>JABFER010000087.1:0-65258 GCA_013618295.1 Fusarium armeniacum | reverse complement strand
GTGTAGAGGAGACAGGGTGGCGGGGGTGGAGGAGATTGTGGGGGGGCAACAGCAATCTGCACTGTTGCTGTTTGGAGTAGTGGCGATGTTCTTGGTTCGGATTTGAGGGTTTCTTCTTCAGGTGCCTCGGGAATCGCCTGAATCGTTTGAGGGGGTGGTTCTGTTTGTTGTTGTTGTGCTTGCTGTGTCCTCTTTGCCGCATCACCTCGGGTTTCTCTTTTGGTGTTCTCCCTCACTGGAGGCAGTACAGGGGTAACCGATTTTCGTCCTTCAGAAAATGGCAAGGGAACCGGGGTCTCATGAGGAGGTCCAGGAGGCTTGGTAGGTCCAGTATTTGACACTGCAGCTGGGTTGGGTGTTGGAGACTTCGCCGACCCCCTAGTCGCCATAGCAGGAATGGGTATAGGGACAGGCGTCTCGGCATGTGATGCCACAGGATGATCAGCAGGTGCTGTTGTAGGCGCGGGTGCTGGGTTCTCAGGGCTCGGGCCCTTACTTAATGTGAGTTGCGGAGGCGGAGGGACCGGCGTTTCGGTTTTGGTCCGCTTGATCTGAGGCCGGCTCTCGTTCTTTTCAGCGCTCCCGTTGATATTGGTGGGCTCTTCAGGTTCTGGCTCTCTTTTGCGCTTCGTTGACCGCGATGCTGCTCGAGTTTTGGTGGGCTTGGGGGTTTCCTTAATGGGCGTCTCAGACGTTGGGGTCTTTGGCGTGCCATTACTCCCGTTATTATTGTTGGTTGTGGTACTGCTGTTGTTGTTATTGGCATTTTTGTTGCCGTTTCCGTTTCCGAGGAACAATTTAGCAGCCTCGTTCATTTTTCTAGCCGACTCCTCTGCTTCTTCAGCTGCCATCTTGGCAAGAGCTTCCCGTTTCAATTTCTTCGCTTCATTGAGTTTCATGCCACGATTACTGGTAGCAACCTCTTCCGCAGACAACGTGTCAGGACTCAAAGCACCAGCTGGTAACTGTTTCTCTCCAGATTTGGTGTCCACGATTGCCTGAGGAACTACGGGTTCGAATCGTTCGCCCTTCTCTTTCGCGTCTTTCCTGGCTTCATGATATGCGTCAGGGCCACGACCAAGAGCTTTCAGCTCACGAGCGATCATGGTCTCGCTCGGTGTCCATGTTGCATTCTTCTTCATACGTTTTCGCAACTTTGCCAGCTCGTACTGAGTAAGCTGTAACCACGGGGCATCGGGACTACCGACAACCGCGTCATCAGGCGGGGGCTGAAGCAGAGCAGCATTATTAGCAGCGGCTGCTTCGCTCAGGGCTGGTGTAGCATATGTAACTGGGCGAGCAAGACGGCTGGGTGTTTTCGGTAGTTTGTTGCTGACAAGCTTGATCCGCGGTGCTGGTCCAGGCGTTCTTCGGTTTTGCGCTGTTGTGTCAGAATCATCATCTGAGCTTACATCGCTTTCGTCTGTGAGAATGTCCTGATCAATATCGTATGGCGCTAGTACTTCTCCTGGCACAATGATTCTAGGCCCTTGTGGCCGTCGATGTTTCTGGCCGTCTCCCGCAGCCTTGAGTGCTTTGCTCCTGGCAGCTTGTGGTGACTTTGTTTGAACTGGACTCTTGTATTCCTCTGTTGGGTAGTTGTCCCTCATACTCTTGAGTTTCGAGAGCAAAACTTTGGCCTTGTTGTAATGTCTATTAATGTTATCCGACATTCTGATGGCTTCAGCATGCGCAAAGGCACGAGAGCTGACGGCCCGGTCGAGATGCTCAGATATTTCAGCCCGGAGCTGTGCTGGCGCTGGGCGCTCCTCCATATTCATTTTCGGCAATAGACCCCATAGTTCCGTCAAGTCGTTGACCTTGAGTGAAGCGTTCGCGTACCTCTCGTCGAGTTTCCCGATTAGAATCAAGGATCGCACGACGTCGGAGGGCAGGTAATCGGTAAAGTCGAGAAAGTCGGTGACAGTTGTTTGCGCATCCGGATCTACGCGCGACTCCATGGACGCGAGGCTGTCGATGCGCTCTAGCGTGGGTGCCCTGAAGGATGTCTGGTTCTTGGGCGAGATAACCTCCATGGTGGTGTCGCCGTCGGGGTCTGCTGCTTCGGCCATGGCGGCGCCTAGGCCTTTAGCTCTCGGAGTAGGTTTAACGGGGCCAGTCGTGTATCAAATGAATTCGGGGATTTATTCTGCATAATTTGGTGATGCCATTTGATGATGATGTGGTCGATCGCGTTCACTGTCTAGTCGGGCGCGATACGTCAATCAAGGGTGTCAAGTCGCGAATGATGGAAATTGCGCTAATGCCTGGTCGCTATTGCCCCACCACGAACGCGACTGGGGTTTGGGAGAAGTGGCGACAGAACAAGTGGCGACAGAGCAAGTGGCTGAGAATGATCATGTGATGTTGAAATGCAGGTCAAATGCAGGACTGACTGCCTGATTAGGCTGCGACTCTAACTTTAGAAGAAGAACTTATATGATTTTGATAATAAGCCTCTGCAAGTCATTTCTTTCGTGCTCGGTCGACAGGAGCCCCGGTAACTCCGCACCAAACCGGGGTCAAGGCATATTTGGGACCCATAGAATGAATGCCTTGGAGAGTCATCATAGGACTATGCCACTCATGATGAAGCCTTTTCACATCAACAACATAGCACAATACTCATTATATGAAGATTATGTATTTCTTTATCCTGTGGGACTAGTATTAGAGTGAATTCTGTGGCTCTTTCGGTTGGTTACTGTAATAATGTTGGACATTCATGATGGGAGTTCAATTTTAAATACTAAAGGACTGATCAAGATACTTGAACTTCCACTCAATCATTAGTGTCAGTCTATGAGCATATTCACTTATAATCATTTACTATCTATCCAAGTTCGCTACTTTGGGGACCAAGAGACAATGACTTGGTATTCACGTGAGTTCAGTTTGAGTCATTGTTACTTTAGGGTAGTATTGATGCTCTTTCAACCTTGTCCAATTTCAACCTATCTTATACAATTGCCTATTTCCATAATCTAAACAATGTTATCCTCCTCTAATGATAATATCTAGACGAAAATTAACAAAACGCCAAAGTGATATCGCAGTTCTAACCCATATCCTCCATCCAAATCCACAAGTCCAAATGTCCTACACGCAACATACAATCATCCTCTCATGATCATTCGACATAATAGGTCTCATTATGAAAACCCATTCAAGAAACTTGATTAGTATTCCCAATCGGGCTCAGCCTCCCTCATCATGACCGTTCCGGCGACTTGTTCCGACTCCTCAGCATAGTACGACGAATCGCTTCCTATCAGCGTGATGTTTCCGTAGGCCACAAGACGTCTGCATCTCCTGTTTTGTGTCAGATTCATACTAAAACAAACAACAGTCAGTATACATACAGGTGCCCCGTGATGGTGATGTTTCCATAGATCTCCAGGTCTGTTCCCACAAGTGTTCCCACAACCCTGAGCTTTCCTCGGCCCTTGATCTTGTCGTTGGCCATAGTATAGCCGTTTACCGCAATCGTTCCATACGCCTGGACTTTTCCCCTATTAACAAGTTAGCAATTAGAACTGCGGAATCGTTATAGCATGTACTTACTCGCATGTGATGTTTCCGTTGAGGCCAATGGCTCCATAGGCGTCAAGCTTCTCACGGACAATCACATCGCCGTTCAGGTTGATACTGCTTCCAGACTTGACAGATCCTACGACATCAAGGGGGCCGTTGAGGGTGATCTCATGGTCACTCTTGACACTCCTCGATCTCTTGTAGGCTGGCTGGCTGTAGTAGCTTGACATTTTGAAGTTTGTTGTTGTAGTGTTTTAAAATGTTCTTGTAAAAGATTGAGTTTGTTGTTTCAAGTGTTAACGAATGCCTGGTATCTTTCGAGTTGTTGTGATAGAGACTGTAGTGAAGATGGAATTGTTGATTGTATTCCTCAGGAACAATCCCTTTCTCTTATACCCACGACTTTCAGCCCATCTGCGCAAAAAGGTTGAAACTGAGAGTAGGCATACTAGAGTCTCAAGACTTGCATCTGGACGTTTGAAACTGCCATGTCAAGTTCGGCCCCCACCATAAGGCATATACTTCAGGACTAGATAGTCCCTTATTGCTCAGACCAGGCACGGGACCTGTAGACATACCGGGCACTGCAAGGGCGAGACGCCTTGTTCTGCTTGAGGCACCTAGATTGAGGCTCATTGGGCTAACCACTACATGCAGGTCTAGATGGGGAAGAATATAGTATAGGGCTTGCAGTAGTCTGTGATTCATATTTTGGTAATTTATTACTGCCTGCTTTTATCCAGGTGATGCCTTGGATTTGCCCTGTTTCTTATGATTATAGCTCTTCCACAATGGCAGCAACCCTCTACAGAACAAATATCATTACATCAGTTGTATGTAATTGCAGAATTATTGTCAACTTGCCATATAATTAAACATAACTGAAACTATTTGAGACAAACTCGCAAGGCAGTCTTTGTGGATCTCCACAGCCTAGAGGAAGACCAAGATATCCAATAACTTAGTACAACAAGGGTATGGTCTACAAGCAGTCCTATCAAAGGGCTCGGACGCCTAGGTTCTCCTACGAACTCCTCCATTTCGCGCCATTCACTTTCCAAGAGGACTGTTCTTCTCATGCATGTGCATGCTGCCAAGCGTCATAAGGACCCAGAAGTTAGGGAACAGGCAGACAGGGGTTGTCAGCTTAGGACTGGCTGTCTATACTATATGATGGATAAACGTCCTATTAAGTATACCGAATTGTCGATCAACCGACAATCTATTCTGCTGCCTTGAAAACTTTCGGGCGTTCCTTTGTTTTGACATTCAGATTTAACCCTTGTTTTCCTTAGCAATCGCCCGAGGCTGTACAGCCCCTAGTCTAGTCTTTGGTCTACGGAACGCTTCCCGTTTGCCCATGACCATAGTCATGGTTGCATCGCCTCAGCCCTATGAGAGAGAGGAAAAGCCACTTGACTCTCTCGTTTACATGTAATTCGCTCTATCATGGTTTTCTCCGTCTGCAGACGCACACCATTCTTTTTTCTCCCTTCTAGAAGACGCCAAGCTATCACCTACAGTTTGCCTATTAGGCACATGAGGCATGTGACTAACTTTTAAATGTCTCGACGACATCTTCAATTTATGACTCTTCTGTACAGACAGAGCTTTAGACTTCCGTCTTCGGCTTCAAAAATCGGGAAATCTTCAATAACTCTTCTGTATATACAGCCTAGAGTACGCAAATAGACTGACATTTAAAGAATATATTCTCAGTACTGGTATTCATACATTATCAAAACAAACCTAGCATAGTATGACAGAGAAAACAATATAAACAAAAAAACATAGCCACTTGAGGCCAATCTCAACGGCATCGCCAACTGGCCACACCCTGAATCCTTCTGACTCCAATCGATATAGGAAAACCGGGGTATCCATCCATCCGTCCATCTTCTCATCTGCCAATCTAGAAACAAGGATACTATCGACATCCTCTTTTTGGCCCCCAACATACCCTGTACAAGACCCTGTAGATGAGGCTGATCTCAGCTTCAAGAACATGGCACTGCTGGGCATTTAATCTCCGCCCACAAAGCCCAGGCCAATGCCACTGCAGACGGCGGCGAATGTCCAGACGCCCGCATATGCAGCAGCCCCAACGGCATCAACTCGATACATGGTCTTGTAAGAGGCAAGGAACGTGTTGACCGCAGCGACAAAAGCAACCATGGCTGTTCGACGAATAACCACCTTGGTCTTGACAGTGTAACCCCATACGTTCCACCAGACGGTCTCTCCGAGAGATGCAGCCACGGGGTCAAACTCGTTGATCTTGTCATCCTCCTTAGCACGTGCCGTTGTCGCGAAAGGCGCAAAGATAAAAGTGCTGGCGGCGATACCGAAAAGGGTTGTCACCGGGAGGATGGCAGCGTAAGAAGCGTTGTAGGCAGGCTCGAGAGTGCCTACTCCTGAGTAGTTGACGACCAGGATGCGAGGCAGAACGAAACGCAACGCCAGAACGAGGACAACAGTGTAGATGCCTGTTGACAGAGCGGCCGTATACGACTGAAGCGGAAGGTCGAGGAGCTCGCGGTTAGGCAAGCCTGCAGCGGCGGCAGCTGAAGGCGTATGAATGGTAGAGAGCGGGCGTAGGAGATAAAAGGGCACGGCGACTGAGAAGATGTCAATAGCGAGCGCCGAGGCTGCTGTAGTCCAGTTGAGGCCGTAGAAAGTTGTGAGCAGGTAGAACTTTGATAAGTCAGCTTTGAACGGGATCTGGTTGAGAGAATTGGGTCTGACTGACATGAGGACCGTGAGATAGCAGATCCAGCATCGCCACATCGAGGCTATCCAACTGGGCATACCATCCTATCGTCAACTCAACACTGTAGTTACATCCGTTAGTACGTCTTCTGTCGCGAACCGAACACATCTACTTACATTCTCCAGCCGGCTAAAAGGGCAACTTCTTCCCATGTGTCCTGGGTTCTGCTAAGGCCAGCGAGCTCGGCGTTGGTGAGCTCACTCAGTAAGCTGTATCCCAACGACGCCATCGCAAAGCTTGTCGCGATCGCAAGAGGAAACTTTGCCTTGTGGGGAACCATATCGCGAAAGGATGGCGGAGGTCGCTGCACCTGCTTTGGTGATGATGAAGTTGTTGTCATCGCCGTCTCGTCGCTGGTCGCGGCGGCGCTTCTTCTTGTTGCCATTTCGTTGTTTGTTTTGGTTGAGACAATGTATTGTCTACGATTCAAGGATACGCCACCTGTCTAGGCTAAGCCGAAATAATAAACGCCAGAGGTTTGCGACTTGAATTAAGGGAGTCAAGGCGTTGTTTTTTTGTGTGTGTTTGTGATCCAGTGTAAGCAAGGGAGGGTAGGAGTTCAGGCAGTTCAGTACCTAGAGGTAGGTAGGCAAGGCAGGTTGCAGTGGGGAACTGAGCAATCAGTGACGTCGCTGTCCGGGCAACCTCCATCAGATGGACCTTCGACGGCATTTCGCAACCTCGAGTTCCCCACTGCGCACCTACTGGACTGGGTTAGTAGCTGTTTTGACAGCCGACATGGAAGATGAAGGTTTTTTCTCTCTTCTTTTGGACCCTCCAGTTTCTTTTTCTTTTTCTCTCTTGCTGCACGCAAGCAATAATTGATTCATCAATCAATCGTTGCCGCAAGAAACGGGTGACCTCTGATCATCATCTGCTCTCGTTCTGGTCATCTATTTGTCCTTTGATGGATGAGGCTGGCTGCTCTTCTGTGACCTTGTCTGAACCGTACCGTGATGTCTCATCACCACGATGTTCTTCCTTATTCTCCATCAATTGATTCACTCTCCATCATTCGTTCACTCTTGATCCCGTGGTAATTCAATGTTGTAACACGGCAATGTGGTTTCAATATTTGATTTCCATTTGGTAGGTATTTATTTGGGCGTCCAACTCGACGCCTGTCCGAATCCTCACTTTAACCTCGTGGCGATGCAATCTCATCTAGTTCCACACCAGACGGGCCCTCCACTCTTCGGTGCTGGGAATCGACAGCGGAGATCTGGTCCACCTCATGATAACACGCTGTATGTGATACAGAAGATATAAAAAAAAGAAGAAGAGATAACGCGCTTATCCATCGACGTCATCCGATAAATCCAACTCCAGAGCCTGCATGCCCGACCCAAGAGATATACTCCGTCCCAATCGTTACCCATTAATAATGCATCCAAAAAATCATTCCTCCATGCGACCAAAAACACCATCGTCATCATCCTCGCTTCGACCGCGCGAACGCATCTCGAAATCGTCATCGTCCATAACCGAATCGCCGCTACCATCCATTCGGACGTCTACGCTGGGACGTCTCATCTCACCACGAGTAAAACTCTCGGGCTGTCGACGTGGGAAGCTATTGATGAAGCTCGCTGTTGATAGCGACGTTGCTTGGTCCAGGTACTGAGCTGGCAGTGGTGGGACAGGAGGCGCATCTGCAGGAGTCATAGTAGGGCGGGATCCGTTGTTGCTACCAAAGCTGCAGCTCAAGAGCTCAACTGCAGCAGCCAGATCCCGATCGTCCTCTCCCGTGGCATTGCGACCGGAAGAACCTGGACGGTGGTGGTCATGGCTCGGTTGACGATAGTGACCAAAGCCTGAACCGTACGGCACACTGCCAGCTCCATAAGAAGCAGCCGACTGATAGCTTCTCGCGTACCCGTTGCTACTGTAGCGTTTGCTGCGGTAAGAGGTGCCGTTGACGCTGACGCCTTCGGCAACCGGAGGTGGCGTAGTGTCAGCAGAGCTCTGTCGCTCCTCTGGGTCAGAGTATCTAGAGGCAGCGGGCGATGATGACCCGGCCTCACTCTGGAAGTCCTTTGTAGACTCGGGAGGAGTGGCAGCGTTGCCTTCGATGCCGTTCATGGTTACAAGAACCGAAGCAGCCTCAAGCAGCTGGACTTGTTGATGCTTTGAGATGAGCAACTTGGAAGTCAATGCCCACTCAGGTGTGTGTTCCCACCTAGCAACTGTTAGTGACACGGATTCATGAGTATGCAATGCTGCACGCCAAAAACAGCACTCGTCTAAAGACTGGGCTTTCTGTGCTGGGGCAAGTCATTGGGAGGAGGGGAACCAACAAGTGCTTAGTCAAGCAACTGCTGTGCTTGTAGCCTTTACCGCACTTGTCACAGCGAACCTCAACCCTGTTGCTCTTCTTGCCCTCCTTGAGAGTCTGGCCGTCGCTTGCACGGCGTTGACGAGCCTTTTGGAACTTGGCAGTTCCCTCGTCGGCCGAGCCGTCGTTCATTTCATCATCAATGGCGCTACCATTGAGCTCTTGCTTCGTCTCGGGCATCGACTTGTGGTTCGGAAGGCTAGCAGGCGGGGAGGGAAGGCTACCGGCGATGGCAGCACGAGCAGCAGCGCTCTTGGACATTCGGCGGCCGCTGCTGATGGGCAGGGCGTTTGAACGCTCACTTTCCCGAAGAGCAGCGGCGATCGCGGCAACGTTCGCATTCGGGTTCGTGACGGACTTGCGTCGAGTCACTCTATGGTTGGCGTTGAGAGCGCCTGTGAGCAGCGAGTGCGAGCTCGTCCGAGTGTGGGATTGTCGGCCGGGGAGGGCCGACGACGTGGACGACATCGGAGAACGGGTCTGAGTCAATGGCCTCGAGGACTGCTGCATTTCCTGAAGAGGACGAAAGGAGATCAGCAAATCTGGGCCTTGGTAGGTTGTTATGCCATCTGGCAGGTCGTGAAAAAGATCATGACAGGGCTCGGGCTCGGTCCCTCCGAGGGTTGAGAGCAGCGTACTTTGGATGAGGCCATTGCCGGCGACTTGGTATATGTTCAGGATTCGACCGACTGGAGCCGTGTCGATCACGAACTAGGCGTTTAGTAGGGTGTTGGTAGTTAGACTTGAACTTGGAGATGTTGGAATGGTGTTGACAGGAGGAAGAGAAGTAGTGAGAGGAGAAAGATGTTGCCAGCAGGAGTCCCAGAACAGACGAGAAATAATATTTTGGGAAGCAGCACCCAAGCCCAGGGTGTGTGTGTGGTCAGGAGCGGGGCGTATGTAGCAGACTGGTGTCTGAATTGATGCCTGTGCGATTACTATCGAGACTTGCTCAGTTCAGCGAAAGCGCACCCGGCTGGTCACTTATTCACTAGTACCTTTGAGCCACCAAACATGGCCTTGTGCCTTGGAAGTCAAGAGGGGGCTCAACCACAGGGAGCCAAGGCGCTGGACCGGGTTCCAACGACTTCCACCAAGCGCTACGTACTGCCATTTGTTCTGATGTTCGGGGGGGCTCACCAGCCATTGAGTGGCTACGGGTGGAGATGATGCCGCAAGTCGATTGGTTTGTGGATACCCTTGTCAAGCATCCGAACTGAGTTGCGGCAGGGAAAGAGAGCCCGGGAGAGGGAGGAGAGAGCCTGGGAGGGAGAGGGCGAGAGGAGGGGTTAGGCGGTGGTCTGCGGTAGGGTGTGGCGATAGATGATGGGTGTGTCATGCGCCCAAAGTCGCAATCGGCTGGCGAACGGGGGCTGAGCAATCGATGGACTCTATCCCATCCCCTTGTTCTTGATCTGAAGGAACGGACAGATATTCTGAGAAGAAGACACGAGACAAATCATGCCAGGCTTCGCTTGCTGCTTAGCATCAATAGAAGTGACAGCGAGAGCATGCTATCAACAATGACAGTGGTCAACTTTGGAGGGGACATGCTGGCAGTACAGTACAGTACATGCATATATACAGCCAGAAGCATGTATCCCCTCAATTCCCCTCCCGTCCTGCATGAGGCGTTGTGCTTTTGCACTGGTCCATGATTGGATTCCCCTCACAAACTGGCACCGGTCTTTGCTTGATAAGGTATAAAAGAGTGAATTCGCTCGGGTTGTGCACCATCACAAATCGTGCCAGGGTCCTGTCCGCTGCACAACGTTGTAGCCAGGGGAATAAACTAGACCGTTTCCACTGTCCCTGAAGGTTATCTGCTGCTGAGAAAGTCAGGTCCCGTCTGCACAAACGGTTCCAGGTGGAGGGTATAAAGAGAGAATATCTGTCTCTGTCTCATCAATCGTGATGGGCAACACTCGGGGTTCTCGTCGTTCGGCTTGTATTTCCTGTTGGAGACCAATTATTAGTAGGCATTAATTGAATCAAATCGCCTTTGTCATTTCGTCGCCGCTTGATTCTGGGCTGATTCGTCACCCGATGCGTCCATGTCCTCATTGCATTGCCTGGACTCCGTGGCACAATGGGTACATAATACAGTTTTGTACAGTACAGACCGTGCCTATCGTGAGTAGGCCTGTATAAGAATATACTTGCCTTTAATCATCTCGTTGCAGCTCGCTCTCTCCATTTCCCCAACTTCCGAGACGGGTAGAGTGGACGGTGGCCCCGTGGCCTGGTGTGTAGCCTGTAGGCTGTAATAGCAGCCCTGCCCGGACTGGGCGGCCCAATCTCGCCAGACTTAATCGAGATGGTGATGAGCTCGCACTGGGTGGGGAGCTGAGTTGGTTCGAATGGTATGCCTGGAGGTGAGGAGTTGATGCTGAAGGGAAGACTGGTTTTGGGGACTGGGTGGGGGTGAAATCTGGGGGACGACTTTATTTCGATAGTCGCACTGTGAGCTGGAGAGAAAGGGAGAGGTGCTTCATGGCGTCTGGTACTGAAGAGAACATGTCCACGAATAACCCCAATTCAATACAATAGTTCAATGCGTCCCAACAAGACGAGATGATTGCTACCATAACATCTTATGCGGTGATAGCGAGATTGTCTCAGATTCTCGGGTCGAGAATTTGTTTTAGGTTTCTTGAACAAGTGGCCATCATCTCATCTCGTATCGGGTAATTTTGTACCAAGCTGTCAGGTACTAATATCGACCCGTGCTCAGACTTGGATACCATGTCAACTCTCGTATGTAATAGGCTGTTGTGTCTTATTATTGACTCCTAACTCCTTTGTTGAGGGCACTGCTGGGTTCGGAAATGAACAAACATTGAAAGAAACGAGGCTCTCATGTCTCTCGCTAACTGTACCAGCTTGAGACGCGTCTGTCTAATGAGACGTCTGACCAAGGGTCAAATGGATCTGTTTCGAGCCCTTGGTTGTGGATGTTTTGGAAACCTGTTTCTGTAACCATCCCAACGCGTAATGCTTTGCTTCCAAAGGTTATTTACGTTGTTTTATGCCTGAAGTTTAATTATGCAGTTGTAGTTTCAATGTCGCTGACATCAGCGTCCTTTTCTCTCCCTTCCGGCTTCTCGCCAAGAGATTGGTTTATGGATTGATGACTGAGCGGCGAAGCAACAATTCATGTCCGTCACAACCACGGACGGTATGAATTCACCAATCCCTGGCATGTTACAATCCATCCTGCCATTTTGGAAACAATTCCTCCTATCCTCTCCTCTTACACGTGGTAGCAACCCATGCTCTCTTTCAATTCAAACCTAACCCTTGCCCTGGCCCTGACTGCTGCAGTAACCTTAACGGGTTAATTCAGCCAAGTGACCAAGTGGTGATCTGATCTGATAACGCTACGGTACTGTGCATGTTTACTGGTCTGACTTATTGGCCTGATGTTTTATACTCCGACCCGGCTGGTTAGACAGAAAGTCAGAAGGAACGGAGAGTTCTTCTTATTCGGCAATGGCTTGTTCTGGACGTTCCAAGGAGGAAAAAAAAGTTGAGACCCTTCTTTTCCCAACTTTTTTTTTTTCTTTGGTCGATCCTCAGCGATCGATGAACCATCCATGTAACCTCTTGTCAGGATTATATCGCATGTGACTTTAAGAGATATTGCATTGATCGCGTACAGAGTAGGAGAATTCCACATATTACTCCGTATTTGAAGATTCCTTACCTGAGATAATGACTCCCCTTGTTCCTCAAAAGTCAAAAAATAAAAACAACACGTTTTGTTTGAGGAGCAATTATTCGATTTAGAGCTACCTAAAACGGTTAGGGCGTGTAGTTAATTTACTAATGGGATGCATACCCCTCATTCTTAGTTTCTCGACACAGAACCCGATCCACCACCACCACCAAAGAGTCGTCAGCTACAGCCACCATCACATCGCTAAGAAAGCCATCGTCAATAGGAGTAGGTGGTAAAAGGAGAGCCCTGAATTAAGCTGCCACCGTACTTTTAGGCTAGCTGGTACGGTCAATAAAGAGACAGATTAGCATTGACAGCGACTGACTGGCGATAATAAAAGTGACAGGGAAGTAAGTGATTTCTATTGGTCTTCTTTATGGCGTCAATTGAACCAGATTAGCCCAGATTCTCACGTAAGTGTAGTGTAGCACGGAAAGGAAACGGGTGTGAACGGTGAGGTACAGTAACAAACAACCCAAGCATCCTATCCTGTCCAACGTGTCAAGATATGTGATATATAAGCTCATCCTTATGTATGTGCATTTACTTCACAATACGTTATGCGGCACTCGGCTGCAATCATTGTCGAATCCCAGATACATTTGATCTAGTCTAGGTGCTTACGCCTACGTACGTACTATACAGCCGTGATGTACCCATTTACCCCTCAAAATGCTATTCCCTTCTTGGATCGTCACAGATCACAAGCACTTTCACCTGACCTAGTTGCTGCACTTCCGTCTTGCCTTGCCGTCGGTTGTGTCTGGTCACAGGGAGTCTGATCTACCTTGAAGAGGAGGAGGTATCGTGAGACTTTGGGAGGATGTGCTGCTCCGACCCTCTACGGGTAAAAAAGGTGGCCTGTGCTGCTGTTGTGTTGTGTAATTGTGGAAGGTGCAACCTCGCTCAATCTTTGATCGCCACTGCCTCAACCGATCAGACGAATTGCCTGCCTAAACAGCACAAGCTGTTGTGATTTCTGACTTGCTTCTTTATCATCACCATCACATCATCATCTCTCGAGACCACCTATTAATGGATATTTGGTGGTCCATTTTAGCACTCAACATATTCATCACACGTTCCTGACTATCCTACGGGGCATTTCCGTCTTGAGATAGGATTTGACGATCCCTAATATAAATCCCAGTTCCCGTCGGAAAAAAGTCTACCAATAACGAGCAACGAGAGACCATCGAGAGCCAATTTTCCCAATGATCAAGCTTCAACACGTCGAGTTGATGCTCTGAAGATCAATTCAAATGGCTGCAATGCATTCCTTGGGATCCTTTGTCGAATTGGCTTTGAGATACAAAGACTGCAATTCAAGTTTTTAGATGGCAACGACGTCATCAAAGTGTGTGCTCCCCTGGCTAGAAGGTAACTAACTGACAGAACTCATTCAAGATTATCATGAAATCCTCTCACTGTCACTTCCTTCCTTCCGAATCTTCTGTCAAGTATCGATTGCACATTGACTTTTTGTAATTTTTACACTTATTTCACTCAATGATGTAATTCTGACATTGAATGAACAGTTGATTACCATTCAGTGTCCAACACCAGTGTTGAAACAAAAGGAAGGAAAAAAAACTGGTTCTCTTTAATTAACACGACAAAGACTCCATAAGAGTGGAATTCCTAGCCTGCTAGGACAAGACCGCATTGGGGGTGCTTTGAGCTTACATGAACAAAGACCAATCAGACTCGATACACATTCCTCCACATTCTGTCAATCTCGATCCTGTCTTGAGACAGAAAAAAAAGATTGATTGAGAAACAAGCACTCGCATCCATTCACTGCCGTGCGAGTATGCCGTTATTGGCCAGTGGGCTGCTCAACAGTGAGACATTGGTACAAGGACAGACAATACTTTACTGTATACCAATATAGTATCTGCCCTGTCCTGTCCAGAATCTGACTGTTATCGGTAACAGTATTGAATTGCTCGCATTACCGGCTCTGCAGCCGAGCCTGCGTCGACGATCCGGGGAATCACTGGTCGTAGAAGCACAAGCACTACATCTTTGAAAGAGCCGCCGCTTCCAGAGGCCCGCTGTCCGCTACACACACCACTATAGTGCACTACAAAGCACTACAGACAGTACTGTACTGTACAAGAGGTGGCTTACCTAGTCTGGCCCATGACAGCTGGAGCCGGGTGGATATCTGTACCGTCTTAGTGTCAAAAGCAGTAACACGCAGTTTGGCAACCAACCAACCCAACAATCACTTCTCTTGGTCTCTTACGTTCTCTAGGGGCAGAAGACCTAACACTAATCCAAATAGGATCGGTACCATTGGAATGGTCGGTGACGACCTGCTTCCCTCTGGGCTTGTATCTGCATGAATGAATGCATGAGTTGATCGAGAATGAGATCTCATCAGTCAACAGTATTCGGACCTTTGAATCCACTTGAAAGGATCTCAACCAGTTACAGAATCTCCGGCCGGAGTGTTCGTTGGACAATTGTACAGCACATAGACTATGGTATAGTCTGTACAGCATCGGCACTTACATTATGATCCCGCCAGCTATTTAGCGGTACAGAGCGGCTGCGAGACCGAGTTGTCCGCCAGTTGCCGCCAAATGCCATATGTGTTTCTGTCGCCGAGGCTCTCTTTCCCCGCCTTATGAATTAATTACTCCTCTTCTCTATCACAACGCCCGCCTCGCTGGGCTGGACTGGGTCCTGCTGATATCTGTGGCACAGTTAGTACGCCCCACGAGCGGAATACACACAGGGGCGTGCTCTAAACCTCGACAGGGATTCAAAGAGATGTGGATATGGATGTTCCTATCTTGATAAGAATGGGGAATTTCATGCCTCGTTAACTGGATACAGACAGTGACAAAGGATGTTTGAAAGATGCCTACATGCTGTCTGTGACTCTCGCTGTTACAAGTACGAGCAATTCCGAGAGGGCAGCGTCAGCAAGGTTGTATGATCACGGCAAGGCACTGCTCAATATTCCATGTTCCTGAGCTGTACTGTTCCTGCATGACATGGGAGCTGCCCAGTCCACGTGGTTTCATATTATTGTGTTTAGGATTCCTTTACATTCTGGTTGAGGTCTTGAGACATGGCAAGGATTCCATCGATGGGATCGTCTGGCCAAATCTCTAAAGACAGAGCACAAACTACGGGTTGTTAGCCTGTCCCTTCCCGAGATCAGCAATGCTTGTCAGGGCCGGACTGGGCCAGGGACAGTTTAGAAGACGGGACGAATGGAATGTTGGCTGGGTTTGGAGCCCTACAACGGGTGGACGGGTGCCCGAATTCCTTTTGCTCAGATTCCAGAAACAATGAATAGCTCGACTAGTCTTTGTGGCTTGAGGATTAATCGACAGCGGCTTGCAGGTCAGTTTTGAGATTGCGGCTTCAGCTTCTTGGACGGATGCCCCGCAGGATTTACCATTTGAAGGCGTTCGTGACGTGCTGCTCAGTGGGTAGATAAGCTCAACAGAGGTCGACACTCGCAATTGCCCATTTGAAAAAGACGTGCTTGAAGATCTGCAATACCTTGCTTGATAAGGGCATCAAGCCTCGGACATCAACGAGTAGGCAGGTACCTGTCTTTCATGGGTGGTTGGGTGCAGGTCATCGCCGATGTCGGAGTGCTCAATGACAAAGTGTTGGGCTTCTTTGACGACGTCTGTGTGATTTCATGGGATCACAGTGGATATCATGGATGGTTTATTTATTGAAGTCTATTCCTCTATCTGAATTGTGCTGTGTGGACTATATTATTTGCTTACGGGAATGCCACGTCTCCCAGTGAGCAGAAAAGAGGGCTTCCTTTTGCATGCCCTAGCTCTTGTCACAGAATCAGGATACCGAGAAGGATCTACAGGAGATGAATGTGTTTGATCTAGATTGGCTCAGATATGCTAGATCTCGGTACCTGCGAAGTCTGTCTCAAGGTCGAAGTCTTTCTTGAAAAATTGTAACAATGTCGATCATTAATCATGACATCAACTTGCAGTCCAACCATAATAACAAAACATACTTTTTTTTATTACAATTGGAGTAAGGTCATGTTCAAGACATGATTATATTATCTTGAGGAAGAGCTTAATGTAATGACAACTCGGGGTGACTTGTAGATAAATATGAAAAAGAAGCAAATCGCTCATAGCACACAGTCAATCTATCAAGATCTACGGTCTAGTTCATGTACCCCGCGGATTAGAGTGTTCTTAATTTAGGTAGTTTCGATTTACAGCGGGCGCTGGACCATTTCTTATGTCCAAATGCGTTGACACATGAAAAAAGACCGCAAGTCGGCTCCTCGCACTCAAGTCAGGTCAAAGATAAAATCATTAGTAGGAGGCGGGTTCGTCTGAGAGAGATAGAGGCAACACCAATATGAAACTCATCATGTCGGACAAAGTACAGTACCTAGGTTAGGTCTGTACTATACCTAGTTTAAAGGCTCATCCCCCACGTTTCTGAATCCGTCGGTGGCTTGATCGTTTTGAGTATTTTACATTTTCTTCCTGTCATATTGACTTTTTTGAATATAGAGATTTGAAGTTTATCCTTTGTTTATGATTGCTACAACCACAACCACAAACAACAACCTTGTTCATAACTATTCGCGTTGCCCGGTATTAACAGCCACCTTGTCTTAATCTTAATACCACGTATTATTATTCACAACAAAACAACAATGACTACTGATCAAGACGTATATCGCAAGACCGGGAGAGGTGGAGCAGGCAATTACGTTATCCAAAACAAGGCTGACGAAGCCGACAAGGTAAAGCTCATCATCGTACAATACCTGTTTGCTCTCATCATCTCATGTCCAAACCCCTTAGGATCTTGAAGCTCAAAGCCTAGCCACCGACGAAGTCCCCCCTCCAGATCGCGCAACAGCCAACCTCCCGGCGCGCGCGGGACGCGGCGGGTCCGGAAACTACGTCAACCCGTCAGACCTGCCCGACGCGGCCGAGCAGGACGAGATGGCTAGGAAGACGGCTGCAGCGGTGAACGCGAGCCTCATGAAAAATCAGGCTGTCCGGGGAGGCGGACTGGGCGGTCGTGGAGGCGCGGGGAACTGGAAGCATGCTATCTCTTTCGAGGAGGAGGAGAGGATGAAGGAAGAGGAGAGGTCGAGGGGGGAGGCGCTGGAGAGGAAAGTGAGGGAAACAGTTGAGAAGGGTTTGAAGATGCCTGAGAAGGTGCATCATGGACTTCAGCATGTTAAGCGTAATGATTGATTTATTACGGTGTGTAGGAATACTGTGAAATATTTTGGGTTGGAATAATTGAGTGATTTGGTTGATTTATGAACAGCGTTGTCAATAAATTGTGTTTATATCTTATGACTTTTACTCATGCTATCAACCTCTTACTTTCTCAACCAGCTCTCCGTGAACCATGTTTCATTTAGACAGATCTATATCCTATAAAAGGTTCTCAAATGGCCCTCGGTATATACGCTTCTCGGGATAACTTAAGAGCAATCGAGCTAAGCTCATCCAAACCCATCACATCTTCCCCCAAACCAGGAAGCTCAAAGAGGTCAAAGTCCGAATCGCATACTGTTCCATTGGCAGGGAGTGTTCCGTTCTGGAAGTATTCTCGCACATAACGGACTGAGCACGATGAGGGTGCTGCGAGAGAGCAATGCTGCAAAATACAAGTTAGTTTTATTATGTCTCATACTGAAAAGCTTCCAGATGCCTTACCCCGTATGAGTTCTGGGTCAACACAACTGAGCTTGGAAACTTGGCCGAGTTGTTGAATGCGCTTTGTAGAGGCGTGACATTATCAGCTATGTTGCCGATGTAAAGAATAGGATGCGCAGTATCGCCCCTGAAGTCGGCTACCAAATATGTCAGCATCGTAGACATTCATACCGTGGTGGGAGTTGGAGGTACTCACCATCTGTAAACTCCCACTTCGGCCTCGTCTTTCTTCCAACACAAGAAACACGGAAGTTGGCATTGGCTGCGCCAGCCCAACGACTCTTGTTCGTAATTCTATCAAAGTACTCTGCGATCTCCTCGGGCGACTCGTTCGCGGCCGTTGAATCCGAGCACATGATGGCAGGGAAAGCATCGAGTTCCATTGGCGTTTCGAAAGGCGTCGTAGCAGGAGTGTCTCCCAGCTCACACATATCACCTTCAAGCGCCTTGTTGTTGCTCATCTCCAAAACCATTTCGTAGAAAGGTACTCCATCACCTTTCTCTAGAGCAGCAAACACTCGAGCTAGTTGAGGAAACTTGACAATTGGGGAATAAATACAAGTCTGGATGAGACGCTGAAGATGAGAATAGGAGATGAGAACGGGTAGTTCGGGGCCTGAGTCTCGAGACCATGCGGGGAGCAGAACTGGTGACTTCTTGAGGTGAGCGAGGAGATCACCTCGGCGCTTCTCGATGGCTTGGGGAGATTCGGCGTGGAATGCGCACTTGAGAGGACCAACTTTGTGGCATGCTGTATCGAATGCGTCGAAAATCTTGTCTGTATCAGAGACAAAGTTTCCGTGGTCCAAGTTGAACCAGTCGTGATAGTCAACGTTTCCTATGTCCTTGGTCAATCACAGTTAAGGAGAGTCGCTATCATTTGGGGACTTACCATCGCTAACAAGTCTCTCTACCCGCTCAGGATACAGTCCAGCAAACACACCACCAAGAATAGTACCGTAGCTGAAGCCCCAATAACGAAGTTTCTCGTTACCTGTCTTGTCGAGAATCTCTAGCATATCTCTGGCAATGGATGCGGATCCGATGAACTGCATTAGACCCATGTCCTCCATTGCCGACTCGCATGTGCCCGAATAAGCCGCAGCTCGAGCGTAAGCATCGTAGATGAGACCAGGATGTTCATCGGCTACAGGTGTTTCTTGAAGGGACCACAGACGTCGTCTTTGGGATGAACCCCAGCATTCAACACGGGGTGTAGAAACTCCAACTGAAGGTGGTCAGTCTTTTTTCTGGTTGAACTGGCGACTTGTGGATATAACTCACCTCCTCGAGGGTCGAAACTGATAACATCCTGGAACAGTGAGTAGATTGTGCTGAATCTGGGTGTTGGGTAAACTTACATGGTTGTCACCTACAATTGCTTGTAGAATATGACCCTCGCGCTTCACAAAGGCGACTCCTGACCCTCCGGGGCCCTGGTACCATCAAGTCAGTATATACAACAAGAAATACAAGACGAGCGAGGCCATACACCAGGGTTGACGAATAGTGGGGAGACTGTATTGTTCTTGGATTTGGCTGGTAGCTTGATAACTCCAAGTACCACACGCTTGGAATCGGAAGGGCTGAGCCAGTCCATGGGAACCTGGATATATATTATCAGTATTTGTCATGAGTACCAAGGAAGCGATTACATACGTCGAGTCTTGCACATTCAAACTTTTCATAACAAGACTCCCAGCGTAAGTCTCGTCGAGGTTTGATCTATCACTTTCCGTCAGAAATCCAGTCTTCTAGTTGTAACTGCATCCTCACATCATTCCAAGTCCATGGCTTCTGCACAGGTTCCTCGATATCATTTGGCACAGGGTGAGGACGGTGATGAAAGAAGCTGATGAGACAAACAGCAGCCAAGAGTCCCAATACTGTAGAAATATTGAATTTTCGTGGGCGCTGCTGAAGGCGATCTCTTAATAGAGGCATTGCCTCTTGTGCTGTCTTTTCATTCATGGTGAAGTCGAATACCGAATGACCCTACCCTATTCGAAGAGTCGAGATAGACCAAATTGTCCTTTAGAGTCGTGAATCGTCAAACATAAAGAGGATCAGAAAATAAATAGAAGGGGCAGAATGAGAATCAAGGTGAGGGCAAGGATAAGAATAAATGAATTGGACTGTTGTGATTGCAAAAGTCCATCTTACGAATCGCTAGCTTTTGCCTAAGACATGCCTGCAGGACGGGATGGATGATAAGCCAGATCAGCGGTCCAAGAGAGACAACTAGGTTGATCAACATAAACCCGGCAAATACGGTCAAGACATTCCTCTTTTCAGCTCTCAACACACACATTCACCTTGCCTTACAAGGCAGGGTCTTCCTTACGACGCCCAAATTCCCAGGCTTACGTCGTCCTATCACGTAGCACTTGATTCCAATTGCCTATTTCAGGACAGCGTCAAGAGTCATGAGATGCATCCATTTCAGACCCTCGTCCCAACTATTGCCGTTGGTAGCCCGATGCACGTTTCTACATAATTGAATGCTTTAAACAAACATATTTGGTTAACCTTGTTCTATTAAGTGACCTCTTTTTTTTCAAAAGTTGGTTCTATAACATTGATGATGATAATAGCCTGCCTGTCCAAATCATTCCAAGGCGTCCCGTACTGAACGCTCCGGAATGAAAATGACAAAAGGTCAACCCGGACTTGCTTGTTGGGATACAGATAATTGGAACACAAATTATTCCGCCAAAAAAGGGTCACATCCAACTCTTTCTTCTTGCGGTTCGGTTTGGGTGTGCGCGCTCTGCATGACGAAGAAAAATGCTTTCTCTCTATAGTATCCCAACGCCGTGGTATGCCTTCGAATCAAAAACACCCATAACGCCCTTGTCTCGTAGACCTTTTTTGCTTTCGCTGTCTTAGTAGCCCGACTCCGCGCATGGACATGTTGCACCAACTTTTTCTTTTTTAGATTCCACCGCCAATGAGTTTTCCCATTCAGTCGTCCTCCATGTCGACGTCGCCCATCTCATCATCGTCGTCCTCGTCGTCATCCTCATCGTCTTCATCGTCGAACATGCCGCTCTCGCCCTCCTCGTCATCGTCCTCGTCGTCGTCAGCCTCAAGAGCAATGGCGACTCTCTTCTTCTCGCCACCGAAAACCTTGGACTGTTGGCGCTCAGGCTCCATCTCCTCAATCTCCTCCTCGGCCAAGCCAAGCTCGCGCAGGCGCTTCTTCTCGCTACCGCGCATGCGGGGCAGGAGATGCTCGTTCTCGGCGACCAGCTTGCGGGCGGTGGCGAGCTCACGCTCACGCTTGCCAGCCATGCGCTTCTTGTAGAAGACGCGCTCGCGACGCTGGCGGATCTCGGAGACACGCTCCATGGCCTTGAGGGTCTTGCCCATGAGCTCTCGGTCGTAGCGGACGGGCACGTTGCGGCGGGCGGCGAACTGCAGAGTTGAGTCGACCGTCATCTCCTTGCCGGCGGCCTTGCGGAAGGCCTTTGTCCACTTGAGCTTGCGAGGGTTACGCTTCATCTTGAACTGTAGAGGTAGCAGTGTTAGCGGTGTGTGATCCAAGGTAGGTCGCAACGGTGTTGTAGACGTACGTTCTTGTGGCACTTGCTGCGGCAGAATCGAAAGACTCGGGCATCGTTGCGCACAAAGGTGATGCCCTTGCTGGGGTAAGCAGGGCGACTGCAAAAGTAACAAGTTTCGATTCTGAGGTAACTCGTTAGTGACAGTTCAAGGTAAAGCTGACGTCTCGATATCGTAGATGCTCGGTCTCCAAGAGGATAAACTTGACGAGTGTATCCTCGATCGAGACAAGCATCTAGAAAAGAGTCCATCCATATCCAGTAACTTACCTCATTTTGTATGGGTGGTGGTCTATAAGACCAAAACGACTTCAATTCAGCTTCCCACCCCACTGGTTTTGAGGTATCCCGAACTTTTTTTCGCTCTAAAGATTTTTTTGTTCCCAGCCGCCATCTGAGCTTATCGATAACAACTCACACCCCGGACAAACATGAATCCGAAAGTTACCGGTCCGCGCCGGAGACTCTTGAAAACTTTCCCCGATTTGCCCTCCGGGTCCCGAACATATCCATCTGCCTCACCCAAGCTACGTCTGTTGAGACCGATCTACACTATTCAAAATGGCTTCTGTTATGGCATGGGGCGCCGGCGCTGCCGTCGCGGCCTTTTTGGTACGCAACCAAGGAAAACGGATATCGGATTTTGGTCACTAACAGCTTTTCTTAGGGCCGAGCTGGTCTGGTCGCATGGAGACGCTCACGAGGTGGTGTTGGAGCCATGGGCAAAGCTTTCTACAAGGGCGGTTTTGAGCCCAAGATGACCAAGAAGGAGGCCACTCTGATCTTGTCGCTGAAGTATGTGTTCACCAACTTTACTGCATCCAGCAACGCACTAACATCACACTCAGCGAGCGAGCCATTACCAAGGACAAGGTCCGCAAGGCCCACCGAACCCTCATGCTTCTCAACCATCCCGATCGAGGCGGCAGCCCTTACCTTGCGACAAAGGTGAACGAGGCCAAGGAGTTCCTGGACAAGAACGGTTAAATCATTACGAACTCGATAAAACGCTCGTTCGAGTTCTCGATATACGGATCCATCAGAATCGATTTATGAACCTTGCAAAAAAGCATAATCAACGACTAGGGTCTGGCGTGGGTATACGGCCGCGTGTGTATAGTGTACACTACTTGTTTCCATAGCGATGGCGTTTGTTGGGTTTAAGAGGAGGCTCTTTGGAGCCAGGTGATGGGATATGCCGTCGTTAAGCTATCTAGCTGAATGTTGTATGAATACAGTGTCAATCGACCCGTTCTCTTCTCATGCTTTCCGTTGCCTGTTGTTACAATTGCAAAAATTGGTTCAAATACTACCCGGCCTCAGTCCCCACACGAAGCTTCCTCGTTCAGTCCACCCTGTTGAGCATTTCGTTGCTTTGCTGCTCGTTCCCATTGACCTCTTGCACCGCAATCCCAAGCATAGCGCAAAGCGTGTAGTGGGCATCGTTACCGGCATTGTGCAGATGCTTGTTCGGAATGCTCAGATCGTTAAGTACGGTGACAAGGCCTCGCCCATTGGTTGAGCCGCACCACGCTTGGTGGAGGTGCTGCGTGTCGACGGGCTCTCTTAGTCCTGCAAGGGCTCGGAGGTCTATACCTATCTCTTTGAAGTAGGTAATGTCTTGTCGTACGTCATGCCCAACAACGATGATTTCCCGTTCGGAGACAAGATAGGGTTGAAAGAAGCCCATGATGGTTTCTTGGAGCTCGTCCTTCCGAGGGAAGATGCTTTTCCTATTGGGCAGTCAGTATCACGCCAAAGCACAAGCGAAGTCACTCTTACCCAAAATCAAAGGAGTCAGGACACCCTTTGACAAACTGGTAGTTTCGCAAACCAGCATATTCATGCACCCGAAGGTGATGAGTCTTGATCATAGGCCACCAACCACGACCAACATCCTTAGGGTGAACGCCTTTGATGTCCCGTGTATCTAGGATGGAAATTCCAACTTCAGAAATAGGGTTTGGCTTCCGCTCAATGGCTTCAACATCGACGCAGATGAAAACAATGTCGTGGCCATCCGGGTCTCCCATAAGACCCAGGTAGCCCAGTGTGTTGCGGAGCATTTGGTCCCTGTGGCGCTTCTTCTTCGCAGCCTTGTCTGGATCTGCTGTCTTCTTCGATGTGAAGCCGGTCTTAACGACTCGCATCTTGGACCTCCAGGTGAGCTTTTGTGGTGGTGCGGCCGCTTCGAAGGCCTTGATGTCTTCGGGGTCAATCGAGGGCCATGGTCGAATGTCAAGGGAGGTCGCGTCCATAGATCGTCTCAAGTAACGGGGACGAGGGGTGCCGCCTTCGCCAAACTTCATGTAGAACTTGTCCTTGTTCATAGCTCCAACAGGGATTCTGAGGAAAGTGCCCAGCTTGAGATTGATTTCTTCTAGGAAAACCTCGAACTGCGCGGATGGAATCAAGATATAGGGGTCTCTAGCTGGTTGCATCGGGTCATGAAGATAGAAACTCGCAAAGTCAGTAACGAGAACATAGCAACAGGAGATATTCTTACAAGTCCCAAGTTCGATCCTGGAGAATCTGTGTGAAGAATGGTTTCGCCTGTTACAGCATTAGCAAGTGAAGAATAAGATTGTAGCTGGTAGCACATACACGAGGCTTGTTGACCTTGCCGATGAAGCGTTCGGGATACGACACGACGACCTTGAACGGGCAGAAATCAAAGTCTTTGTGAACAGGTTGACCGATGCGAAAACCAGCGTTGTCGAAAGCTTTTTTCCTGTTGCTTTCGAGCAGAGCCTGTCTGGCAGCATCAGCTTCAGCTCGCAGCTCTTCCTGAGTGGCCTGCTCCCTGGCTGCAAGTCGTTCTTCATTCCGAATGTACTCATCATCCATCACCATTCCGTAGCTATTTCCAAACTCAGTTGAAGCGGAATTCTCTTCTGTGTTGTCTTCGTGTGGCGTTTCGGCAAGCTTCACGCCGTTGCCCAGAAGCTCCTGCAGCTTCTCCAAACGACTCTGAAGATGCGACATCGCTGGCATTCCCTGCAAGGCAGGAAAGAGGCGACGAAAGGCAGTGAAATTGAATTAGTTGTCGGAGAAGTGCTATTAGAAAAAAAGAAGAGTAAAGGAAGGGAAATGAAATTTGTGGTTGGGGATGAATGGTAGTGCAGGTTCAAGGCTGAAAGGAACCTTCGTGCGGCAGGTGCGCTGTGAGGGAGGAAAAAGGGCAGATGAGAAATGCACCCTTTTGGCCTTATTTGTCAAGGTTTGGTTGATTCACTGACGTTACCACCCGCCTCTAAAACGTGAAAATAAAAGAGCAGTGTTGTCTCGAAATAAATGTCAAACGGTGAGTGCTTGCTGTCACTGCCACTGCCGCTGCCAATAGTTGTTGGATCGTCATGCAGCGGCCCCTCCACCTACGGCTGTGTACAGAAATGCCAACGCTCATCCATTTCATCTAGACCGACAAGTATGTATCACTCAGATTTACATATCTTTCTTATAATACATTTAAAACAGAAGCGAGTACTTAGGACCTTTCTCTATTTAGTCCTCTCAACTCTTTAGAGAAGGCTCATATTACTCTCTTTGCGCCTGATAGTAGATGACTGCAAACCGGCCAAACTTGCTTGACTTGATACATAAAACCACACTTACCTGACAAAATCAAACTTTACTTCACTCACGTCACTTTGACTTGTAGAACTGGCTCAAGTTAGCAAGCTACCGGAAACCATTATTGCGAAACGTACCTCATCGGCCTCTTCGGGGGTGACATCAGACACATCCGATTGCTTGTTGTCAATCAGACCAAGACGACCCCATCGTACCTTGAACCAGAAGTCTCGTCGGTCACCTCCCATATCTCCAGAAAGAAGCTTCTTCTTCATTCCTTTCATAAAGGCGTTGTAGAACCCTGGTTCTTCCAGATTGATGAGTTCTTCCCTCATCACACCCAGGCATTCCAGAGCACGTTGGTATTTGTCATCACCAAAGCTTTCCGTAACAAATGTTGATATAATCGTGCCCATTTGCTTAGTTGCATCCTCGATCTCCGAAATATCTTCGGTTACAGCAAGTGCCTGTTTGAATTCAGGCACCGCATTGTCAGGGCTGATCTCGCTCTTCTCCTCTTCACCCAGAAGGGCATCAACATCAAGGCCTGAAATTGGCTTGACGGTTTCTCTGCCACGTTTGCCCTTGACCTTTGGTGGTACTATTTCCCGAGTTAGCTATGCTTCACGATCGTCCAAGTAGAACACAAACCTTTCTTGACATCTGCCGCTTGAATAAGGGCATCCGTCTTACTCTGAACCTTCTCGATTAGATCTTGGGTCGGCTGTGCAAACCGAAGCAATATGGACGGGGTTTCTGGAACTGGTTTCTCAGGATACACTGCTCGTGATTTCACTGCATGGTTAACTCGGTGGATCGTAGGGTTGAATGTTTCATCAATAGGCATATATTCAGCCGATTCGCTACATAAATTAGTAACAGCGAGGTGGGAATAGATTGAAACATACCCGTCGTCATCCATGCCGTATGTTGACAAATCCATGGCGTCAACATAATCGCTCATAGCATCATTGAGCTCATCCGTAGGTAACAGTCGGTGCTTGGTGAGAGTCTGGCCAGTAACCGTAATCACTCTATCCAAAGGAGGGAACTGGTAGCTTCGGATATCCTCTGCAAATGGCAGTGGAACGTCGTAGAGACACTCCATATCTGGTTCTACGCCAGGTACTAGCAGTACCAGCAGCGGATCTTTGCCATCTTTCGTGACAATCCGGGCAATCGCGTAAGACTCGAGCTCAGAGAGAGCCCATACAAGAGACGAAAGCGCTAGGGCGGACTTGGCATCGAATTTACGTGCTATCGTTACGCAAGTCTCGCCAAGGTTAAGAAACGGCTCGTACTAAACAGCATGAGTACAAAAAACAGGGCGATAGTTCACATGTAACATACCTTGGCGCATGGAATGAAGCCAATAATCGAGAAGCTCTTCTGCGTGTCGAGTTTGGTGATGTTGTGTTCTGACTCGCTGATGTGTACTGCTGTCCGACCATATTCGTAACCCTTGGCAAGGTCTTCAAACTCGACATCTCGCTTTCCTCCTGGAGCATCTGGATCATTGACCTTGTATGAACGAGCTTGCTTGACTGCTGAAAACTCGATACCCTCCATCTCATCGTCTTGAGTTTGCTGAGTAGCTTCAGCGTCTGCACCTTCAGACTTTATGACTACTGTGCTTGCTGTCAAGGGGCGTGCCAGATGTGTCTTGAAATATCTCTCGACATTGATGCTCATCGCAGCAGGGAACGTCTCGGGGTCTCCGAGAGTGAGGGCACCGTCATAAGTCTTGTATGGCTTGACTCCTTTGATTCGAGGGGTGTCCAGCTCATCAATGGCTTCGGCAATGTTTGCGAAGACACCATCTTTGCAGTCGTTAGCGAGTGCTTTAAGAGCCTTCTCGTTATCCTCCTGCCAATATTTAGTTATGCAGTTCGAGACGGTGGGTGCTTCTGCTGACCTTGGTGCCCGGCTTATCTTCTTCCTTAAAGCCGTAATCCGGATCATCAAAATCCACGCCGCTGCAACTCGTTAGACCAGTTGGATCAAAGGGTGTCGTTGGCTTACAGAATGGTGAGTTGAATATTCGATTCGTTGATTTTCTTTGAAATGTCGCTCAGATCGTCTCCATCCATTGGTCCTTGGCCGTCAGTGATCAGAAAGATCTTTCGGTTCCATTTGAGTTTCTTTGTGAAAGTGTCCATCATGTCAACTGCAACGACAATGGCAGAAACAGCATCGCCGGCCCACGTGTTGCTTGGCTTTACGACAGATTGAAGGTCTCTTAAGGATGACATGGTCATTGGACCCATCTCTTGTAGTACTGAAATGTTCTCGTAGCCATCGTCGTCTTGCAACTTGTTGTCGGTCTCGTCTGTTCTTAGGCCCAAGACACCAACACACAGCGTTTTACGGTTCGCTGCGACGATATCTGTGATTTTGTCCCATACATACTGCAAGCTCCAGTCCAGATCAGACTGTGATCTTCCGCTATGAGCCTGGGCCATGGTTGAGCCCAGATCGAGGATAAAGATGGTTGCCTCTTTTTCGGCCATGATGAGAGTGTCGTGTTTTGACTGATACAAGTGATAATAAGGAAATGGTTCAAATGAACCGGGGAGATGCGAGTTGATTTTAATGAATGTTGATCGCGCAAAACCTCTTACTGATGGACCCTTGTATCGTTTAGGCAGAAGGCCTCTAACTCAGAACTGCTATCTAAGATGGAGGGCGTGGGGCGCGATGCCTGCAGCTGAACTGGACGCGCGAAACACGTAATCACGTGCTGTCATCCCCTGTTAATTGAAATGGCAGGTGCGACTCCTAATCAAACATCGCAATACCTGCCTAGACAATCAAACAAGAAGAACGTCTCAGGTGCATTAGAAATATGCATACCAATGATGTGGTTTTTGATCTGTACCTAATTTCTAGTGTAGACTTGTTTCCATGGCTCCAGAGCTCTTTTATCTCTTACATTGCTGACAAAAATTGGTGCAACAATGAATTCTGATGCACATGTCAGCGAGTAGCCATCTGAAGAGTTACAAACATGCGAAATCTGGCATCATTCTGGTATTCAGTTTCAGTATACTTCCATCTGTGACAACTTATAAGATGCTGCAAAGTGATGGAGTGTTCAGTCACGTGGTCTCCATTATATCATAGACTGGGGTCGATGACCTGTCTACGTGGTAGGCCTAACATACACCTCGGCTGATCTGTAATATCTCATTTCATCAACTCTCACTCACAAAGTGAAAGCAATAGTACCAATGGCGAGCACAGCAAAGGCCGTGGCCTTGTCCCCGGCTCCCTACCACATCATCACGTAAGTATCTTCATCGGACACAACGGAGCCAGTCAGCAATGAGTGAGCTAACTGAACGATAGCTACGGAACACTTCTGGGAACGACCTTCTTTCATGTATGTAACCCGGTACTAAATTCCATCTTGTACTCAGCTCTAACAAGTCAACAGTCCTTCGTCAATGGCATCGTAGCGTTCAGGGCGGTCGACCGTGCCAGCTTCTCCGCCATCCAACAAAAGCTCTTCCCCATCTACTTCGGCCTTCAAACTGTCCTACCCGGTGTTCTCGCTCTGACGTTCCCCGGAAACTCTCTGATTGGTCTTGCAAATGGTCCCGCTGGCTTGGTGTCGGAATTCGCCCGTTGGCACTCCTTGTTACCTATCAGCGTCATGGGTATCACCGGTGCTATCAATCTGCTTGTTCTCCTGCCAATGACGGTTGATATTATTAAGAAGCGACGTGGTCAAGGTATGTCACCCAAGGTATCATCAATTTGACAAACCCATACTAAGAATTGATAGTTAAGCGAGATGGTAAGGAATACTACGCTGAGGGTCCTCACTCAGACGAGATGAAGGCTCTCAACAAAAAGTTTGGCATGCTTCACGGCATCTCATCTCTGCTTAACCTCGCCACCTTTGTTGCTGCTATCGGATACGGCTTCACTTTGGGTGGTCGGGTTCTCTCCGTTGCGGACCTTGCTTAAACGGTTCAGTAATGAAGATGAAAGTCTTATTCATGCTCTAAAGTGCTTGGTGCAAACAATCTTCTGATAGCCTAGCATCTACTTTCCTTCGTACAATAGCGAAAATCTATAGTATGTCTATTCATTGTGTCGTAATTCGTTGAAATATTAGGTATAGCCTTGAACATTGCGCCAAGTGGTTGTCATAAGGTGTGAACCAAGATAGCTCTCATAGTGAGCGTCCGGTATTGAAAGACAAGCGCTTTTTAAATTCGGAATGAGGCACGGAGTTCCTCCTTGGCCTTTTCAAAGTCTCGCTGACGCTGGGCCTTGGCCTCTTCCTCGCTGAGGGTCTTCTGTTGACGGCGCTGGTTGGCCTCCATCTGACCCTTGATTGTCCAACGGCCAGGCTGGCGGTCGAGCATTGAATCAAAATCAATATCCTCGTTGGGCTTGGGGAATTCGGTGCTCAGAACAGTAGGTCTGTGTGTGTTGTTCTCAAACTCCTCAGCCTTGAGTCCAGGAGTAGAGACTGGGGTCGTTGCAGTAGACTGAGTCTTGTGCACGTCGCTGAAGTAGTGGTTGGCATTGCTGGGGGCAGCAGCGACACTGGTGGGAGCGGTAGGCATGATGATTGTTGCTTGAGAGAGGGATGAAGAGTTTGGTTGCTTTGAGTAGTTCTCTTGAGTGTGATTTGATATGAAGATAAGGAAGCTGTTGTACGTAGATTTGCGCTTGTGTCGCCAAGATGATAAACAACAAGAGAGACGGATCAAGATGAAAGGTTTAAAATTAAGGAACAAAAACTCAACTCCATGCGGTCTGTTCCTGTAGATATTTATAATTACGTAGGTATCCAGCCGGGCCGGGTTTTTAAAACTTCATACTGTACTGCGTAGTCTTGTTAGTTGCTCTAGCAAGTGGAAACCCCTTTAGCTGATCGTGAAAATGGGTCCCTGGCCGTGGAGACCTTGACCAACTTTAGCTTCAGGGTCCCCACGCTCCCTCGCTTGATACGGAAGTATCCAGAGCGGTGAATTGTACTTTGTATTCTCCTGTCTGTGTGCACATGTCGGTCTGTTGATACAAGCTACCGCGCCTCGGTGTAAGCGAGTCTAGAGAATAGCACAATTTTTCGGATGCAGCCTCTTTCTTCGGTATTAGTCAGGGCAAAGAGAAGAAAGAAAAAAGTTTCAAGGGAAAACGTGGGATTCTAGAAACCCACCGATGACGAACAAGGTTGACCCATTACTCGTAAGGCAACGTTTATGAGCCAATGATCTGGTTTGCTTTAACTGAGATTGTTAAGGGACTGGAGATTTCTGACTTTGAGATTCTTTGCCACGCGGGAAGGGTTTGCGGCTTTCAGAGCCTACCTCGGACCAATTGTTCCCTTTCGGCACATTAATCGCGACATGCATGGGCCGGATTATGTTGTCATTACACTAACGATTGCTTATCAAGATGCAGGGTCGTTATCATCTGCATGAATGATGTCCTTGCTGATAGACAACGACTCGTAGTTGTGTCTGTGTTTGTAAAGTCGACACTTGACAGATTACCCTATATCCGTGGACTTTACATGCCGTGTCATCAAAAGAGTCATTCACAAATGCTGAGTCTTGTTACCGCTTACTGTAATATTCGTGATGTCTTTTCATAATAGGCCCATTGATCACCGATTATCCAGCCTTATTGCATCACAGGCGATGTCATTCTTGTTATCTCTGACTAAGCACAATCCACCGAGTCAGTCCGCTTTAGTTTGTCGATCCAGCTCATGCTCAACCAACTGAAACTCTGGTCAGTCATATTCAAGAACATTGTAAAGTGTCTTCTCTGGTCGGACTCATATACAAAATGGCATCTTCACCAAAATACATCAGCAATGACCTTGCTGCCACCAAAGAATTCATTGACAAATTCGACGTGAGTCATTTATACACTGGTCGAGTGTTATACTGACATCCAGGGATAGGTCTTCCTCCTCGACTGCGATGGTGAATACTGAATATTTTACAAAACACCACACCGTGACTGACTCATATAGGTGTCTTGTGGTCTGGTGATCATGTGTACGAGGGAGTCCCAGAGACCATCAACTTCTTGAGATCAAAAGGTTAGCTTATTGTGCTCACGATCTAAGCAAGGGACTCACATCGATATAGGAAAGAGGGTCGTCTTCGTCACCAACAACTCCACAAAATCCCGTGATGAGTATCTCAAGAAACTCACTGGTCTTGGTATCCCAAGTGAGAAGGATGATGTTTTTGGGTCCAGTTACTCTGCTGCCATCTACATCGCCCATATCCTGAAGCTACCTGAGGGCAAGCGTAAGGTGTTCATCATCGGAGAGTCAGGAATCGAACAGGAGCTTGATTCAGAAGGTGTACCGCATATTGGAGGTACCGACGAGGCTTTCCGAAGAGACATCACAAATGACGACTTCAAGGGCATCGCTGATGGTTCGCTTCTTGATCCTGAGGTTGGCGTTGTCCTCTGCGGTCTTGACTACCATGTCAATTACCTCAAGTACGCCCATGCTATGCACTACGTCAAGAGGGGAGCTACGTTCCTCGCTACCAATGTCGACTCCACACTGCCCATGCATCACAACTTCTTCCTTGGTGCTGGCTCCTGTCACATCCCCGTTGTTCACGCCACGGGACAAGAGCCTCTGGCGCTCGGTAAGCCCAGCCAGGCCATGATGGACGCTGTCGAGGGCAAATTCCAACTCGATCGAGCTCGCACATGCATGGTTGGTGACCGACTCAACACTGATATAAAGTTTGGAATTGAGGGCAAACTAGGTGGCACACTACATGTTCTTACTGGAGTAAACAAGAAGGAGGACTGGGAGAAGGAAGATGCCATTGCCGTGCCTTCGTACTATGCCGACAAATTCAGCGATCTTAGACTGGCAAAGGAATAGAATGTCATAGAGCTAGTGTAGAGATATATTATAGAGCAAGAGGATATATGCAATACCCAGGTTTGCACCTTCATGGTATGCAACCGGTATGATAATGGAAAACAGGCAGTTCTAGCCCCTGCACCCGGAACACCATATGCTATAGATATACAAATTCTTTTCAGGCTTCCTTCTTGCTCTCATTCTTCTTTGCAAGGTCGCTGGTTCGGATGACCTTGGGCGGGGGAGTCTTGTACGGCCGAAGAGACTTGGGCAAGAACATGCCAACCTGCTTCTGGTACTTCGGATACTCGGAGTACTTGCCTACTGTGATAAGCTCAGTGAGCCAAGTGGAACCCTGGAAAAGCATAATCAAAGCGGCGGAACCGGCAAGTGTGTAGCTGTATAGGTTCTTGGTTGCATAGCAACTCCATTGGTACAGGACAAACCAAACAAGCTGCTCAGCGGCAAAATTAGGATGTCTGCTGTAAGCCCAGAGTCCAGAGGTATTGAAGCCTCGGTCAAGATCGGCTTGAGTATAGCTGTACTCCTGAGGAACCTTGGCCTCGGCCTGGTATTTGTGCTTGGCCGCATGGAAATCTGAACGAATTAGTCTTGTTCACTTGGAGAAGGACGGATAACTCACCCCATTGCTGACCATCGCTGACCCACTCACTGTAGACCAGACCGATCATGGTGAGAAAGAAGAGGATGTCGGTGGGGGTCACATTTTCCTCAAACTTGGTAGAGAGTAGAATGGCATAAGCGGGAACGCATGAGAAACTGAAGAGCAGAATGCTCTGGTAGCATGAGATGAATGTGACGTTGAAGATGAACCAGATGAATCTTGGCACATATTTTTGCAGAATGGCCCTGTGAGTTGTAAGCTTATGGATAGCCCTTGGTCGGCGATTGACTTACCATCGATAATCTTCAGAACCCTTCTCATAGCCACCCTTACGCCAGTAATTATAGGTCAAACGGCACTGAGACGCAGGTCAGCAACGAATGCAGCAAATACGATGTTAAGTAACTCACACTCCAAAGAGTTGTAGCCAAAGAGACCAGGTCCACTCGTGAGGAAGAGACGCCAGCTAGACGTGCCCAGATGGAGAGATGGACAACGTAAAGATTGGGAAGAATGGACCACATTCGGTCAACCTGGGAGTAATTCTTATTGATCTCTGAGACGACAAGAAAGGGAACCGTAAGGGCAACAGAGATTGCGAAGGCTGAGATGAGCGGGTTCGTGTCAACATACAACTGCCTTAACCCATCTGGGCTGGCGATGTTGTCGAGAAGCTGTCGAGGGAGAGCATAAAGTTGAGGAATATACGGCTCAACAGCCCTTGCGTACTCGCCGCAATCCTCGATAGATTTGAGATATGGAAGAGCCATGTCTGTTTGATCAAAGAGAATTATGAATTGATGTTCGAATTTCCACTTGCTCGTAATGCAGTGCAAGTGTTGTTTTAATAGGTAACAATTGTACGACAAACAAATATCCAGAGTACAGCCCGCGTCATAGACGAACCTGAAATGTATGACACGCCATTTCCGTCCATTCTGGTTTACAAGTCAACTACACCTAAAACGCGCTACGCCGCAAGGGAAGGTCCCGTCTATTCTTCCATTCCCAGGTTGCTACCTTGGTCAGTGGAGCTCCCCCAGGCCTATAAAATTCGGGAAGCAGCCGCTGTGGCTAGTGGATCAGCCACTGAAGCGGGAGGTTTAAATTTTTAACTCCAGTGATAGGCATTCACTCTTTTCCCCTCGTATCTGCATCGTGAATATCACGAGCAAGCTTCAGTGTTGGGTCGAATTTGATATTACAGTGTGTTCCCAAGAACTGGGGAATCAATGGGCACAAAAAGGCAAAACAGTCTAAATTTCATGCAAAGAGGTCCTCTTAATAGGATATGACAGCAAATCATTCCTGCTGCAAAAGCGTGTTTGGCCATTCCTCTCTCTATATCGTGCCTGCCTCAGCGCAAAACTTCACCTCTGCATGAAAACTGAGGCAATCCTCCGCTCGCTTCTTGTGATCACCCCAACCACTGAAAATCCTACAATCGAGTACTTAGGCAGTGACTCTTGGTCAACGATCCAACAAACAAATCCAGAATGAAGGTCCTCTGTGTGGCTGAAAAGCCTTCTATCTCCAAGGCTGTAGCTACTCATCTCGCAGGAGGCCGTGTCGAAACAGTAAGAATCTTCTACTCCTGACTCTGTCTACATCATATTCTAACTCCGAACTCGTAGCAAAATACGAGAAACAAGTATATCAAGAACTACTCGTTCGATTTCGACTTTGGCCAGCAATTGGGCCAGTGCTCCGTCACCATGACTTGTGTCACTGGACATTTGACCAATGTTGATTTTACACCTGCGAACAAGAGCTGGTACTCACCTCCCCCAGAGTCGTTATTCACTGCCCCAATTGTCACAACCATTAGCGAGGTGAGTTCTCACCATATTCAGCCTGCATCAGTTGTTGTTAACGTTCTTTAGGATAAAAAGACAATCGCCCAAAACCTGGAATCTCAAGCGCGATACGCCCAAGTCTTAGTAATCTGGACAGATTGTGATCGTGAAGGTGAACATATTGGCAACGAAATCGTCGAAGCTGCTCGAAAGGGTAAGCCAGGCATTCGGGTATTGCGAGCAAGGTTCAGCAATATTGAAAGAGCGTACGTTGTCCTCCTTCCTTTCTAGCCTAGATGGAATCTAATGATACCAGGCATGTCATATCAGCAGCCAGAAGCCTGACAACCTTGGATGAAAGACAAGTCAATGCTGTTGCTACAAGAATAGAGCTTGATCTACGGATCGGTTATGCTTTTACTCGCTTCCTCACGAATAACCTGCGGCAGCTTGGGGGGCCTTTGGAAGGAAGGACCCTTAGCTATGGTGTGTGGCCCATGTTCAGATCTATTTATCTGTTTTTACTGACTGTATAGGATCCTGTCAATTTCCAACGCTTGGTTTCGTCGTTGATCGTTACTTTCGTGTCAAAAATTTCGTTCCAGAGCCCTTCTGGAGCATAAAGCTGACACACAATCGAGACGGCAAAAAGGTCGATTTCTCCTGGCTACGAAATAGGCTTTTCGACCGAATGTCTACCGTTATTCTGTATGAAAGATGTCTTGCAGCAAAAACAGCAACCGTCACAAAAGTTCAGCAGAAACCCACTCGCAAGTTCAAACCCCTACCCCTTACAACCGTTGAACTACAAAAGGCTGCAACAAGATTACTGCATATGAGCGGACAGCAGGCCATGACTATCGCCGAAGCACTCTACAACAAAGGATTTATAAGTTACCCCAGAACCGAAACTGATCGATTTGATCGAGGGATGAATCTCCGAGCTCTGGTCGATAAGCATACCACTGATCAGAGATGGGGTCCATTTGCACAGAACCTTGTCAATGGTGCCTTTCAACAACCTAGAGAAGGGAGAAACGACGATAAAGCCCATCCTCCGATCCATCCTATCACATATGCCGCTCCAGCAGTTCTAAATCGCGATGAGGGTCGATTATATGAATATGTTGTCCGCCGGTTTCTTGCTTGCTGCTCAGACGACGCCAAAGGCATGGCATCTGATGTTGAGGTCGAGTTCGGAGACGAGTGCTTCAATGCTCATGGTGTAATTGTTCTTGAGAGAAATTATCTCGACGTTTTCGTTTACGAGAAATGGAACAACACTGTGGAACTACCAAAGTTCACCGAAGGAGAGCGTTTTCAACCGACAGAGGCTATGATGACGGAAGGCAAGACTTCAGCGCCGGGCTTCCTTACAGAGGCCGACCTGATCGCTCTCATGGATGCCAACGGGATCGGCACAGATGCCACCATGGCTGAGCATATCCAGAAGATCCAAGAGAGAGAATACGCTGCTACAATAGGTCGATCAGGTCAAGCATCAGGAGATGACGAAGAGTCAGACACAGGTCCATCCACAAGCGGGCGCGGTCGTGGCCGAGGTCGTGGAGGAAGAGGCAGCAGAGGTGGGCGCGGGGGTGCATCTACATCAGGAGCACGCGGTGGGATGAAAGTATTTGTCCCTACACAACTTGGTGTAGCCCTCATCTTGGGATTTGATCGAATGAACTTCGAAACCAGCCTCGGCAAGCCGTTTCTACGGAAAGAGATGGAAATCAAGATGAAGGCCATTTGCGAAGGTCGCGCAAACAAGGAAGCCGTCCTACGGGAAAGTCTCGCTCAATACAGGCTTGTATTCGACCAGTCTCAGGAACAACTGGGGGTTCTACGAACGGTATGTGCCTCACTGCAACACAGACCCAGCTCCTCGTGTCACTGACCCTCATCATCTAGGCTTGCCGTGAATTCGTCTTCACTTCGTGAGACTTCGGTCCCTCGGCATTCAGGGCACATGAACCCTTAGTCAATGCCACATTCACAAACAATCATCGAGATATCTGGGTTTGAGTTGCCAACTTTGGAAGTTGACGATATGACGAAGTAACCACACCCCCATTCCGTTTGTGGGTCGCGAAACTGGTGAGATCCAGCCTGGCTTGAGACCTATCAGCCGGTGGATCATTCACACGTATGATCTGAATGATATGATTTGAGCATCGCCAACAATGGCCTCGAAACATGGCGGCGGCATAATATATCAAACCACCCCTCATGAGTTGGGATATACTTGGCAGCGGGGTTTATGCAGCTGTAACCATGTCCCAAAAAGTCAGTGGTGTAAGCATGGTAGTGATGAGACTACCAAACTCGGCAATAGACAGGCGAGGCAGGGAGAGCTACTATGCGTCAACCACCTGGCTGGGAACGAATGGATGAGGTCTTTCATTGCGGAGGATCCGGAGCGGAAGAGACCGGGACCGTTCACGGCACGGGAGCCACACTGGACTCAATATATCCCCGCACGACACGATATCTCGTAGACTCGGGCAAGAGCGCGGGGCAACGGGACTGATAGTGATTCCGTCTCTCTTCCGTTCTTCCTTCCTGATGCGCGGGGAAGCACCCTTTTACACGAGGCGTCCACGGCGTAGCAATGTCCAACGTGGGGTTCATCAATCGACACAACGGGCCACATGTACCCAAAGACGAATTTCCTTGGTTTGATAAAGTGTATTAAGAGGGGAGACTTCAAAGCCGTCTACTGGCCGATGCCTCCACTACCGAAACGGACTTGATGTTGAGCGACAATAGTATCTGGGGAAAGATGACGAAGTACCTAACGCCGGTAATACTGTCGGCATTGCAAGTCCAATCATGAACAAGGACCTTGACAACGTGACAGTGGCACATTGATGGCTCTTTATTAAATGACAGGACATCTTGCACAACCAATCAATAATTGCAAGAGGGAAAGGACGCGAATGCCTCGACGAACTCGGGTTCAGTCACCACTAATAATATAAAGGTTCCGAAAATGGTAATGATGACGTTGGATTGGCCAGGAATCGCTTGCATGAAACGAAAACAGACTGCGATAGGATTTGGGACTTCATCAATACCAGTCTTACTTGTCTGTGTATTTCGGCCAGGCCGGTGAATGAACAATAGTTGTGGTGTCTTGCTTTTGGAACCGATTAGGGTTATTCGCTTCAACAACGCCTGCCAGGTCACAAGAGGACCGTGACTTAATATAAAGCGATTACAACAAGGGCCAAGCCAAAGATTGAACTGTATGAGCAAATCGTCAAAAAACGGTATAACGGGATCAAAAAGTGTACCCATGACTTGAATATGCTTTATAATTACACGCCCCCATCGTGATACAGAACACGGGATGCCACAGTTGGGAGACGGGAGGCTTGAGTTCGTCGGGTGTGTGCCTGCACATGCTTCTAGCCCTACACATTCGCGAATAAAGGGTTTGTACACGCAGGTACGCACATAATCATTTTTCGAGAATTTCAATTCCATTCCTTGCTCTCAGGTCTCCTTTCTAAAGGACCAAGGGCTCGCTAACAACAGGCCGGACGAAATTAGGGCATGATGTTGGAGATTGGGCCGTTACTGGCGGATCAGAAGCTGGCCATGACTCTGATATTCCCAGTCAAGGAGGGACCCCGTACCCCTGTCGATGAAAGCGAAATGGGTCCGCTGATTTCTGGGTAAGGAGTCAAAGAAAGCCATACAAAGAGCGACCCTGGACATAAAGATTTGCATGATTTCATGGCTAGCTCATAGTTGAATGTGCCTGCATTATTCTTGCATGAGACGGATGAATGCATGTATTATAAACGATCCGCGTTTGTTCCATGGATGTCCCTGAGATGCATGTCATGACGACCACGTTAATGAGCAATAAGCCGAACACCATGACGACTATGACTTTTGTTCTTCAGTTGAGTCATCATTTCGATGAACCAGCCATCAATTTCATTACATAGGGAGGGTATGAAGTTCGGTGTTTACAGTGCACTCTCCTTTTCTTGTGATTGCGATAAGTGGATGGAATGCTGGTCATTTTCATCTGGTTAAGGTTGTTGAATCGCCAACAGCCACACATTAAACTCCAACAACCTTACCCCAATCTCTGGGCCACGGGGCTCAAGGTGTTGGTCCAAAGAAAACATGGTGCTGTGTGATTTACGCGCTAAAAGTGACACCGGGACAGTGACAAAGATGCGACTAACTGGGTAATTAATCCCCAGACTCTGCGAAAATTGGAGACTTGAACGAGAGATCAGAGCCAGCCATCGCTGACACGAGCTCTGTCGCTGGACTGCTTCAAGCTGAAGCACAGTACTATAGTGTACAGTACGGTGACGATCGATACTGGTGCCGTGTTAGTTGAACGCGCCGTCCCGGGTTTTTGGAGGGCCTAAATGTCCCGACTCCCTCCGTTCCAAGTGTCCAGGCTCCGTTGACCTTTCAAGTTGCTACACATGATGGACTAACTGGCAGATCGCGGTGTGGCTTTTTCACTCTTCTGTACAGTTCACCGTAACCATCTGGCATCAGGAACTAGAGCACAAGACTGGATCCGGACCCGGACCCTGGGCTGTCTTTGAACAGAGCTGTTTGCTTTTCGTCCGCTATTACTAGTTGATGGAGCAATAGAAAAGAATACCGTCTTTTGTCAACCGGAAGTTGAGCCGACACTTGAAAGGCATGGGCATGCTATGCTACTGTAAAGCAGCCTGACGCCTGGTAAAGGACCACCCGCGGAACTCTGGAAAGAGAGTCAATAGCGAGGCGCCCGAGCCAGATCGTGGATGCTGCGCTGAACCAAGCTGGAGTCCTGCTGGAGCCTGCCGGGGTGCCAAACGGCAGTCCCATCTCGTTTGACCTTGTCCGGCTCGCTTCCCCGTTTACCGCTATGGCCCGGATCCTCTCGTCTCCCTAGACTACCAGCTTCTTGGGAATTGGAATCAAATGAGGATAACACAAAACAATTTCAACAAGGGCCAGCAAAAACAAAGAAGAGAAAGGAGGGCCACTTTTAATTATTATTAGCATGGAATAAAGAAAAGAAGTGTTGTGGAATCTGAAAGAATGTGTAGCATGGGATGCATGCACTGCAGATTGGGAGGGAGGGAGGTAAGTGAGTTTGTTGGGTTCTAGGGTTCTTCCATCTCGCTCGCTACCTATGGTTTGGGATGGTTGTCTCAAATGCGGTAGAAACAAGTTATCACTCGCTGCCTGCTTGGTACAGGCAGTATCAATTAAGTATCATTCCCCCTATCAACCTTATCAGCGCTGGCTGAACAGCCACAGTTTACACTCCAACGAAACATGGGGGTGACACCCAGTAATTGACGCCTGGCCCGTTTTGGGCTGTAGTTGATGGTGTTTGGAAGGCGTGTTTGTAGTAACCATGGAAGTAAGTCTACACCATTCTGATAGTGCCAAATTTGCACCCGGCAATCCTTCCATCACTCACTCCTACAGTCCATACACTCCCACCCGACTGCTTACAGCATTCGCCCCCCCTGGTATTCTGCGCCTATCGCTCAGCACACGCACACACACGAGAACAAGCACCGCCTTACAACAGGTGCGTGCGTGAGTACGGTAGGTAACTAGGTGCTGATGCTGGTGTTTGGCGATACAATACCATACCGCCAATACAAGTGCAAGTGCAAGTCCAATCGAGTACGTACCCTTTACCTGGCTGGGTTGGCTAGGTACGACTCACACCTCTCACACGGGTTGGGTTCACCTGCCCTTGGCTTGTTGTAAGTTGGTGGTGGTCATATATCCTTCCAGGTTTCCCTCCTGTCCGGTTCCTTTCTCTCCCCAAACACCAACAACAACACCAAAGGAACATCAAGATTCGTATTAGAGTCTCTTGTCACAGTCCAGATCATCGCGCCAGCTCTGCCCAGGCCTGCCATACTATCGCCATATTTGTGCCAGCAACTTGTATTGCCAGCCCTCCTTACATCCGACTTCTGAATAGGTACGTACCGCGCACATCTGATGCACCGCGACACCCTGCTGTGACTCAACCACCACGGTCCCCCTTCTCATGGCCATCGCCTCTTTCTGCTTTTATTAAGCACAGCGTGGCGAGACTCGCGTCGCGAAATACAAACCTGTCTCAAGATCAAAGTCGCTAACCATATTCTTCCATTCGCAGACTTGTCAGTTCAGAAGCGCATATCAATAAGACCGACATCGGTAATCATGGCTACCATGGCAGCGGCTGCTCGTGATATCTCCCAGGCCTCCTTGAGCCGAGACAACTTAACTGTTGTAGCGGCCCGAGGCGTCCCTGCGACTGTGACACGCTCTCAACAACCTCTCCCTACTCCCCCCAACTCCATCTCTCCCAACCTGCCGCCTCACGGGCTTAAGGCGCAGCTCCAGAAGGCCAAGCTTGACCCTATCGACTCAGACCTGGATCTTCACGAGCCTTCGGATCGACGACGATCGATCTCGCCAGCCCTCGAGGCCTCGGGTGCCATCACCGGCTCTCTCCTCGCCAAATACCACTTGCCAGAGATCCTGCTCAGTCATGGTCCCTTGGCTATCCGACACATTATGGGGTACCTAACCACTTCGGTACCCGGATTCTCAGGAATTCCCCCAACAAAGGCGCGGAGACTAGTCGTGGGAGCTTTGGAAGGTCGTGGAGGAGAAGGCGGTGGACTGGACGGGGAGGTGGAATTTGAAAAGGTGGGATGGGGCCGCTGGGATGCCCGTAAGCGAGGGGAGCCATCTCGACACCGACAAGGTACTCCTCCATCTTCTTATGGGGCAGGTATTCCCATCAGCAAGAATGGCGGTCGGGGTCAAAGCCGCTACCGACAAAGCACTGCATCGAGCAATGGGGATTCGGTTCAGTTTTCCCACGAAGACCACGAAATTTACATGATGGAGCATGAGGCCGATAAGATGTCCATGGATGGATCCGGATCCGCTTCGTGCTCTGAGGCTCCTGATGACGATGTCGTTATGAACGACGACCCTGAGGATGCGACAGATGATGAGGATTGGGCCACGATGGGAGCTGCTGCTCTCCGAGCTGAATCCTACCCCAACCCGGCAGCGGCTCAGATTGAGCAAGGCTTCCGATCCTCCTCGGCGTATACACCAGGCGCGCTTCGTTCGTTCTCCGCCAGCTCCGGCATGGCGCGCACACCGCAAACATTCAACATCGACTTCTCGGCGTTTGCGGGTCCTTCCGACGCACAGGAGCGGGAGGCTGTCGAGGCTCTTCTGCAGCTCGGTGCTGTATAATATTTTTCTGCATGAATGGCGTTTTTTGGGGCTTTCAGCATTTCTGAAAGCAATCGTGTTTTAGGGCTGGTTGGCTCAAGGGGAGGTCGTGTCGGCCCACATCCCTGACCGAGGCGGCGACCTCTGGATCATTATTTCTCTCACGATGACACGGCTTCACGTTTTGGTTCGGGCTATACTCTTTCTTAATATGGGCTCGGTTCTTTTTGGCGTCTTGGTACTCGGCGGAATCTGGTCCACAAGACAGATTGTCGTCGTCGACTGCGAAAGGTCAGCAGGCGGGCAAAACTCTCAAGATATACACAAACCGAAACTTTTCGGATGTGTCTATCACCGGAGTTCTTCAATACTCGGGTTTATTTCTTTTTATTGAGGGGACACAAGTTGTCGGAGCAGCAATGCCTTCTGTCACTTGAAATTCCTGTCGCTCCATGGGGGCTTTTCGATTCTAGTCCCAAGGCGCATACTTATGCCGGGAGCTTTGGCTCCTGAGCGACACGACAACACCCTTGATGGGGAGGGCTGGTCTCCGATGTTGAGTCGTCTCCTTGGGGTATTTGTTTTTTTACAATACCCGGTCAGCCCAAGTTTTTGGCTTTTGCAACACATAACCGGATCTTACCGCTTCAACAGGAGGATCATGACGACGATTATTTTTATACCATTTGTTGTGGGCAGTTGCAGCCAAGTTCTTTTGGGCCTCGTTTTGCAACCTTGTCGATTCTTTGTTTAATCAACTTTTTTCATGGGCATTTGAGGCGGGGAGGGGTACGCATCAACAACATCAGATAGAGGAAGAAAAGGGTCGAATAGGTCATCTTGGATGGACCCTTTGACACCTGAATGGGATATGAATATCATGCTTGGAATCGATTGGGCTCGAACACTATATGCTCGCCCTCGTCTTTTGTTGCCGAGGGCACAAAGACTGAAAAAAGGAGTAAAATCATATTGGTCAGCGAAGGGATTTACATAGCTTCCAGTCATTAGTACACACAAAGCCTTTGCGAGCTTTGCCAATGGAATCTCGAATCTTTTCCTGTCCACACGAATGTTAATGGTATTGCTTGCGTGAATGTTGCTAAGAACGAGGGAGCTTTGTCGGTGTGATTTGGTTGAGAATGCTGCATGAGTCTCAAAATCGGTTGGGCAATGTTTTTGTTGGTGTTGAGAGACTGAATTGAAACAAGCATTTGATGATATCGTGTAAAGACAAGGAAGAGCTTCTGGTTGGAAACGTCGATGGAAGTCCAAGATATTCACCAGTGGTGTTTCATTTTTGCACAACTCGAATTTAAAGCAAATTTGGACTGACAGAGTTTGCATTGGAATTAAGTAATTGAGGAGAAGTGAAGTCATTCGATCGCCATCACGTGACACATCATACTGGATATGCTTGATCTTATCTATCATACTGATAATTCCCTAGTATCGCTATTCTTTTCATATCTATACTCTTTGCGCTCAGTCCCTTGCTCCGTTTCGTTGTTGTCATTATACGTCCCTGGTCATTATACGTCCCGGCACGATGAGATGGGCAGAAAGTTAAGATATAATATTCAAGATCTAGGGATTAAGCTGAGTAGCTTTGAGAGCATGATCGTCCGTGAGAACAAATCATAGAAAATGGAGACTTGGATACAAGCTTGCCTATCTATTCAGGTTGTTCTCAGGACGTTAATTATATACAACTTGGCGGCGGGGAGTTGAGGAGTGTCGTGTACCCTAGAGCGTGAGCGAGAATCCTGGAGTTCCAAGTTTTGGTGCCAGAAGATAAACTACTCTCTATGAATAGCAGTAGCTCTTTTGTGAATGATGATTTGACCTTATTGTATCCCTATTAAACCCTATTCTGTTATCTTTACCGCTGTGCTTCTGAGTCATTACAGCTGTGGGCACCTCTTCTTTATTTAGAAAGATGAACTGCTTCGCTAGATAATAGTAGCAATGGCTCATTGACTCCAGGACTCGTGAGGATATATTCAATCGTCAAACCAGCTTTGTGTATCTTTAGCAAGCATTTGTATATCTTCTTAGAAGCTATAAAAATATTTGAACTCATGATGATGATTTGGCGGTCCTTTACATCTTGAAGAGCACATCTACATCCCAACTCACGATCTAAAATCCCTAAACTTTTGTCTTTTGTCGCTTGTTTCTTCAGAAGTCATGTTTTTGAGATTGTGACTGTTGTCTCTTTCAAAGACCACTTGATCACACGGACGAAAAAGTGCATATGCCTCTGCAAATGCGCCTGTTGTCTTCCTCGAGCCACTCCAAACTTGACTTCTCGTAACTCTTACCCTGAACCGCGAGGGAAGTTTTATTTTTGTTCCATCCCAAACACAAAAACAGAAACACAACTTTGTGCCTTTACATTGGCTGACAGTAGACGAGAAGACGGTTAAGGCTGCCAATAGCTTTCTCTCAACCAGCGATCCATCTCACCAGTCGGATCCGTTTCCATCGATCGCAAGGCAAAGGAATGCGATCATGCCAAGGTGACAAGCTTTGACAATAGCCGCTGTTCTCCAAGTTCCCGCGGGCCCCAATCGTACGAGGACTTGGCTATCCAAGCTCGGCGGTCTTGGCTGCAAAGCTTGAGAGCCATAGACATTGTCCACAAGACCTGGTCAAGCAACAATATTACTGTAAGAACTCTGGGCATAACTCCTCTGTCATCACGAGACAAGCACTGCTTTGGTCTTGCACTGCCACGTTTGTCGTCATCTCCAAGACCTTGGCGTAGAGAGAGGTGGGGTTCTTGGCTTGCTGGGCGGTTGCTTGGCTTTACTTGGCTGAGAGGTATGGTATCATGATTCTTGGCCTGGGGTAAAGAGTTAACAGGGAGCAGGAGGAGTTGGAGAGGGAGAAGGGGGTTCGCTGATAATGGAAGTTTGCTTGGCTGGTATGTTGAGCGGTTATCTGATTATTCTGATATCTGTAGAGCCGATATTGATGTTGCACAATGAGTGGTGGTTCCATAGAAGGCAACTCGGTGCAACCGCCGATGATGATTGAAGAATAAAACCGGTAAACGCCCGAGGCTGCAGCATGTTATCTGGGCGTTATGCCGCGCTGCACAGCCTGACAGGACGGCAGAAGTCATCATCTGCAAGGCCCGTTGCGGTAATGAGTGCTCGGCGTGCATGTCGTTCTCGGCGCGCCTAGTATAGACGGGAGGCTATCTTGAGGAAACATGCAAGGATAGCTGGGATCAGTATCAAGTTTGTAGCTTGTCCAGCATATATATGTTTCAATGCTGTATCTTGACTGGATGACATTCGAGGCGTCGGATGATAACGGTCACATTTGATACTGTTTCTTTTTGAACGCGCGTGTAAATATGGGGTACGTTATAAATGATAATTGTCAGGAAAGTGGTGATCAGCATGCAGGTCGATGCTCATGGTAAGTGAGGTGAACATGTGTTACATTTGCCGTGGCACTTGATGTAAATCACTTGGTAATTGATATAGGGATGCTTTGAAGAACGTTACAGTAAGGTTTATCTGGGATGGTTGCACTCACTCTGCAAAGTTCAGGCAAAAAAGAAGCATAATTGAAATAAGGAATTCATTAACAAGGGGAAAACGTGGGCTTGGCTCTCTTTTTCCTGATGCTTGGCAGGCCAAGACAAACAAGAAGCATTTGGAGGCTTGGCTGATGGAGTTTTTGGAGACGCCAAGTCTTCTTGGCAGCCTTGATTAAGATTGGAGCAGTTGGAACTGGAGCTTGGCAAAGGAAAAGTCTGGGTGGGAGAGAAAAGAGCAAATGAAAGAAGGTGACGAGTCTATTGCGGAGACAGGGAAACTGCACGGAGAAAAAAGGGAAAGCTTGAGTTGTGTGGGTGCCCGGCTTGGCTCAACGTCACTAGCGGTCCAGGTATTGATCTAGTGGCTTTAATTGGCCATTTCGTAAGAATTCTACTGAAATGACACTGTAACCAACAGCCAGAGCAGTTGACTAATAACGTTTCCAACTCCTTATATGACTTTTTTCTCTAAGATTTTCCCTCTTTTTACAGGGCAGGACAGAGCTAATTGGTTGCTTCATTAAACTTGCGTGCTTAATCTGGTCTCGGCATCGGCCAAGCCACGGAAAGTAAAAAGCAACTCCCTAACTGATAATCAGCAAACATCCTGGAAATAAACAACCTGACCTATTCCGGCCGAGATAATCACCACTTTTTGTTAGCTGGCTACCTTACGGATACAGTACATATTTTAACAGTCCCTTCCTTGCCGGCCTACGGGGCCAAACAGTTCCCCGATAGATCCGAAACCTTCCCTGTCTAGGTATCTTTTATCTTTTCTTCTTCTTCTGTTGTTTATTATCAAACAACTATTCATCAGCCACTTTCTGCATGCAGCAGAGTTGACTGTAGTTGATGCGCATTAGATCTGCCTGACCCCCTTGAAACCGAAAACCCGTCTGATATCTCTTGCAGTAAAAACAAGTATATAATGTGAGGTGACCGGAAAGGGTGTCAGGTCAGAGCCGAAGTGTCCCCATGGCTCAGGTGACGAGCGACAAAACACTTGACGCAGTAGGTGGCCAGCTTGTGTGAGGCCCAATACAGCCAAGACCAATAGAAGCGACGCGATGAGGGGCAGTGCCCAGACTGCCAAGACTTGGCGGTCTTGGCACCGTTCCCTCCGCTACAAACAGAGAGTATACCAGGCTGTATGTACTTATGGCCACTCACTATCACCACCCGACTTGGCGTACCTGTTCGCCATAGCTACATTGCTATTATCGCCAAGAACGCCAAGACCGCCAAGACTTTCCGCTCGTTCTTACCTTCTTGCCCAGACTTTTGCGTAAATGTAAAGGGAGCGCATTCCCCCCGTACCTCTTTTATCAAAGTGAATTCTTCTTTGAACATCTCCTCATCTCATTCAAACTATATTCACTCATCTTTATATCAATCGACTTCAGTCTTGCTTCTTTTGTAGCAAGTTTAGTTTGTTCTCATCTTCGGAGACGAGTCTAGCCCTGTCGTACCTGCCTGACTAGTCTCAACCAGTCAGTCACTTTTAACTCGCCACCGGGCATAAGCGCTCCTGGTTCAACCAGATATCACGTATTCCCGCCCATCATGTCTCCTCCAGTCCCTGAGCAGAAGCCTCAGCTTCAGCAGCAGCAGCAACAGCAACAACAACAACAGCAGCAGCAGCAGCAGCAGCAGCAACAACAGACCCCATCAGGAGAGTCGTCATCTGGCAGTGCTAGCAACGACTCCAAATCTGTGACTCCTGCGCCTAGCTCTTCATCCAACACCTCGCAAAGCAGCGGTGCTGCATCCACATCAAACGATGACAACCTGATCTGCCGATGGAACGCTTGTAACCAAAAGTTCCCTGCTCCCGAGGCTCTCTACGTAAGTAATCATGAGTACAAGAATGAACTGAAACTAACCTCTTACAGGAGCACATCTGTGAGCGCCATGTTGGTCGCAAGAGCACAAACAACCTTAACCTGACTTGCCAATGGAACTCATGCCGAACTACCACTGTCAAGCGTGATCACATCACCTCTCACATCCGTGTTCACGTTCCCCTGAAGCCTCACAAGTGTGAGTTCTGTGGCAAGTCTTTCAAGCGCCCCCAGGACTTGAAGAAGCATGTCAAGGTAAGAAAGCCCATCGCATACGTGTAATCTCACGTTAATCTCACACAAAACAGACTCATGCCGATGACTCTGTGCTCGTCCGATCAAACCAGGATCCCCAAGGCGGACTCAACTACAGGCCACAGCCTCCCAAGGGTATGTCTCTACACGATTCAAGTCCACGGCTGTGGGCATCAGGATTTTCTTCTCTCGAGGCTAATTCGCCTCCAGGACCTTCCAGCTACTATGACCACACCGGCCAGATGCGAACTAACCCAGCTGCCTTTGGACACCACCAGGCCCATCCTAGCGGTGGTTACTATGCTCCTCAGCCCTCTACCAACTATGGTCTCTACTTCAACCAACCCCCTATCAACAACGCCCGTACCGAGCACCTTGGCTATACCGCCGCCGCTGGCGGATATGATCGTAAGCGCACCTACGATATGGTTGATGACTTCTTCGGCAGCGCCAAGCGCCGCCAGATTGACCCTTCGTCCTATGCCCAGATTGGCCGCTCGTTGATGCCCCTTCACGGCAACCTGTCCGTCCCCAACGGCCCCATGGCTGCTACTGAGCAGTACATGCCCCAGCATGCCCCAGCTCCTGTTCACGCCGGCCCATCGCCTGGCCAGAACCCCTTGGCCCAGCAATATTACCTGCCTATGCCCAGTGCTCGCACCCAGAAAGACCTCATCCACATCGACAACATCCTCGGCCAGATGCAAGACACGATCTATGAGAACGCCAACCACGCCACTGCTGGTGTCCACATTCACCATTCTGAAGGCGGTTACAACGGTTACCGCAACACTCCTTCGCCCCCTACTTCACACAGATCCCCCACTGGCATGCACGTCGCGACCGATGGTTACCACCCCGTGTCTGCGGCTAGCATGGCTTCGCCTCTAACAGCCATCTCATCTACTGGTACTCCTGCCGTTACACCACCCTCGAGCTCCATGTCCTACACTTCTGGCCACTCACCAAGCCCATCATCTTCAGCTATGTCTCCTGACTCCAGACACGGCTCAACAGCTTCAGTCATGTACCCTACCCTCCCCACAAGTCTTCCTGCTGTCAGCCAGGGCTTCGGCCATTCTGCCACAACTACTCTCGGCCCCAGCTTTGATGGCAGCGAGCGACGTCGCTACTCTGGAGGTATGCTCCAGCGGGCTCGTGGCCCTCTGCCCCTGCCTCGCGAGGATACGAGCGGTGCCTCTACTCCCAAGGCTAGCGAGTCTGCCCTCTCCGTTGGCTCTCCCTCTTCAGAGTCTGATGTCAGCGATGCCACACGTGAGCGCGAGGAGCAGTATGACCGCTGGCTCGAGAACATGCGTGTCATCGAGACTCTTCGTGAGTACGTCCGCGGTCGTCTCGAGCGCAAGGAGTTCCTGGATGAGAACGAGTCCCCGCGACCAAGCCACGCTGACGCTATGGATGTTGATCCTAAGAGCCCCCAGCCTCAAAGCCGAGATTTGGGTACCCCTCGTGAGGGATCCTCTTTGTACCCCATTCTTCGCATGCCTGGCTCTTAGATTGCCCATCTATTCGGCTGCTTGCTTTGCTTTATGTGTACTATATTCATCCTTCGTTGTCTGTTGTATCGTGGCGATGCAGCGTGTCATGTCTTTATGCGATTCTCTCATGTCGGTATAACTCTTGAACCAAGAGGTTTTTTGGGTGCCGAGCACTAGTTATTCTTGTCGGGTCAGAGAACAGGTTCAATGCCATAAACAATGGTCCAAAGGCTTGTTTTTCCTTTCTTATCACGACTTTTTCTTCTCTTGTCGGCGATTGCCGGACTTACACTCATGTAGTCAATCTTTGACGGGTTATGATATAGGGAAAAGGTGGTCAGGGTTTGATTTACGATAGCTAAGGATCCCAGTTATCCACAAAGCACAAATTCAAAAAGTTATTGAATCATCTTTCTGCGTTCCAAGAATGATTTAACTGTCATTCGTTTTGACTATATCTCTGTTTATGTCATGTTTATGTCATGTTCAAGTACTCAATGTGAAGTATTGCCAACATAGGGGTTCGATTTGTGAACGTCATGGGCACAATGCGCCGCTTGTCGTACAAGTAGTTAGAACATGACGCAGTGTACCTGCATGCATCGGCACATACGCGTTTCTAGACCAAATACACAAGACTATTGAAGGGATATTCTCCGAACGACAGCCCCGTTCGTTCCAGCGCAAGATGATCGCTGCATCGAAGGTCCCGCGCTCCCTGAGGCTGAAGCTGAAGCAGCGATCTCTAGATTCCTTGTCACTAACTCAATAGCAGGGGCATGCGCTGCCGATCTTTCGAGGCCGCCCGCCCAAGAGACAACACCAACACTGGGAAAGACTAGGCTGTACTACAGCGCATCGATGATGCATAGCAGTTTCCTGTATATGGTCGTATTGCATAATGTCTTTCTGAATTTTGCCTGTCATGTTTTGCTTATGGTGTTTTAGCCTATCTCGTGATGTCGCTTGTTTCATGGATATGGTTGGTGTTGCTCGCTAGAGAAAAGGAGTAATACAGCAATGCTATTTCGTTTACGACGGCCCGTCGGAACTTTGTCTTAACCGTTGGACCGATTGCAAATTACATCCTTCGCCAATGCAACCGTATATCAAAGCTTAAATCCCATTACAGCCTGAAAAGAAGCGGCACATCGACTTTTCTCTTGGATGTTTTCTTCATCGTCAGCAACTAAACTAGTCTAGTTAATGCCAGCCCAGAGCGTAGCATCTGAAACAATCCGGGTGAAAATAGATAGATGATGGGGAAAATCGACGCGCACAGAGCCTCGTAAGTCTGCTAAAGAAAGAACAAAAAGTCTCATGTAGATGATGGGCTCAGCTTTAGTCGACGTAACCTCGGCCATAGTTCTTGATTTTGGCGTAGATAAAAAGCTTTGGCGTTGAGGATTAAGAGAAACTTAGTTTCACTAAACGGCTGACCCTCCCAATCCTGCAATCTGCCAAGAGCGCTTTGATATCATCCTGTAGGCACATAACAGCCTGTTTTGTGCCGTGTGGTATGTTTCTCAGAGGGAAGAAGGATTTAGGATTTAGGATTTGACTGGGTTTATTGCGATTGTCAGACGTGCAGTTTCCCGAAGTAAATTGATCATCGACCAGGGAAGGGACGGGACCGTTTCATCAGCCCGTCACTGTTGCCCGGTTTTTTGTTTTGTTCTTTGCGAAGGGAAAGGAAGGCAAAGGTAAAGGTACCTCAACGTGTACTTAAAGAACCTTATAGCTCGTCTAAAGTAAAAGGGTAATTTCTTTACCTATATCACTGTCCTATCCTGTCTGTCCTACTTGTTCTCCTAGTTTCTTAGTGATTCACGAGCAAACAAAGACCATTGTTCACACACTCTTCACTTACACTACCACATATACGCATCTCTTTCTTTCTCACTCCTATCCTCAGCGTAGACATCTCTTTTCCTCAAGAGGATTCCTCAGAAAGACAAAACATCTATCGACCAACCCTTCATCATGCGCTTCTTCGCCGCCGCCGCCGCTCTCCTCCTTAGCAGTGTCGCCCTCGCAGCGCCTGCTCAAGAACAGGCAAAAGACTGCTGCTGCTGCGACATCTCGCAGCCCGCCTATGTCTGCGAAAAGGACGTCAAGCCCGAAGACTGCATTTGCGCTGCTGTCATGTGCCCGGTCAACGCTCCCACCTACTGGCCTGCCACCGCTACCGCCACTTCTACACCAACTCCCACAGCCACCGTGGCCAAGCGACAGGAAGACAAGAAGCCCGCTACCACTGCTCCTGCAGAACCCCCGTGCTGTTGCTGTAGCTTGGCTGACCAAGCTATCGTCTGCGAAGTGCGCCCCGAGGGTGCTGATAACACATGCGTGTGTCCTAAGGTGATGTGCCCTATCGGTGCGCCGACTTTAACGAGGAGCGTGGATGCGCAAAAGACTGGAAACTGAATCAAAAATCAAGACATTGAAAGGGGATGTTTCAACAAGGGATTTGTCATAGTTGCGCTTTGACAGCTTGCAACGTTCGTTTTTTGTCTTTACTTATTGGTGTAATGTGTTTGAGGGCTTGGTTTATGGGTGGGATAGCACATCATGATTTCTGAGGAGAAGGGAATGAACAAGGAAGTATAGGGATCCTCCAAGAGGTCTTAAAAGAATGAAATGACCATCAGTTAATAACAATCATGTTCCTTTGCTCATTGTATAGAAGAGCACCATTTGGTGTAGTGAATGAATGCGCCAGGTCGACAATGTTGTCCTAGCTTATGCTCAGTAACAGCAGCACCAAAGGTGTCCAAGATCTAAGAGGGCATTAGCTTAATGAAACCTCAGAAAGTAGGTATGCAGACTTACAAAACTTGAATGTTTCTGTTCCAAGATCAAGGCTGGAGGATCCCCCACAAATAAGAAGACCAATCAAGAGGCTCACTCGTCGAAACACTTGATGGAAAAGGCAACCCTACGAATGCAGTCATGTCGCATTACTACCTATACGGCTAAAGCCAAGCCAACCTCGCTTGAAACGTCAGCGTACCTGCTGGCCTAAAGCTTGGCCATGTTTCAGTCACCAGTGGCATCATCAGCGAGTCAAAGCATGTGGTAGGATAAGAAATTATACACTATGGACTATCAACTAGACTAGTTAGAGATAGATATAGATATAGATAGTTGCTACTCCAAGGTGCGCCATGTGTCGTTACCCAAGGCCCAACCCCGTAGAATAGATATAAGAATTGCTAAATGTAGTGTTTTGCTTTGGCCCATGCTATCCATCAACTGCCAGAGTGATCCAAGGCCTCTCCTCGGGGTGCACTACCACCCCTCTCCAACTCTTTCCAATAACTGATTAAGCCCTTCTCTCAGACCTTGGACCATGGTAGCGTTGTAGTAATTGTGCAAGTCGGCTAAAGGGAAATCGAGATATGCAAAAGTGTTATGAGGGAGGGATGGCCCCTGATAGGTAGCAATGCGAAAAATTAGACCGCAGCGTAAACGGGTATATAGTAACGGGTCATGAAAATTGCCGTGACTCTCCGGTTGCTGAATGGCAAGGTCGAGCCATGAAAGGCGGGTTAATTCGCTAGTTTTTGTGTGGGAAGAGTTCCCAAAAGAAGAATCGTATTCAAAGCTTTGTCGTAACAAAGTCGTCCAGACGGGTCGAAAAAGCATCGCCGGCGACGGTTGGAAAGAAGAGAAGCAACAAGTGGGGGGCATCTCTTTATTGGAATTGAGTACGGTCCTTCTCCTTAAGGCCGCCGATCTGATCCATGTCGATCGAGTAGAACTGACCCTTGGCCTCCTTCTCGTAGGCAGGGAGCTGCTCATCGTTCATGGGCTCCAGGCCAACAGCGGAGTTGTCACCAACACGGACAACAAGCACGCGGCCGTTCTGCTGTCGGCCTTGCTCGTCCTGTTCATCAGGGAAGGTGATGTGAATCTCTGGGACGTTGTCGGGAGAGTAGGGAGGAGAGTTGGGGTTGGCAAGCATGGGGCGACCGTCTTGGTTGATAACGAAAACGCTGGAGCGGCCGTTGTGTGTTGTCTCGATGGTAAGGCCGCGGTGGTTGGCAAACCGCTTGCTGTCGCTATCGTAGTAGGAAGGCAGACCGTCCTCTTCGGACTTCATGGCAGCCTGCTTCTGAAGGCGAGCGCGGCGGAAGAGGAAGAGGATGGCGACCAGAATAAGACCGAGGAAGACAAGGCCGAGAAGGCCAAGCATCAGGTTGATCATGCTATCGTCTGAGCCATTGGAATCCGCAGGCATGTCGGATCGAGTAACGAGGTTGAGAATTGAAGGCATCGTGAATAGAGTTTAAGTTTTAATGTTATGTGGGTACAGCAGCGAGTGTTCTGAGTTGGTAATAACGATGAATGCTCCGTGTACAGAGAGAATGAATGTTAGGCCGATTACGTCTATACATCACAATGTTAGCGAACCATTTCATGGCAAAAGAGCCACCTTCACCGGGGAGAGCGATTTGGTCCTGCTGTGGCGGTCGTCAAGTCTATCTGCAACGCAGCCTCCAATATTGCAGCCAACCGCCATTCCGTACAATGGTCGGAAGAGCCCATCGAGAGTCGACGGTTGACGTTTGGCCAATTCGAAGCCACGGCGATCCCACCAATTCAATGCATGCCATATGCTATGACGTGCTGCAGAAAAAGACAGACCAAACAGACAGGAACTCAAGTAATTAAGGTGGCAGGTGGAGGGTCAGATGGGACAGAAAAACGTACGCCAGGGAGAGGATATCGCCAATAGTTCGTTTGATGAATGCCTGGCGGAGATCGTAAACCGAGGTGGCTGGTGAAGGGCCTAGATAGTGGGTAGAACGAAGGGATAGAGGGGGTTGGAAAGACCGGACGGATATCAGCTGAAAGAGTGAAGCTGAAGATCCAAGAAAATGCTGAGAACAAGATGTACAGTTACAAAACGATGCCGTAGACGATATTCACAAAAACTGGCCCGCGAGGATTGGGGTTGGAAAAGAAAAAGAAACAAAGCGGGAGAGGGATGAACGGTTTTAGCTGGGGGAGAGTTGATCATTCCATGCCATCTCGACAGGGGAGCGAAATGAACGTGCCAGGGTACAGGGGCACTAGGCGCTCAAAAGACGCTGAACAGGCACTAGGACCACTGTTTCCTTGGTTCTCCCAGGGGCACAGTCGCTGCAATTGGCCGCTAAGCCAACCGATGGTTGTGATGCTGGGGCACCTTCTTTGGTGAGTTTGGATGCACTTTCCTTGCGAACGTAGGAGGGTGCGGGGCCTCACCGCAGCCGGCTAGTTAGAAACAGCCAATAAGACATGTCGCTAGGGTCCCGCTTACCTAGAACTGTTCAATGTCACTCTGGACAGGAGCAGGAGCAGGAGCAGGAGATGGAAGGCAGTCAGGTAGTGTTGTGTTGGCTCTAGATTCTTCCTCCCCTAGCTTAGCTGCTTCCACTCCTCTCATCCCCTTAGGTCCTTGTCCGCTGACCCGTTATTCAACTTGGCTTTTTCCAAAAGAGACGTGATACTCGCTAGGATTCGCTGCACTCAACACACACATGTCCCCTGTAGGCGCGCGCTTCATTGGTCGGGGCCGTTACTGCCATCCCCGCTTCCCCTGCCAAGCTATGGGTCAAGTCTTCGACTGGACAAGAGCAGAAAACAACAAAGGACCGGCTCAACTGCAACAGAACGTTTATCGATAAAGAGTACATACTCCTGCTTGGATTGGACCGAATTTCTTTGTGCTCATCTTAAACATGCTGGAAAGGGCCTAATGTTCACACGAGTGTGGCAAAGGCGAGCAGATGGGTCGTCTCATCCACCCAAATTCGACGCCAATGCAAGGTACGAACGGTTGTCACAGAAAAAAAGGACAAGCCTCAAAGACCAAGCACGAGCTAAGCCAGCGCCACGACGCTTGCGAAGATGAAAAAGCAACTGGATGTTGCGACCCCAGATTGCCTCGAATGAAAGCGAAACGCCTCAACCGGATGCGCGTGACGATGCTGTTCAGACGTTGTATAATAGCCGCTCTACGCAGCTGTACCTTTGTTGTTGCTGCTTCAAAGCTCGATCTGTAAATGGACACGGACATAAGCATGAAGAACACGCGTTCGATCAAGTGTTGTGATTCTATTACTGGGCCAGATGATCGCAAAAGGTAAAGTTGCGGTCCATGTCTTTGATTACAGGCTTGACCCATGCTCGGTGCCAGAACGGGCACGCAATCGGTCATTCCTTGTACATATTTCGTCTCCTTGGTAGCTTCTCCGACTTCATTTAGGGTGGCCCCAATAGCTGCGCTTTTTATTTGCGATATTTGATACGGCCAGGAGACATATAGGCGGCGATTCCCCTTTCTCGCAGACTTGTCATTTTACTAGAGAGCTTTGACTGGCTTCCTTGGTCTTCGGAAGCTCGGAATTCATCGCCATGGATGCTCCGGCCTGATCCCAGTCCTCACTTTGCTCCAACAAAAAGCACTCAAGTAAACAAAAGCATGCCCTTGATGTTAAAGTCACCTCATTACTTTTTGCGTCATGAGTAAACACCTGTTATCCCAAGGGAGATGACTATTTGTGTTGGTTGAGTACATAGTACTCTGTATACCTTGATGCAATTACTCGCTACATGGCGTCTTAGTTCATGCCAGAGTCGAAGATTCATTTAAAAGGCCAACAAGGATTGGGAATTCGAGTCGCCTGGACAGCCTCACTACTTGACTCTGCTGGTCCATTCGCTACTATGTAAAATCCAAGTACGACCATCTGAGACCAATCCTCTCAATCCCGAGGCTACCTAGGATGCGACTTGGGGACTTGTTTCACTGGTTCATACTTAGATCAGAACGTGCTTATATTATCATGAATCGTCTGGAGATTTCGGTGGGATATTAAGATGGGGATATTGTGCCGAAGTCTTAGTTCACACACTATTATCCTAATTTGGGATCTTGACACGGGTACTATGTAGGCCAGATTTTCTCTCTCTCCACCAGGTCGACGACCTCAGCCGCATTGATCCGCCTATATCTCTTGTGATTCGAAAGCCGAATCGCCCAGATAATAAAGGCTGAGATTTCAGCACGGAGGATTTCATGGATATCGTGGTTGTCACTGCCGGGGGACGACGCATTGACCCGTCTATTCATCGTCTGAACTCATTGTCTGTTGAGAGGAGAGGGATGGTTGCTGGGTCAAGTGTAGGACATAGTTGATCGGGCTCAACTTAGTATGTCTAGTTGACGGAATGCAATATTGAGGCCATCACCAGGAACTCTGAATCCGAGATGAAACATTTTGGCATAACAACAAGCAAAGTCAGTTGTCCATCACTGACGATGGCAATGATCACATCGAATTCTCAACAACTTTCGAACTTGATCTCATGTCATACCAACATTCTGGCTACAGATTAGGTGGGTAATAGAATCATCTTGAAACTTTAGATATGTGTTTTGATAAGTGAAATTGTCGACACGTATACAGTATTTGGTTAACAGGCAGATAACACATGCGTGTCGTGGTGATAGTGGCCAATTCCAGTGGCTCAGCTCAACTTAAAAGTCATCACACGACTGTTTTTTGACATAGCTATCTCCCTTGCGTCCAGCTATCAGAGTTCTTGCGATGGCTGGGATAATGTGCTGTCCTTGCATGACAACAACGTTTGCTTGATAGTTTGCGCCTGTGATGGGAATTTCTAAAGCTAAGATACAGTAACTTCGAGCAATGGAAGCATAGGTACACCAAGCATCCGCACGACAAGCTTTCCTCCTTTGATCTGTCAAAATGTTTTTCTCTCTCGGACCATTTTGCTTTTTTGAGTGTGTTGAGACAGCTCGGGACGTGCATCGTAAATTGCCCTCGACAGCGGGTCATGCGAATTTTGATGGAATAAAGGAGACAAGAAGCCGAAGTTACCTATGGTCATTGCTTTCTCACCCTAGAAGTTCCAGAACCGAACAGGGTCTGGACAGCCGAAGGGGCCAGGAGAAATATACATAATCTGGACCCTTATTCTTTCGCTATTGGACAGGTTAGTTGAGGTCCCGAATTATCGTAAAATTCGATATGGATCTCACCGCATCGCCACATACCCTATGTCTACGATATGGCTTATGCGTACGGATAGATGGAGCTCTTGATGATGAAAATTACATGGTGTAGTGTAAACCCTGAAGTGAGTACTGAATCATGCGTGCATAAAGGAGATACCCACTGCAGTTTATGAGCTACTGCTTATAGGAAAAAGTATAGTTATGTTGATAGATACGGGAAGCTTTCATGAGTATCTAAGTTACCGTTTCCCTCCGCCAATGCCTCTCCCTGATTTGGGGATATGGTTATGCGGGTGATGAGTAACCTTAACCTGGTTGGGTCTGGCGTTGCGGGCACCTGGCGATCTGGGTCTAGCTAAGGAAGGGGCCGCCCGCCTTGGCTTGGAGAGCTCTTCAGCTGGGAAGATTAAGCTTGTATTTTGTTGAATCCCCAGTATCAAACCTTAGATAGTAACTACATACAAGACTTGCACTGCCATCTTGTTAACATCGAGTGAGCTCAAATAGACTGCCTAGAAACCAAAATTTGAGCTGATACAAGGACCGAATGCATAATACAAGCGGCGGGGCTACCAGCCTGTATCAAACCAAGATGCAGACGATTCATCTTGATGTCATTGGTCCTGACTACATAGCAGCAGTCTGTCTGTACGACACTCGGGAGATGCGAGCCCCCCTCATTGTACCAAGTAGCGAGGGAACACAGAGATAGCGGCCGGCCAGCCAAGCACTGAAGCCCGTTCATGTGCGGTTGCAGCCCGGCTTCGGGTTCAACAACGAACAAAGAAGTTGACACAACGGTGAACTTGTCCTAAGAGCGACTAACAGTCTGGCATGTATGCCCATCCAGCAAACTGTTGAGCATATACATGGCGTATCACCAGAACTTCCACCCACCAACACCTTACACAAGATGACACCGACTAAAGAGAAGAATGGCGTCGCCATTGAGGCAATGTGTATGGCATAATGTGTCGTTAACTGGCAAAGGGCACATATTGGCTCTGTTGGGTTGGGCGTCGTGAAAACTCATAGACAAAAGATGACAAGACCTGTATTTATGAAATTATTATTTATTGCCTGAATGTTCCCCTCCTCTGGACCTGAAGATTTTGAATGTACTCTTTTCTCGCTTCGCCACGTCGTATATCTTGCTCGACCCCTGTGAGTACTGGTTCACCTAGCACTTGTCAGGTATCCCAAGGTACTAGGTAAGACTGTGAATATAGCTACGACTCCAATTACAAGCAGCTAACTATTACCAGATAGCTCCCACTTTCACACTATCGAGAGGCTATTCAACTGTGATATCTCCCTGATCGCCATCATACCCATAGCGAAGTAAGGTACGTAAAGCTGCCCTCCCTGCTCGCCCATACCCTTGCTAACAGCCCTCTTTAAGCATATTTATATGCTACTACTCCACATTCAACACGATTCATATCAAAGAGCAAAGAAAGGAAAGAAGAGATAATAAAGAAAGGGCACACGCAGAGTACAGCAAGAAACATACGCTTGTCTCGCCCATCATTCCTCTCTACTCACCGCACACTAGGACCCCCTCTCCCTTAATCACAAGGAGCACAAACACCAAAGCTCCGTCTAACTCGACTTAAACCAGGCCCGCACATTCCGACGACGGCGTGCGACGTTGGTCTTGATTTGGCCTGCCCTTGATTCCATCTGGACAACGCAAGGCAAAGGACTCACTCACGGGAGACTACGTCTTTTATGTAAAACCGCCATACGCCCACCTGATTCCAGCTGTGGGTTGCCACAACCTTTCACCTTTAATCCACGTTGGTTCCTCTGGTGCACCTTAACTTGATCGACCGGTTTCCCCCTTCTTCTTATACTCTTTTCGTTTCTTGTCTAATTTTTGTATCATATATTCTTCTCGGCAAGGAATAATGAGTTTTACAAAAGTATAACCGCACAAAGAAACAGAGAGAAACCGAAACACTATCAAACAAAATAAAACTTTCAACCGACTACCTTTTGAACAAAAAAGCTCCGCCTTATCTTGAGTGTCCACGAAGAAAGTTAATCACCGATTTAACTTTTGTTGCTATATATACAACTATAAATACCCAGCTCACTCATCTTTGGACGATTCGGAAACACTCCAATACGATCAGCGATCAGCACAAAGGACGAAACGACCCGTACATCTTCGGACGCCCCTGGACAGATTTTACTGTACATTGTCTAGGATCCTGCAACATTCCTAAACATATTCCACACGAACCCAGGCGACATCGACAAGCATATATCTGGGGACGGAATTGTTGACACCCGTCGGCGACCCTTTCAGTCTTTTTTTCTTTCTTCTAAATTATATTTATTAGAAAACACAAATCTGAGTCACTCATCATGACTCAACACAATCATCCGGTAAGTTAACAAAATTCATTTGTCTGTCCCATCTGTCTGTCTTTTTACCTACCCTACCTACCCCGCTACAAGGCGCTCTCTTCTCTCTCTCTCTCTTTCTGTACCTGGTAATGATGCCCTCCTCCACTGTCGGTTCGCTTCAAGGGCTTGTCGTTTCGCTTGTCCTGCCTGGTCTAGGTTCGGGTCCCCAGGCCTTAGGTCCAGGTCTAGGGAGTGCGACGTCAGAGATGGTCGTGTGCTATACCAAAAAGTCTCAACCAAATGCGTCAGAGTCAAACTAGTCTAGTGCACGTCCTAAGTCGCTGCCGCCTTCCCTTGACCTCAATTCTGCACTGCATGTCAACCAAAAAAATATACCTGTCGCGCACCTTCCTACCACTATGGTCTTGTTGGCCCTTACTTGGACTTATGCACCCCAAACCAAACCCCGTTCAAACACAAACACAAATCGCACAGCATCAACACATTCTGATTCTCACATCGATTATTCCATATTAACATCGTTACCTCCTTAGCGTTTTCCAATTCGACGGTCTGGCCGTCAACCGAATCACATGGGTTCAGGATCGCAACCCCCGGCCTCCAATCTGCCTTATGGCGGAGGCAGAAACGATATTTGGAGCGACAACCATTCTTCCCTACCCCCGCGAGGTATGATGATATCGTTAGCCCGTCCTGTTCAAGGCGGAAATACATGCTTACTCTCAATTCCAGAAAATGGCGACCGATCAAACGATCGCTTCAACACTCGCAACTCATCGATTAACACTGCGGGATGGCCCACCTCTTCCAATTCACGATCACACAGCTCATCTCCGAACAACCGAACGAGCGGTGCTGACACCAACGACATGAGCTTCATGAACAGTCAGTTTGCTCAAATGGGGACATCAGATAACTCGACAGCCTACTCGAGGCACCACGGCGTGGGAAGCTCCGAGGACATGATGTATCCGATGGGCTATGGTAACACAAGTGGTTCAGCCTCTCGACAGGAGCCGTCTTTTGTTGCTTCCCACAATCCTAGGAGTTCATTCTCTCAGCAGGAAATGCGCAGCTACACACAGCAAATGGGCCAGCAAGCTTTGAACCAGCACCCAGCCTTGAACCATCACCTAGCTTTGAACCAGCAAGCCTTCAACCTGAACAAATTGAACAACGGTCAGGGTCTAGAGGAACAACCCGTTCAGCGCCAGCATCTCTCGAACGGCAGGATCTCTTCGTCCCAACTCAACCCTGCTTCTCAAACCTGGAACCACAACATGCCCACCCACACCACCAGTAGCAGCCTCGGCGGCAGTGTTGACCTGTCAAGCCTTCTTCATCACCAGGACCGACTTCCCGCCATAACTCGTATGGATCAGAGTAGCAGCCCCAGCACGTTCACGCCCCTCTCAAGTGCCTGGAGTTCAAGAGAGTCCGGCTCTCGATCACTAGAGAATGAAAGTGACCGTCGTATGCCAGGCCAATCTCAATATTCCCCCTATCTCCCTAGAATGTATGGCACGTACTCTGTTCCCCCAGGTACCTTCCCCCCCACTGGGTATGTTCAAAGCCTAGCTCCCACAGCCGCACCAATCCCGCAATTTTATCAGGGAAGCAGCTTTGGGCATACAGGAGTGAACACACATCGAAACCAGAACCCATTTGCGAACCAGAACCAGAACCAATACGGGACGTCCAAGCATCCATGGTGCATAAAATTCAATGCCGCCCTGAAATCCGACAAGAAACCAAACCTCGGTCTCGACCACGTCTTTGGTCATGTTGTTATAGCAAGTGGAGATCAAGACATTTCAAGGTTCATCCAATCTAAACTGTCAACGGCAAAGAGTGACGAGAAGGAGAGAATGTTCATCGAGATTGGCCCGGACATGCTCGGTCTCATGAAGGATCTTTATGGCAACTACGTCTGCCAAAGGCTAATTGAACATGGTAGCATGGCTCAGAAAATGGGCGTGGTTGAGACGGTGAGAGGTCATATCCTTGAACTTTCTTTGAACGCGTTTGGCTGCCGTGTATTCCAGAAGATTGTCGACTGCTGCCCGGTCAGTCATATTGCTGGGATTCTCGACGAAATTCACAATTACGAGATCCTCAAGGTGCTAATGCAAGACGAGTCTGGAAACCACGTCATCCAAAAACTTGTTCAAACCATGCCCCCAAAGGATGTCAAGTTCATCACTGTGGCCTGCCAGGAGAATGCGAGAGAACTCTCGGCGAACCAATACAGTTGCCGGATTTTGCAGCGGGTGCTCGAATACGCAGAGGAGGACGACAAGAAGAAGCTTGTGCAGAAGCTTAGCCTAATGATGGACAAACTCATCACCGACCCGTGGGGCAACTACGTTGCTGGACATATCATCCAGCATAGAGGGCCTGAGGACCGGGACCCCATCTTTGAACATGTCATGAGTAGACTTATTGCTCTTTGCCAACACAAACTTGCATCTCACGTGGTTGAGAAATGCATCATGTACGGCACGCCTGAACAGCGTACTCAAATCCGTGAGCGACTCTCCCCGGTCAACGATACTGAGAAAACGTTGGAAAACATGTTGAAGGATCAGTTCGGAAACTACGTGATTGGTGAGTACTTCTATTTTCATTTGGTTTCAATTATCCTACTAACACAATGTAGCGAGTTTGCTCAGAAATCTTGAATGGGGAAGCGAGGAACGAGCCCAATTCAGGGCGCAGATCAGAGCTCAGGTGGACCTCATCAAGATTGCCAACTCGAGAACCTTTGAGAAGATTGAAGAGATCTTCGCGAACGACAAGAAGAGGCAGGACGGAGAAAGGCTTCAACTCGAAGTTGACTCAGCCGGGCCAACCCCAGCGTTGACGAACGAAACCAACAGTCCTCAGAGCGACAGTCTTGCAAGCGCTGACGCGAGCGCCATGGAGGCTCATCTCACCGACAACAAGAACACGGAGACAAACCCGCGAGTTCGAGATGATGATGATGCATAGACGCAAACTGACGGACAACGATAACGCCTACTACATTCACGCACACTTACTTCGCACCCTAGGTATATTACAAATATATCTTGAAGGTTTGGGACACACAACCATCCAAAAGTTTCATTGGGGGTATTGCACGGACTTTGGACCAGGTCAGGCACCTGGCCATGGATATATATATATATCTACCACCACCCAAGGTGTTTAATACAGCAGAGGGCAGGGGAGGAGTATTCACCGTTGGACATGTTTGGGACTCAACCGTACAGCGAGGCAGGGAATGACCACTTTCCTGTCCAAACGGGGGGAAGATTTGCAAAGGCGATAGGTGTTTTCAAATGGGTTTTGTGGGTTTGCTTTCTTTGCTTTTATTCTTTTGCTTGTTCTTGTATTTTTCTGTCTTTGCTACGGTTTAGTTTTACTTGGTTGTGTCCAGATCTATACTGGTGGGGTTATAGGACGATTGCAAGGAGGGGGAAAAGGAAAGACGGTGCCGGCTGGAATATGGTCAACAGCCTGGAAGGAAGGTCTTTACGAACTACAAAAAAGAAGCGGACAAAGCAGCCAGTCACTAATGTAGCTCAGCGCTGAAGCTCAGCGGTAGTTACCTAGTACTCCATAATTGTAAACGAAGTTTTCCAAGTCGAAGTTGATGAGGAATGATTCTAGTCTTGTGCATTCAGTCCACACCTTAATTACCTAGTCTACCTAGTACTCTACCCCTGCGGCTAACATCGGTAGGTAGTTAGGGGGGGGGGACCCTAGAAATATCCATCACCCTTGAAGCTAACTATTTTGGTAAATAGCTATGACGCCGCCACGTGCAAGTGCAGATGAGAAGCCAACTCACTCAGGCAGGACAAGTACGGACGCCATTGCCGATCCCCGTTCCGAGATTCTCAAATTAACCAACTCAACCCTTCACAACACCAGGCAGGAATGGGGAAATTGTAGCTCCGGCTCACTCATTCCAACACAATCTCTACCGATACGAACCCTGTTTTCATGATTGAACTATTCGAGACTCGGTAGTCATATCGCTGAACCCCCCTTCCGCCCAACGTCTACCTACCTACCTATATCTTTTTTCCAAGGCAATCGTTGCCCGACATGACGGCCGCCGCCCGACTGACCTTCCTGAGTCCGCAGGTGCTGCGTGGCATACGCGTGACGCCTCGCTCTACAGCTGGTTTTGCCAGGCATAGGGGCACCTTTGCAAGAAGGAGAGGGAAGGCAATTGAGCCCCAACTTCTGAAGGCAGACGCAACGCTGAACCTCAATACCTCGCATCCTCTTATTAGCGACAGCGCCATTCGACCCGAGCCCGAGACATCTACGCCTAACACGACAACGCAAGAGCAATTGCAGTCCACATCCGACAGATCAGTTTCGACAAACGAGATGCAACAACAACAGGCTCCTGCATCTACAAACAGCAAGCAACAGCTCAGCCGGGAAAACGAGACAACAAAGGAGGAACAAGCCAGATTGGCTCGTGAAGAGGCTAAGCAGAGCGGGCCTCTAGAAGCTGTACTACATATGGAACCACCAGAGACGAAGACGAAGACGACAAGACCCGGCCCGGCCATGTGCCCACCACCTTACGTCCACCATTTTGACAGTTACTCGCTTGTAAAGCACTTGCAGACTGGAGGCTGGTCACAAGAGCAGGCTACAACATCGATGAAGGCCATCCGAACGTTGCTCGCGGAGAACCTGGAAATTGCTCAATCAACTCTGGTTAGCAAGAGCGACGTTGAAAATGTGGGGATAGCCTTATTGCGACGGATCAGTGTGGAACAAAGGCTAATGGCGAATACTAGGAAACATATCTCTTTACTGCGGCCTGTTCAGAGTTAAGCACCGAGATAAAGAACAACCGAAGGCTCGAAGAGGAACAACTACGACAGCAACGTACGCACCTACAGCACGAGGTTGATATTTTGGCACAAACACTGAATCAAGAACTACACACATTGAACGATAATGTGCGAGGCTCGTTCAACGACCGTAAGATGGCTGTCAGGGAAGAGCAGAAAGTCGTGGAGAGTGCTGTATGGTTTCCCTTCCGATGTCGGCCGGAGTTGCCCAACTGACAAAATGTTCCAGGTTCAACAAATCAACTACAAAATCAGCAGTGTACTTAGTAGCGATGCAAAGTCTGAGATTGAGGCTGTGCGCTGGATTCTCATCCGTCGTTCTGTCCTAGGCATAATATTCATGGCAGTCCTGACACTGGGAACCTTGAGATATGCCACATACGTCAGCCACGAGCGACAACGAGAAGCGGATCGCATCCAGAAAGAGGAGGAAGAGAAGAGACGAAACGGAGGAAAACAGGACCGCACAATAGATGCTGATGCGGCAGCTATTTTGGCCGCCAACGGATAAGAACTACATCTTACATGGATGAGACGAACACTTTTCCCTTGGCACTTTTTTTCATTTGTTTTAAAACCGATACCCCTATAGATTTTTCTACTTGAAGAGTAAAACGGGCTCTTGTCACAAAAAAAGAAGGCTGCATCATGGTAACTTGACAGTTGCATGAGCTGATGAGAGAGAGAGCTTTCACAATGTGGGATGGGTTAGGGATACATGGTACATATATACACGGCACACAACAGGCTTTGACAGGCCAATTTCATAGACTTACATAGACATTTTGAATGGAAATGAGTAGATTGACGCTGGTCATAATCTATCATGAGAACATCCCGGTATTTTGTGTGTATCATGACTACTGTGGAAAGTACAGCACGTGCTAAGATGAATTGATGTAATAATTTACCCCACGCGCCAACCCGTCGCGTCAAACCACCAAGACCAAGCATCTCCAACGACCCAACGACCGATCTACTTTATAATCCTGAGCAGCCTCCGCACCAATGGCGTCCGAACCGCAGCCCGAACCTCACGCACAAGCCGAAGCGGCTCAGCAAGAAGCAGAGCAACAACAAACAGAACAAGAACCCCCCGCGAGCCCTCCCC
>JABFER010000086.1:0-292388 GCA_013618295.1 Fusarium armeniacum | reverse complement strand
CCCTTTAGCTTATACCTACCTCCTTGAAAGTCAACTGGAGTGACAAGAGTAATTCGCACCAAACTGAGGCGTCTGGTTGGTTCCCGGGACCTTCTTGGATGGTAGGGATCGAACGATGCAATTCGGAATACAGTGCACACAGTACTCAGACTGGGTGTGAAGGAAGGCAAGTGCAGCGGGTTTTGTCAGCCGGTTTAGCGTCCCCTCTGTACGGGCAGTCCTTTCCTTTATTTTCGCCCCCCCAGGCTTTGACTACTTTCAGGAGCCCAGCCGCCGCCGCCTTTTTTCTGCGCCTACTTTTTCTCTCGCTGCTCACAACGTCATCTCTGACGTCTTTTTCTGAATCTAATCCTTTCACAATCCTCGTCCATCGACGCAATCCCGCAAGCAAAGCAACGCCCGCTTTGTCGATATTCGAAACGGAGCGCGAATCTCTATCTGAGTTTATCGTATCCTTTTATTTTCGATAGGCACGAGCCTCAACTCCACTGCAAACGCCTTTCGCGTCTGTGTTTCCAAATCTCCTAATTCTCAACCCATCTTTCGCTTAGTTTTTGTCTCTTGGTTGTCTTGAGAAACGCGCGCCTCTTGACTTTGGCCATTTCTACCCCGAGTATTGTCGAGTCTCAAGCAATCAGTTGCCCCTTATACGTCCACGCTCGAGCATCAAGGCTTGGAGCGTTTTTCTCTTGGCTAAAGAGGTTTCGAAGCATATTGCTTTGCGTTGTTCGCGCTGTTGACTTGTCGAAAAACAGTCTTCGCCCCCGGTCTATCTCTTAAACCGTCCCGTCCTGTAGTAAGAGTCGCAGACGGCTGCCGCGCTGCTTTTCTGTTTCTTCTTCGCCTCTGACCTCATTTGACTTTTTTGTCTTCCTCCATCCTCGTTGCTCTTACTGCCACCCACCCCACACTTCCAGTCCAGTCCAATACTATCAACCTTGCCGCCCGCCCCAGAATATAATACATCATCGTCATCATGGGGACTACAACTGAAGCCTCTGCTGGAGGTGAGTCGAAGTCCCCCAAGCAGTCCAACAGCTCTCCTCGACCTGGTATGTTCTTTGAATATCCCTCTTGTAATCCAATTCCCATTCCTTTCTTCAACTGCACACATCCGTATCTGCCTTTTACTTTATCCGTTTCCGCTGCCATGACGTATACTCGTCATCGTTCTTGATTACTCCTACCCTATCTCCTTCTTCATCCTCTTTCGTCATCGCCTTCCTTCTCCGTCCTTCGTCCTCCGTCATCGTCTATCCAATACCTTCGACGTCAATTCGTCTGTAACACTTGCTCACATCTTGCCTCGCTGCAGATACCACGACCGACGCCAGGGTAGCCGATCCGCCCGTCAAAACAGAGGCTGCCAATGCCGAACAAGCCAAACCCCTTGCGCCTCCTCCTCGACCCGGCCAACAACAAGGCAACACTCCTGACTACTTCGCGGTCCAGGCCGGCGGATCTCTCAGTCTGGAGCCCAATCCATTCGAGCAGTCCTTCGGGGGCGCTCCAGAGACACCAGGAGGAACAAAGCTGCCTTCAGTTGCTGCATTGACATCACCATCTTCTCTACTACCCGGTAGCAACGCGACACCTTTCAACTGGGGAGGTGGCTCATTGCGTACTGGCCCTCTAAGCCCTGCAATGCTTTCTGGCCCAGCGAACGATTACTTTGGCGACACCCATCATTTACGTGGCGGATTTCCTACTCCCAACGAGTCCTCATTGAGGACGGGATTGACACCAGGTGGCAGTGGTTCTATGTTCCCTGCCCCAAGTCCTAATTCTCAAGCACTTTTTGCCCAGCTTGCCAGCGGAGGGGCCACACCTAGCACTCTTGACTTCCACCGAACTGCTATTAGCGCCGCAGCCAAACGCGACCAGAACGGTTCTGTTCCACGATCCCAAGCACAACCAGCCTCTCAACCCCAGCAACCACCTCAGCAGCCTTCTGTCACTTCCCAACCCCAGGAAATGCCAAACGGTGCTTCTAACATCAAATCCGAAGCGAAGCCCGCGTCAGGCCCCTTCGACCCTCACGATAACGACGCTGCAAACGGCCTGTTTATGCTGGCCCAGGGTAGGAACGGTGCTCAGAACGGAAACCAATTCGCTGTGACGTCGGGTGCTTCTGGCCACGCTCACCCTGCCCCTACTGCACCCCAAAACATGAACACTTCACCACAAATGTCAAGTATTAACGGCGGCTCTGTCGGCTCCGGTCGCGGTATGAGCGAAGGCAGTATGATGTCGGATGAGAGTGAGCAGGCTCGTCCTAACACTCGAGGTCGTGGCAAGAAGAACCCTCCTTCGACCAACGGCCGAAGGAAGGCTGACGAACCCCCATCCAAGACACCTGCCAACAAGAAGTCGAAGACGAATTCTATGGATATGGACATGGACATGATGTCTGATGACGAATCCAAGATGAAGTACGAAGATGGTAGCGGAAAGTCGAAGATGACTGATGAAGAGAAACGAAAGAACTTCCTTGAGCGTAACCGGTATGTATTCTTCAGCTTTTTCATGATGCAAGAACTATTACTAATCAATATCAGTGTCGCGGCTCTCAAATGTCGTCAAAGAAAGAAGCAGTGGCTGGCTAATCTTCAGACCAAGGTCGAGATGTTCAGCACTGAGAACGATGCCTTGACGGCACAGATTACCCAGTTAAGGGAGGAAGTCGTTAACTTGAAAACCCTCCTTCTCGCGCACAAGGACTGTCCAGTAACCCAGCAACAAGGAATACACGGCGCCTTCATGTCACAGGTTGTGGAGCCTTACAACCCCCAAATGAATCCTTATGGCATGGCAGCACCCATGCCCAACCAGCAAGTCATGGCTGGGCAAGGTGTCCAGAGGCGATTCTCATAGAACGAGATCAAGCCCCAGCCAAGTCGACAAAACAAGGTGGAGCAAGCAGACATGTCTTCACCAAGTCGTATGATAGAGGGACTTGATGATCCCTTTTTCCCTCAATCACAAGGCGATTAGTCTTTCCGAGGCAGATATCATTATAAGCATATACACAGGGTTGCAGGGTTTGCCGTTCCGGGGCCTGCCATCTCCTATCTTCATTTCACATTTGGGCTGTACAACATTTGATCAAAGGCAACATAGCGTTCAGACGGGGACGATATCTGAAACCAAGAGCCTAGCTTGTTGGGTCGCTTGCGCCAACTTGTCACTCTTATTTGAGCAGAGACGCCTTGCTGTTGGGCGTTTCTTATTAGAGGTGGCGCCGTTACAATTTTTAACTTGTACGTAAGTATTTATTCCTGGCAAGGCACACGGAACGCGCACTTCAAAAAGGTGTTTGGCCAGGCGAACTGTTTTGGTGCCTGGGGGGCGTTTTGAGCATCCGGATCGATCCTAGGAGATGAACGTCTTTGGTGTTATTGGTTTTGCGCTTTTTTGTTAAGTAGCTGCAGGCAACAAGAAGTTACTTGGTTTAAATGAACGATAGTTAAACTATGAAATACGATAAGTACAAACTACAGCAAGGTAGAAAGACTCTTGAGATGTTTTGTTTTGCTTGATTGTTCGAGTGAATGTTGATAGTGACAGTGGGCTGAAAACATGAGCCCCACCATAAGGCGTTGATAAAACGCTGGAGGACTAACCTAGATTTGTTTCTGCTGCCGTTCAACTGTTTAGAAGGTAATTTGATAATGGCTTGCTATGATTTGTCTTAGACTCTGTCAGGGTCGGCATTGACGATATTTGCAGGGCATGGCTCTTGGTGAACACGGGAGGAGTTTCGAGGTGGGGCGGTAGCTACAGGTCGCTCAAACAGGCTTAGCGCCTCATGGGTAAATCATCCCTCATGTAAACAAGGCAATGGCTTTAAACCATCACAACCACGTCGCGAACCGCAATTCTCCATCAGCTAAATTCTTGCCGGTCCGAGCCATCGTAAATTGTATTTAAATACTATCTGAGCGTTGTGCGCAGCAGTTTTAACAACCCGAAGTACATACATCGCGACGTGGCGCACCTCTTCAACCCAGTCCGACACTTTCAGTACCTCCACCACATCAACAATCTCCCACCTTCGCGACCCAGGGAATTTCAACTCGCATCACCAACGGTCCCGAATGTGCCACCCATGACGACCTTGGTAACGACCCGGCGACCGCTTCAAGTTATTAGCATGGGTAACGAGCGCGAGCGACGGTTAAGCAAGCGTCTTGCCGGTAAGTGGATTAATGACGACGACGAAGGCTTTTCGAGAAGGACGACGCGCTGACGAGGGATATCCAGCGGCGGTGACAGATTTCGAGCATGATGACGATTTTGCATTCGTGCGGAAGTCCAAGAGGACCAAGACGGGCAAGGAACCTGAGTTAGAACCGGAACCACAGCCCGAGCCAGTGAAGAAATCTTCAAAGGGACGTCCTGCAGCAAAACAACGCGTTGCTAAGAGCTCGAAAACGAATGGAACGATCCTAGAAGAGGAACCAGTAGAGAAGGAATCGATTGCGACTACAAAACCCACAACAAGGAAGAGCAGCAGACAAAAGGCGCCTGCGGACGTGTCAGAGGAACCGCCTGCGAAGACTACCAAGAAGCAACCGACCAGGCGGAGTACGCGACGATCGGAAAAGATAGATGATGGCGCCCCTCAACCGGCCTCGATATCGGAACCAGAACCCGCACCTGCAACCGATCCTCAACCAGAAACAATACCACTTGCTCAACCAGCGACAACTTCTCGCGCGAACGGAGCGTCTAAGAAACGCGGAAACCGCGCCAAATCCACAAAACCACCACCAGACTGGGACAGGTCGCCCCAGCGAGAAGCACCTGTTCAATCCGCTACAATTGCGCTACCAATGAGCGACACCCCCATTATTAACAGAAACAAGGAGATGCGGAAGAAGGGCGGTAGCTCCAACAGAAGAAGTAGCTTGGGTAACCGAGGACGTAGAGCGAGCTCATTAATCGAGGGCGGCTCAACAGCGATACCCCACCGGGAAGTCAACCCAGCAGACTTTTACAAACACATTGAAGCTGAGGGTTTGACGGAACCTCGACGTATGAAACAACTATTGACTTGGTGTGGCGAGCGTGCATTGGCAGGGAAGCCTCGCCATGGCACACCGAATTCTAATGCTATTCTTGGTGGTAAGTTGGCCTTTTTTTGGATATCATTCGTCGCGACTGCAAATACTGACTTGGACAGCTCGTGCCATCCAGGACTTACTGCTAAAAGACTTTGCGGCTCGATCCGAGTTTTCAGACTGGTTTAGTAGAGAGGACGATGCTCCTCCCAAAGTCCCTGTAGTATCAAAACCCAACCCCAGGAACGTGGAGCTTGACGAGAAGATGGCACAGCTTGAGATAAACATAAAACGGTAAGCTATATCTACTAGGGCCGGACCTGAATATACACTGACTTTTGTAGACTACAAGAGGAAAAGAAGTCATGGCAAGCAATACGAAAACCGCTGCCTGAACAACCGCCCCTTTTCGCTCCAGAGGAGACTGGACCTGTCGTGTTGCCCGACTTTGGTCTTTTAGATCCCGAGGAAGGGAAGATTCGAGGGTTCCTGGCAGACGAGAAAGTGTCGTTTGAAGCAGTTCGTTCACAAACAGAATCACGACTGCGGACCATACAATCGACGCTTGAGTTCCAGGTCGACCAACTCGCTGATAACGTCCATAAGCTTGAGCAGCGGGTTCTGATTGCAGGCAAGGAAGCGGACAAGGTCCTCAGTGTCAGCGCTCTGCGTCTTCGACAACGGGAGGAGAGGGAGAAGGCAAGTGCAGGAACAAGGGACATGCCAGTCATTGAGGTTCTAAGGAGCCTAGGGAATATTCTACCAGAAGGGGGCGGGTGAAGGATGAAATTATTGGAACTTGGAACGAAACGAATCGGCTTGATACCCTCTGCTTTTTGCTTTATTTTATCCTTCAGCCTATGATATTGATGACGAAACGAGACAAGATGACGCTCCTTTTTCTTCTCAAACAACGCCTACTTCTTCGTTTTTGGTTCTGCTCTTCGAACCTTTAGAAGGTTCTTCCGCATATGCGCAGTTCTTGGGTCTTTTGCGCCGTTGGGAAAGGCACAGGATGAGCGTGGCAGTGTACATCTTACAGCGTCTCTAGGTTTCTCGACCCTGAAGGTATGAGTGGACCTGGGAGCGACTATACGTGATTTTTGGCTGTAAGTAGGCAAGGGAAACTTAGACTTATATCTATATATTCTTCTTCTTCCTCGATGATTAATCAACGCATCTTACAATGCTGTGCATGCTCTATCTTCAGATTTAAAATTCTAGGCCCCATGGCCATGATGATACATGGTGTTTGACGTATAGTACAATGACTTCGTGATCTTCTACAAACAATCGTCGACATATTCCTCATTCGAACAACCAAAATTTAGTTCTTAACATCGGAAGGTCCAAGAGGAGGCATGAAGCCCATGCCGCCGCCTTCACCGCCATCGACGCTGCGACTTCGCACGTGAGCCCTCAGCTTCTCGAGGATCTCACTGTCCTTCCAGCGCGAAGGCACAGGTCTGTAAGCAGGCTTGAAGTTGCCCACGGTCTGCGCCCACTCGCCTGAAGGAGGCTGGCGGGTGACCTGGTCAGCCGCAGGCTTGGCGTCGATATTGTTGGTGGACGGCGAGTCGGCGGATGAAGGGTTCGTCGACGAGAGCTCCTCCTTCTGCGTCGCCCAGTAGTAAATGTCCCAGTCGTTCTCGTCAAGAATACGGTCATACTGGTCGAGAAGCTCGGGGGACAGGGACGAGAGGTGTGCAGATGCAAAGGTAGAGAGAAGAAGATCAGACTCAAGGGTTCCGCGCTTTCGTGACTGGTCTATTTGAGTACGGTGTTAGTAACGCTTCTTTCGGGTTTGAATGCTGGATTGCGACGTACAGACGAGGCGGGCTCGCTTGGTGGCGTCGTCTTCACCAACTCGGCGCAGAGGCTCGACTCTGAACTTTGCACCCTGAAGTTCGCCAACCTCAAACTCTTGAGAAGAAACGTTGTCGGATCGCATTGAAACGGTTGTAGAGAGGGGTCGAACGGGAACGGAGACGAAACGGCGGGCGGCGGCCGGGCGCAGCGAGCGCGAGAAGAAAGAAGACATAGTTGCTATATTTATGTTGTAATTTATGTGAAATCGCGGATAGAGGTAGGGGATAGATTCTTTTGGTGCTGCTTGGGAAAACGTCGATTGAAAAATAGTGGCAAACAATAAATAATGCGGCGTTGGTCGTTGACGTCGAGATTCCGAAACTTGAGAACCGAGGCCGAATAATAATTTCGATGTCGGCGCGGGTGGGTCCGGGGAAAGATCTCTACCTGTCTATCGCTCAGGGTTCGGCAGATGACTTACACCATCTGCATACTACATAGGAGCAGCGCTAGGGAAAACAACGATATTACTGAGGAGGTTCATTTTTAATACACACTGACACCATTTTTGTTCACAAGTATTGCTATATTTCCTTCTCATACACATGAATAAGATTATACCCTATTGCCTCCGTGTCTAAGCAGACTTCTCAACGGTGCGGTCAGGCAGCTCGGTCTTCTTTTCTTCGGGCTTCTTTTCAGACTTCTCCTTCTTCTTGTCCTCCTTAGGCTTGGGGTTGGGGTTTCCGCCCCATTGTAATCTTCTGGGCTTCATGAATGACTCGAGAACCTCATCTGTGACAGCAGCTCGTCGCTCCTGAAAGCTCTGAACAACGGGCTGGAGAGATTCAATCGCCATCTTCTTCAGCTCACCGGTGAGAAGAGATCCGCTCTTGTAGTCGTCGTAGATTTTCTGAAGCTTCTCATCATCATCCTCGAAGTAGGTGAGGTAGATGTAGGCAACATCGACATCAGGGTTTCCTCCCTTCTCGCGGTGCTCCTCCAGTGTCTCTCGGCCACCACTGAAAGCGAACTTGTTGATTTTGTTCTGGAAATCCTTCTGTTAGTGTTTGTTCCCCATATTTACTAATTTTCTACGTACCTTGATCTGCTTAGCAGTATCAGTCATGAAAATGGCCGAGTTAGGGTTCGAAGATGACATCTTGCCACCGGCACCCTGGAGGGCAGTGAGGAACTTGGAGTGAATTAAAGCAGGCTTTGGTGAAGGGTTCTTCATGCGGTGGGCGTTATCTCGGACGAGTCGGAAGTAAGGGTCCTGGTCGATACCCATGGGAATCAAGCACTGGATCTTGCCAAGCGCCTTTGTTCGAACAGTAGCGGGCTCGTCAGACCAGATCTCGGGGTATGATGTCGCAAAAGCAGCGACACACTGCACCGAGGGGAAGAAAATCTTGCCGATGTTGGAACTGCATTGAGTCAGTATACGAGTAGAGCGTGTAACTCTTCAACCTACCTCTCGTTGAAGCCAAACGCTCCACGGACCTGGTTGAAAGTGACCAGCTTGGAGAACTCCCAGGCGTTCATGAGGAAATGGCCGCTCAAGTACTTGAGATCGCTGTAGAGGAAAGTCTTCTTCTGGTCGAAACCAAGCGCAATGATATCTCGGGCGTTCTCCATGGCGTATCCCAGAGTCTCCTCGAACGTCAAAGTGTCCTTGAACAGCGCCTTCTCGTCATCCGTCAACATGAAAACCAGGGGCACGTCAAAGACATCTTGCAGCCACTTTGTAAACTCGAGGGGAATTGTGTGGCCAAGATGAAGACTGCCGGTGCTAGGGCCGCGACCAGTGTAGAGGAAGAAGGGCTCGCCGTGCTCGTACTTGGTGAGGATCTTGTCGAAGTCGCGATGACTGAAGAAGAGGCCGCGTCGGAGCCAGCGATGGGGCTTCTTGCCCGTCACTTGCTCGAATCGCTCAAGAAGTGCATGGTCGATCTTTGACGTCTTCCACTTTCTTGTTATATACTGTCAGCTTCAAAATCCAGCTCTGGCACATTTAGTTTTGGGTGTGGCGCTCACGAGCAGATGGCATCGTAGTCAATGGCAGCAACTTCGCCATTCTCGCCTTGAGCTCCCTCAACAGACCAGGGGTTAATATCCTGGTCTTGGACAGCAGTCGCGGGAGGGTTGAGATCCGCCATGATTTTGATTTGACCTTGGTGATGAAACTTGCAGTGGTCTTCTTTGTTCTGTCCAAGTATCGTATCGCGGGGTCTTTCTTCTAAGAGGTGGTGGGTATGGAGGGGCAGCTCGGGCTTGAGCACCTTCCCAAGTTGAGTCACGGAATGAGTGGCAGCGCACCAACCAGAATGGTCGGTTCCGCCACAATTGATATTGCCAAGCACACGCCACAATTAGAACTGTCCTGTTAATAAAGTCGTCTGAACTTTCGATATACCAACCAGTATCTAGGTAGCATTGGTATGTATAGACGTTAAATTATTTTTCTCTTTCATGACTTTTGTTACACTCATCCCTTCCAAAAAGACCTAGATCTGGCAAGTACCAAGCTTGCTTACTTCCAATCCCAATCATATACCTGCCACGAATTCCAACGCCAACATGTCGGGGAACTTGGTCCACTTACACGGCCACATCTACTAGAAGAGACCAAGGACTGTTCAACAAGATCCCTTCATGGCCTTTAGATAAAACATGTCCGACTCTTTATGGTACTAATGAGCTCCGCTGTAGACAACGCGCATGCAAAAACACTCTTTTAGATAAGATGCTTGGATCGGAAGTAGGCGCGGAGATACATGATCTGCCAAGCCCAAAGACCAATAAGGAGCCAAGTGGTAGCAATGCCGAACCACTTAACACGGTTGTTGGTGCTCTCGTTGGTATCTCGGAGCTTCTGCTCTCGGGCGCGGAGGTACTCCATCTCAGTAACAAGCTCGCTGGTAATCTCCTCAATACGGCGAAGCTCAGCCTCGACGGGCTTGAGCTTCTCGGTGGCCTGGATGGCGGACCAATCCTTGGCGTCGGCACCAATATCGATATCGAGTTCAACGTGACGGGTAGGGCTGTTAAGTCGCTGGGCTAAAGAATTGTCAGTATGTTGATAGATAGGAACATGAGCTTGGCATGTGATGCCGCAACATGCTTGGGTCTTGAAGTAGACGTACTACCAGAGGGAATATTCTCAAAGCAAACATCGAAAGCAGCGTCGGCATGAGAAGTAAAGACGGTTCTCGACTCTCCAACAACGTCTCTAGGGCGACCGTATTCATTGCCGACAGCATCGCGAATCTGCAATCATGCATATTAGTTAGACTCTAATTTTCCAATCCAGACCAATCTGTCCTCAATCCGGCACAACGTACGTAGAGGTTCACCACCATGCCATCACCCTTGTAGCCATCGACGGTCGCTGTCACCACGACGAGGGTATCCTTTCCAACAAAGTTGCGAATGCAGCGCTCCTTGGATCCTGCGATAAGGTCGAACTTGAGAGCGCTAACGGAGCTGACAAGCAGCAAAACACTGCAGAAATACTGCAGCAATGATTTTTGGAGAGCCATTGTCGTGGTCGGACGCTGTGTCAGGTAGTCGAGAATTCGTTCTTCCTCTCCCAGTGTTGAATCGTATCGTGGATGGTAGGTTGGAGAGGAAAGGCTACGTAGGATAGTTCTACTACAGATAGACAAGGGGCTTGCGCTGGAGTCTAAACTGAAAGGTGTCCCAGTCGAAGCTGTGCCCCACAAGCGGGAAGAGGGTGCCCCTAGGTTGACCAATTGCATATAGCCTTGGCACTGGCCTTGTCGCCGCCATCACGTGTGGGGCAGCCTCGTCACCTTCCAGATGTTTTCGCGCCTGAGCTTTGAAACTAAACGTATAACCGTACTATTCTCATCAATTACCTACATAATAGCGATCGCGCATTGCTTTCAAAATGCCCAAATGTAAGTCCGACCTATACTCGTCCGATTAACATCTAGAAGCTCCCGCTAACTCTTGTCGCAGTCTTCTGTAAGCTCCTTCAATACGCGCAAATCAACAAAGACCCCTCCGACTGACTTCTTATCACCAGGCGACTACTGCGATGTTTACCTCACGCACGACTCCATGAGCGTGCGCAAGGCTCACAACAGCGGCCGAAACCATCTACGAAATGTAGTCGATTACTACGAACGTACGCTACTCCTCCAAAACGCAATGCGATCTTGCGACTAACATTATCGATAGAAATTGGTCACGAGAAGGCCCAGTCGGTCATTGACTCGATCACGTCTTCTTATGCTGCCGAGGGTCAGGCCCACGCAAACCCCATGCTTCCCCAGAATCAGCCTGGCCAAGGCTTTCCGCCACCTCCGTTCGGCTTCCCAGGTGGTAAGTACTGAGATCATCGTGAGGAAACACGAGACTAACATGCTTCAGGTATTCCTCCCCCATTCCCTGGAATGCCAGGTGCACCTCCTGGACAATTTCCTCGTAAGTCTTCTTTACGGCCTTCGTGGATGAGAACGAACCTAACCCCGAACAGCACCTCCTGGCGGCGGTCGAGGCATGCCTCCTATGCCTCCGTTCCCCGGGCCCAATGGTATGGGTATTCCTCCTAACGGATTTCCTTTCCCTCCTCCTCCTGGTGGCTTCCCGTTTCCACCTCCGGGTGCCCCTGGAGCTCCTGGCGCTCCCGGTGCTGCGTTCCCCGGCATGCCCGGCATGCCTCCGCCTGGTCAGGGCTTCCCTCCCGGTGGCATTCCACCACCTGGTTTTGCTCCTCCTGGCGCAGGACCCCCTGGACACGAGAAGCGATAAGTTTCTCCTGAGTGGCTAGGGACGGGTTTCGGGCTGGTTTTGCCCATAGCATTGTTGGCGAATTAGGCGTTAAGGCAGTATCTGGGAAAATGGAAAGTATCACCACCCTGAGATACTACGAGGTTAGAGTCGAAGAACTTCTTGATCCTTCTTTCAAATAACTACAATTTCGATTACATCAATCACGACTCTTTTCAATGTAAACAGTCCGGGTGATTGATCGCTTCTTATCTGCTGCCTCTCCAGACACATACATGCATTAGTTATCTTACATGAACAGCCACTCCTGCCTAGTAGCAACGTGCAAGTGTCCTTCAAATATCGTTCCACATAGACCATTTCGTAACAAAATTCCAGATAGCAAACCATAAACATGACCTATTTCGTAATCCTCCATCATTCGTAAAGCGTAAATCATCTCTGTCGTGAACCTTTTGACTTAATATCTTCCGAGTAACAATAGCTGTCTACCTCTCCTGAGTTCCCCGAGAACAACCCCTTTTGCCCATAAAACAGCCAACCTAGGCACCAGCTCAACGGGGTGCAATGCTTTCATATGATTGATAATGATCGCGGGCAGTGCTCGATCGGATTACTTCTCCGACCCCATCACGAACTTCTTTAGGCCCGCTAATTTTCTTGCGGAGCTCCTGCGAACGCTTTTCGCGTCTCTTCTCGCTGAATCTACGCGGAAGATTCTGCAGCTCCTCCAGCTTACTTCCGAGAGAAAGACGTCTCTTTTCCTTGCTGGCTCGTCTGTGAACACTATTGGCGCGCCAGAACGATCTCTTGACCTCACCATCCGCAGAATGTGGTCTCTCATCGTTGTTGTAGTTTTGTCGCAGCGAACCAGAACTCGAGCGGTGTCGCATTACTCTTAGGTTTCCGCTCGGCGTTCGTCCGATAGTACGACGTTCAGTAGTAGGCCAATCGTAGCTCGTATAATAGGAGTCCTCCCGAGACGGAAGGACGGCAAATGTACGCTTCATTTTGGAGCTGAAGCTTCTTTGTGGTCCCTTAGGTCGGTTGTCCACTGGAGGATATCGATAAACCTCGTCGGCCGGTTCAGCCGGCCAGTGAATATCGCAATCATCGTTGCAGTCCCCGTCACATTCATACAAATCATCGCTAGACCACTGAGGGCGCCAAAAAGGATGCAGCTTATCCTCCTCCACAGGACTATCGTCGGGACTAGGGTATTCGGGCTCATGTTCCATAGTTGGCATGCCTTTGATACGACCAGTACGCGAAAGTGATAAAGTCCGTGAAAGGAAGCTGGAAGGTCTTCGCGAAGATGGGGTATAATCCACTGAGTGACGTCGTGTACGGTTGAAAGCTCGACGGACCACAGAAGGTCTGCGAGGTGGTTTCTCGTTCATTGCCTCAAAGTAGTTACCCATCTGCGCCATCTTCTCGTGAGCAGGGGTCGTTCCCGACGGTGTCGCAGGGATAAAATTGATGAACGGCGGATGACTCGGTGGCTCTGGGGGCACTCGAGGGTTTCGGAGTGGGGAGTCGACATCTGCAAGAGAAAGGTTTGGCTGAGGAGGTGTGGTAGGAATTTCTTCTGAGGAGTCTGTTGGCAGCGGAACGTGCAAATCTTCCTCGGCCTCTGTCTGTGTCTGATCTGTTGACTCAGAGGGCTTTACGGAATGGTCAACCATCAACAACGACGAATTCTGGTGAGGATACATTTGTACCGCCTGAGCTTCGGAGACCACCGGATTTGTCCCGTTTGTGTCAACAGAAGCCAGTGAGAAGGGCGTGTTTTGTGAGCCATATCCTTTAGTGTTCAGAAAATCATCGTGGTGTTCCGAGCTTGACAGCCGGCGGCTTTGAGAAGGGCTTGAGAGCGTCTGTGTTGTATGAGCTGCTTCTGAAAATCGAATGTCGGGTACTTCCTGCGTATCCTTCTTCTTGTTAAGATATTCCTGCAAAGCGTTGTGAAGCTTCATGCTTTCAGCAGTCAAAGAACTGGCTCTTGAGCCATTACGGCTAGTAGGAGCAGAAAGAGAGGATGAGCGGGCCGGTATAATAGGGGGATAATCCATGGTTCTCTCATCAGAGCTTTCAGACAAAGAGTACGAGCGACCACGAACCTGGCGCCGGACAATAGGTGGCTCGCTCCTTCTAGACGATGAATCATTTACCGTAGAGCTGACACTGGTTGCAGTCGTAGTCTGGCTTGACCGTCGGCTTGAACGAGACCTCAACGACGGTTCCCTCGATTTAGTCTTGTGAGACGATAACCGATCGGGCACAACAACCACTGGTATAGCGCCAGCCTTCCATATTTCGCGTCGAGCTCTGCCACTCGAGATGGAATTGACAGTCATGTTTGAAGACTGGCTCTCGGATTTAGGAGCACTTGGTCGTGTTCGCATCCGTGCATCATTTTGCGATCTGTCCGACTTGAGAGAATCTGTTGTTGACACAGATGATGCATTTATAGGTTCTCGCAAAAGGGTTTGTTTCCGCACATGGCGCAAAGTTCTCTGCCTCTTTGGGGTCGTGTCCAGAAGATATGCCTCTACAACAGTCGAAACAGTAGATTTGTTTGAGGCGATAGACATTCTGCGTGGGTCAGAACTTGCGATCGTGCTTGATGCAACTGATGAAGGACCATCACGGGTTGAAGGAGCTCTTGTGGAAAGCGCTTCGGCTCTCTGATGTAAAGGCATTCCCCGCACAGCCTTAGCGGCTTGTGTTGATGTGACCATGTTTGGCTCGATGAGTTTTGCCCTGGCTGTACTCGAACGCATAATGTCCAGTGGTTCAGGGCGTTTCTTGACAGTGACCATTCTTTGCAAGTTATGGTCCCATTCCTGCTCTACCTCACTCACGGAGCCCCAGTCGCTATCATTGTGGCCCCAATCCCCTCCAAGTGACCTAGATACGCTGCTTCCCTCTGATCGAGGCGCAAAATTGGCCAAGGCCGAGGCTAGTACATCAGGTCTAGGAACGCGGCTACTTGCCTCGGAAACGTAACGAACATTCGTTCGCGAGTTCTTAGTGTTTGCAGACTTGCGCTCATCCTCTGATGACACAGGGTCTTCCCGGGCAGTCGTAAAGGAGCCAGATTGGGATTCTCCGATGGTAGTATTTGAACCAGCACGGTCACTAGCGACAGGTCTCAATAGTTTCGGGCGGCTTGTGGAATGATGAGGCGGCGTCACATCAGGCGTAGGGGGGCTCTTCTGGTTTGGGGGCGTCGAAGGCGAACGTAGATGGGATGGCTGGGGAGTCCGTAACGCAATATCGGTTGCAGCGGGGCTACTGGTCTTGCCGGAAGAGTTGTCAGAAGGCTGGCGCGAATGTCTCGGTGGAGTTGGTGGCAGATCCGGGCCACTACTTATCCTCCGTGACTGATGTTTAAGAGTTCGTGGACTTGATGGCTGCTTGCCATTACTGGAACGAGACGTATCAACAACCAGATCATGTCTAGTCAAAGGACTTGCTACTCGTATAGGTAACTCAGATGCTCTTTCGGAGCGTGGTCGCGGTAGGGTTTTGTGTCTTTTGAATTGCAGTTGACCTGTTGGGCTGGCCTCGAAGGGTGCTTTGGAGGGATAATCGGCGGATGGTGCCATCATGACTGGCGATGAGATGGAGTGTGCACCCGAGAGCATGACTTGTGGTTAATTAGATATTTTTAAAACTTTTGCTTCGCGACAACAATGTTGGGATTGTTTAGTGTTGGCATGCTGGCAGCCATCGGACAGAAGCAGGGTTTTAGAACAGTTGCGGAACACAACATGAACAGGTTAGACGGTAGTCCGAGACATGCAAGCAAGTAGGCGACGCGCTCCAAGGGTAATGGCAGGTCTCAACCAGAAAGCGACAGTTGAACGCGGCTACGGACGTGAACCGGCACGCCGAACACAATCGCAAACCTGGCTTAAAGAGTTGCGTCGAGTGTCGAGCGCGACAGTCGAAAGCGCATGCTGAGATGAGAATACGAATTACAATCGCGTCAAGATTGGTATATAAACGATGAGTGATGTTGATTACCAGCGGGTTGTGGTTAAAACAACCACGGGTGAAGAGGCTGGCATAGAACAAAGACGAAGAAATGTGTGAGGTAAGATGACGAGAAAGAAGACTGAGAGGCGTATTGAGCGAGGGATAGAGCCAGCCCAGTAGAGATAGATGGATGACGGGGGTGTGGAGGACCCGGCCATGCCATGGAAGCCCAGAAGAAGCAAGTCCCATCAAGGGTCGAAAGGGAGGGGCAGCTGTGGGACGCGCTAAATAGAGACAGGTTTCCAGCAGTCCTCAGTGGTCTTAGAGACTTGTTTCAGTGGTCCCAGTATGCATTTCACGAGCTGCAGCGGTCCGGGAAGGCGAGCTTGGGACTCGAGTCGCCAACCTAGTGCAGGAGCGACTCGTCGAGTCCATCACAGTGTCCGTTCCCTGTTTGGATTGGCGGTTTGGATTGAATCAACGACGCAGGTTCAGCTACGGTTGGATCAATCCAGGCCTACCATGGTCTGTTCAATACAAAGGGAATGGCAGCCAGAGTGTCAAATCTAGAACTCTTGCAGTATTGTCGAGTCACTGGCCCGCCCACTTACATGCGTTTGGGTTAGGATGCAGTGCAATGATGGGCGAATACCATGGCCGAACTGCCGTAGCACAAAAGGCCAAGCGAGTCCTGTGAGCGACAAGTGAACAAGCGATTGCTGGAACGGTCCGAAGGGCGCTTCCCATGTGCGCAAGGGACATAAAGTTTCTTTGACGGTGAGGTAGCTTGGCAGCTTAGACAGTTTGGCTTATGCTACTTTAAGCATTCTATTGGGCAAAGCCAGACGTCTCAATTAAGGCTAAAACTCACGTTGTTTTCTCGTACTGTGAGACAGTGTGTGCGAAGAGGAGAAGAGGGAGAATCGCTTCAAACTTAGTGGATACAATATGCAGCGTTGGAGGCCAGACTCGTGGGTGTTGGGGTTGGGGGAGACAAGCCTGGTCAATTGCTATTTCCTTTGTTCAACCCATTGCCGAGAGTAACTGAAATAAGGGAAAAAACGCAAGGAGCGTAGAAATAAGAAACAAACTGCCCCCGCTCCGAGTCGATGTACGGCGATGATGCAAGACTGTAGTACCAATAGCAGTTGCAGTTATCAAGTAAATCGATGGCTGGCTGAATATGTCTCTCTGTACATACACCAACGCGCATGAGTGAAAAGCCCTCTCTCTTTGTTCGTGCATGCTTCTTTGCCTATTAGCCCCCGTTCCCACCAATATCTTTGTTCTTAACTCTTCTATTCATCCTGTTCACTATGGTACTTGGATAAATCACATTTGAATGGTACCCGCTTCGCAACACCACCACCAAGTTTCCATGTCGCGGGGACGAATCCGCTGCGTTGGAGGCGTAACCCTACCGAGTTTAGAACAAGACCACTAGATCTAAAAAGAATAAACGGCAACCTTGGGCTTCTGCAAGCCAGCATAAGTGCTATCTTGACCGGCCACTCACCTTTCAGAGCACCTCTCCAACTCAATTCGCTCACAACCCTCACGTCCCTCTTTTCTCCTGCCATTGCATGCTCGTAAATCGAATCAGAATCCTTTTGCTGCAAGACTTGCAGAGCGGAGCAAAGACCAGCCTTTCTTTTTCTGGATATTGTCCTTATCGGAGCTGAGATAGGCAGGTATCGACTGATGCTGTCAATCGACTGCAGCTCATGAACCGCCAACGGCGGTCATGTTCAATGCTGGCTTGCATTGTTATACCCTTCCTGACCTTCTTCATTTGTCACCAATCGACAATTGAGAAGAGAAGAGTACGGGCATGAATGCTACGCTCTGAGACAATGCTGTAGGCAATGGCCTCACACGTCTCAGATTCAGCCCTGCAGGTGGACGCTTAGCCCGCTGATTAGTGTGCTATATCAAGCTTGTATTCAGTGTGTTATCACGAGAACTCTGAGTTCCTGGCTACTTGAAAATCCCTGAGTCCCTGCATCTCTGTTGAAGGTGGTGTTCCTGAAACTCGTCGGCTGATTAACCCGTGATAGTCGCATTATTTCGTGTAATAGAGTGATCCAACCAACAAAGTGTATAATGTATGATTTACTTGTCTTTTATAATGAAATCTCATTCTTCGACTTAGAATTAGCAAACCAAACCTTCAATAATGAAATCTCATATTGATTCAGCTGTGCCTAAACTTACGATACATCATCAGTAATTTGCCCACGCAAGTACTAAGCTTTCTATGGCTTAGTAGGTTAGTCGCATCTACGTCATAAACTCAAATTCCAGTAGCCACTTGGTTACCCTATAGCTAACTGCATCGCTTTTCATCCTGTTCAAGCACCACTCGGCACAAATATCATAAAGTTGCTATACGTCGTAATTATTTATGTTGATTCAACAGTCGTAACACACACTTACTGGTTTCGACTTGGACGGGGTATTGTTGTTCTAAAATATACTTGTCATGAATGTTTGCCTTGCCAGCCAGACGAGGGCATCACCAACATGGCTATGTAAGTGATGATCAAACCACACAAAGTTGCTTCATGACAGACATGAGAGTAATACAGGATGCATCAAAGTGGAAGAGACCAACAAGGAACCCGGCATGAACACGTTTAGCAGAGTAACATCGTGTGGGACAGGAAAAAAAGAACTATAATGGCTTTCCATAAGCGGCTTGGAAACTGGTCGATATGGTGTGATCAGCAATCTGAAGATAAGACAGTATGTAGTGAGATACAAGGCTAGGTAGGTAAGCAGGCCTCAGGAAATTAGAAAGCTTGGCTTTTGGGAACTTCAGAGATGGATTCAGTGGATCAGTCTATGTCATTTTACACTACAGTACGTCCTTAGCTCATCTATTTTACTCGCAAGGCTAATGAAGCTCAGGAACTTTCCCATTGCCCCTTTGGAGTAGGTAGGTACTTAGTAAAGACGGGATTATCTGAACAATGCTGTGTGACGTTCTGTATGTGCAGTTCCGACTTCAATTCAGCTTCTGTCTTAACTGCCTGACTCGCGAGTCACGTGATACTGGAAAACATCGATCATGTTTCCTTGCCATGATTTCTTCATGTGGTGATCAACAATTCCACTGTTGTCCAAACAACACCACATCGGTTACTGAAGGATTACTGAAGTTCCTTCACAAAAATCAACGCTTTTCCCAAATGAAATTGCCCCTTGCTTCTGACCCTCATGGCATCCGCTATCTTGAGGGCTCGAGCGTACGGCAACATGCCGAGCCGGTTGCTCGAGCTGATGATCCCCACTACTGGCGCATTTTAAACAAAAAATCGAACAGGGGCGGCTTGATAAGCTTATGGTGCAGAGGATGAGCATGCAAAGCGTCCGACCATCACCAAGTCCCCGCAACACCTTTTTGTGGGAAGAAAAAAAAAAGATCAGCCTTCCTCCAAATCTCGAGACCCGGAAGATCCCTCGATGGTCACTGGATTTCGTATCCAGAATGTCATCGTACGAGAAACGAACAAAATGAAGTAATCGCCCAGTTCGATCTTGCTGTTGGAACTTGGGATGACGCGGGGAGAAAGTGATCTGGATGGTCGAACAGAGATACGACCCGCTGTCGAATTCGTATGGCAGGCAGCCTTGTTAATTCCCTCAAGTTAGGCATCGCGCCTTATCCCCTGTCCAAACCAAGTCTGGCTGTACCCGCAGAATGTTCGACTGACCGATGTCACCTAGACGAAGGCCGGCTGAAAGACTCACATTTGTGTAGTGTTGAAAGAATCAAGCTGATCCCAAAGTCAAAGTTTTACCACGGATATCTCCATGGCGTGACTGGGATGAAACGATCAAAACAACAGCTTGCGAATCCGAACGAAGCGGCTGGGCGATATATTTATCAAAGCCGCTGACACGGCTTCTTGTAAGCTTACTGGATGACGATCCCCGACGCTAGAATCGGAGGCTGAGCGTTATGAGGCTGTGGCCATGCCATGGTGCTAAAACAAGCCACAGAACCTGTACCAACTACGTAACTGAGGAGCCCGATGGGTGGCAGATGGTAAAGTTTCTCGTGCAACCTGGCAACGTTACCACGAAAGTTTTCTTTTTACCATGATCCTCCACCCTGTCACTTTTAGGGTATTCTCGAACCAGTGACAGGTTGACACTTTGGAAGATACCGCAAGCCACATGAAAAGGGTGTGGTCAATACGAAGAGCAAGACAGATAACGAGTCGCTGTGCGAATGGGAATGGTCCATATGGTCATGCTTTGCAGAAGAAGGGCACAGCAAATGAAAAATGAAGGGTGTTGGTCAAAGTCATTTGCCAACTGACTCATCCAGCGGGTCAACAGGATACGGTGCTCGACGCCTGATATTCTGCGCGGTAGCAAAGTCCGAGATCTGGAGACCCCTTGTCTTCAGTCTCCAGTCTCTAGTCTCCAATCCCCAGCTACACATCATTCTATTCTAAGTTACGATCTATTTGGAGATCGTGAATCCAAAACTGGGTTCAGAGCCACGAGGTGTCGTATGAAGTCATCGGGTGTACTGGAGGCCGTTGAAACGAAACGTTCCAGTTATTTCCATCGATGTTTCTTCCTTACCTTCTTGAGGCTCAGGCCCAGAGGGACGGCTCCATCTCGGACCATGCCCTGTTGATAGGTCAATGTGGCTGACCGGCAGGCCCGGCGCTGGGTACAATAGCACATGGGCGCAGGGCTGGGGCTAGCTTTCCGTGGGCAAAGAACGCCATATTCCAAGAATAGCCATTATTAGCCACCCGTCAATTCTTGGTGGCAGCCTTGCACCACTCACGATAGCCAGCCTGACGTTACGTTCACCATTCCCAATTAACTTGTGGTTTAAGCTTTCTCACAAGATCGAATCGTTGCATGCTGACATAGCCACACTACCTACCATGCGATGTGCGTAGGGTTCCGATCTGGATTGACCATCAGCCCCGGACCCTCCTGTTCTACCTAATTGTGCAGGGTGGACATACTGCATACATACAATGTGGCCTGCCAAGGTTTGGGTCTCTATTGCTGGGGCGATTAAGAGAAAATTTGAAATTGCAAAGCTCGGTGAGCTTGGGAGTTACCACCGTGGGGCACGTCTGCAAAGCTTTGGCTCTAGACTTTGTTAGGTGCAGTTGAGCGACATGGTAGCATGGCTACGGCCCGCTGCAAGTTAACGATAACAGGGCCAAGAGGACAACCACGGCTCTTTTGGGTCGTGTATTCCTATTTGGGACTGGGAGGAATGCCGTGAGTGGTTACTAACATCTGACAGCAATACGGAAAGATCCAGGGTATTGGCACCGGACAAGTCCACCCTACCCACACCTCGTATCCATCGTTAGCATTTTCAACAGCCACTACTTCGGCATGGCTTATCATCAGCCCTGCTAGTAACACCACCGAGCTAGTCGGCCGCCATTGGACTGGAATAGAATCGAATTAACCATGAGTTAGTCGGCTCCGCTCTATCTCGCTTACACACCCAACAAACTGGGCCACCATGTTGATGAGATATAAGAAATGGCTCTGCCTCGTCTACAGCCCCTTCCTTCGTACTATCTAATACACCATAGTCTTTCGTTCAAACATCAGCTCTGTCGACTTACATACATTGACAAAGTACATTCGTTAACACAAGCTTACATACTAAACATCAACCACTATCATGAAGACTTCCGCCATCATCCTCGCTGCTGCGGCCGCTGTTGCCAACGCTCACTACGACGATGTGAGTATTATCCATAAGCACCGCCAGACTTGAAAACATACTAACTTGCATCGCCCTAGACTCACGTTGGATTCACCACTGTCTACAAGAACGGTACCGTCACTGAGCCTACTCAGTACACTACCAGCACTGTCTACAGCACCAAGACATATACCGTCACTCAGTGCCCTCCCACCGTCGTCAACTGCCCTGTTGGCCATGTCACAACCGAGACCATTGCTGTTTCCACAACTATCTGCCCTGTCACTGAGGTCCACAACCCTACCGAGCCTGCTCACCCCAACCCTACCGAGCCTAGCAAGCCTCATGAGCCTACTTACCCCGGTCAGGACGTTATCACCAAGACTCAGACTTACGCCTACCCTCACCCCACCAACCACGGCCAGAGTGTGACCAAGACCATCACTTACACCGTTCCTGTCGATCACGCTCACAACGCTACCGCTGTCTACCCTCCTCACACCTACCACCCCGTTCCTTCTGGCGGTGCTCACCCTACCGGTGTCGCCCCTCCTCCTCCTCACTCCGGTTCTGAGGGTGGAAAGACTCCTCAGGGCGAGCAACCCGGTAACGACGACGGCACCGACAGTGGTAAGGATAACGGCAGCGGTAACGGTGGCAGCAGCAGCGGCAACGAGGGCAGCGACAGTGGAAGCAAGGGCAGCAACGGTGGTGACAGCTCATCCGGCTCCAGCTCCGGCTCCAGCTCCGGCTCCAACGAGGAGCACACACCTTCCACCTCTGATGTTCCTGAGCCTGTGACTGCCGGTGCTGGCATGAACACCGTCACTGGTCTCTTGGCTATTGTCGGTTTCACCGCTGCCTACCTCATCTAAACTGGACCCTCTTCTGGTTCATCGATCAATTGATCGATGAACCACACCTTACTTCTTCTTTATTTCAAAACTTCTTACGATCCTTACACGATGCATGAAAAGCATAACACTTGGGTATGATTTGGTTTTTGTTCGCGCAAGCGAACGGCGTTAGTTATAGGGGGGCTATTTTTATTCCGCTTCGGACACCAATGTGATTGGGCCAAGCGATGATGGGATTGGGGGGAATGCATTATATGAGATCCGAACGCGATATGCAAACGACTTTATATGCTAATTTCTACATTTAATACTTCTTACTAGCGACCATTCATTTAGACTAGATTTTGATTTACCTTGCACCTGTTACAGGGTGTACTTTAAAAATATAGACGGTCGCAAAATTACTTATGTGTTATTCTCAACTTGATTGTGGCATGTTCTATTAAATAAAGACAAACGAACTCGTTCATGTCTGGTCATGCCAAGTACTTAGATCAATCGCTGTTACCATATACATTTTCCCGCGCCCAAATGATCTGTTGATACTGAAAGTCTTAACATGCTGTCTTCCCGCACATCAAGTTCAGAACCCAAGCCTGTGGTACGTCCTGCTCACTTTCGCAGTCACTCAGATAGCTCAGATAAAGTGCATATCGAAATAAGACCCCTCTCAACTCATCCTTATTCATGTCCTTCCTCACCCCATTCTGCCACCTGTTGACGTCTAACTTGTCTCCTTTGTCACCCGCGACCCATGAATCTCCGCGCAAACCAACCCACAGCGCCATGAGAAATGAGTCGTCGACAGGTAAGTTCCGAGGCACGCTGCATCTTGGCGACCAAATTGAGGGACGTCGACGCCGCCGCACAGGATCTTGTGCGATGGCAACGAGTGTGTTTTGCGCCACTTCCGGGTCTAGAAACGAGACGAGAACTCCAAATGTCCGTTTTGCGAGGATGGAGTTGAAGGTTCGGGATGTAAGCCGGGCTTGCTTAATGGCTGGGGGTGGAAGATTGTCCAGGATCTGGATGACAATTTCTGTGGGGAGCGTGTTCATTGTGGGCAGTTGAGAATGTCTAAGTCAACAAACAGGTCGTATAGCAAGCGATGTGTAGATCAGAGACGATGTATTGTTGTTAAGTGAGAAGCACAAGGATAAGCACAAGGAAAAGTAAGCGGCGATTACTCTCACGGGTCTTATATTCTACTTCATGTCTCCTTTTTTAGTTACGTTACGAATAATAATGACCCGAGCTGATGTCTTGTCCGTCCTTCTTGTCGTAGCTCCTAGGCTAATCTGGTCCATACAGGTTCTCATGTAAGACAAGAAGTCAACGCAGATCAGCCATGTTGGCCGAGTCAGGTGAGAACAAAGGGCGTCGATTGGACCCAATCACTGACCGTTCTAGCCTTTGAGGTTCTCTCTCTTCTCGCAAGGTTGCTCGTAAGGGTTCGTCTTACTCCTCGTAAGGTTTGCGGGGGGGCTGGCTGTGCTCTTAGCCTTATGGAGAACAGAGTAGTGAGTGAGATTCTATTGGTGGCTGTTTATCAACCTCGTTCAGTTGTAAGACAGACTGGACAACCGAGATCAAATTGTTTGAGTTTTGGTAAGAAAACAACATCAAATTGCTTTTTTGTATTCAATCATGTTTTGGATTTAATGAATTGGTTTTTTTTTTTTTTTTTGCGAGCCCCATCTACTCGGCCGTCTCCTCTTGCCACCATTGCTTCATCAGCCGTAACCTCTCTGTCCTCTCCTTGGCCATCCTCCTCCCCTCATCTGTCTTCATCATGCCCTCAAGCAACAGCAGTTTATCGTCAAAATGCTCCATTGTGTTCTCCAGCGTGCGGCTCTTTGCTCCTCCAAACGCAAATGTTCTCGCGATGCCAACCGCACCGATAGCGTCCAGCCGGTCGGCGTCTTGCACAACTGCTAGTTCCGGATACGTTTCTACTAGGGCCCGAGTGTGCGCCGGGTCCTTGACCTCGGTGGAGTAGCTGACTCCGAGACATATGGCCTGAACGGTGTCGGCGAGATCCTGCGGTGCACCGAAAGATACGAGCACCGAGGCCACCATGCGCGAGGAGTCTTCACCAGGACGGAGATACTTCTTGTCGCCGACGTCGTGGAGCAGTGCAGCTAGAGTGACAAGAGACCGGCGCGTCGAAGGTGTGTGAGATTGAATGTGGTGAGAAAGGCGGAGAACGCGCTTGATGTGGTTGAAGTCGTGAGATGCGTCGTAGTTGGACATGTACTTCTCAACGTAGGCTGTCACCTTTCCGATGAGGGCATCGTCAACTGAAAAGTTATTGGCCGTCATTTTGTGATGAAGTCGTTGACCGAGTATGAATGGCTTTGTGAGGGTACGGTAAGTTTGTCGATAAGGTGAAGCGAATAATTTTGTCAAAAAATATCGCATGACAGAGCAGATTCTGTTTGAAAGTGATGTTTCAAGACGGTGAAATCTGAGATGAAGACTACCTGTACTAAAATGTCAAGATAAAAAATTAGCTCCATTCACGATGTTTGGTTTGTAATCAGAAACTCCGCGACGTTTCAGTAGAGCATTAAAAAAGTCAGACTAGATAGTCCATTCTCTAGGCAGCCATACAATTAAAAGAGGAAGGTCAAGTCCAATTAATTGATCCAGTGGATATTGGACGCGACGAGTAACGCATTGAAACGGGGACATTGTGAGATCACGACGGGTGAACACGTGACCTTTCAGTTCGTTGTAAGGCAGCTCTCAATACAGATAGAGAGAGGGCTGTATAATGTATTAGAATGCGAAGCAAAGTAAGTTCTCAGTTTGTTTCTCTCGGACTAAGGCTGTAGTCATTGTCCTGTGTCAATTTTGCTCAAGTGGCTCCTATAGTTTAGACATGCTACATGCCCTGTATTGGAACCGTATACACATTCAACGATATATGTTTGTGGTCGGTCACTAGTTGCCTTATATTATCGATCTCTCTTGAAGGATTGTCAAGATATGTTTCACAAATTGTTATAAAACTACAAACATCAAGTTCTGTTAGGCATAAGATGGGTGATTTGGTGATCAGCCACAAACAAATACAAACTCATTAACCGGTCAGATATGATTCAGCTTTTCCATAACATACTTGGTCGAGCCATTCGCGGCCAAGAGCTAAAGCATGAAAATTCCCATGACTGTACTGGACCATAGTTTCTACAAAGACAGATTGCCAGCGGCAACTCTTCATGCATCTCAACACCAAAGCATCGGCTTACAGCATGAAAAAGGTCACGAGTCAGTCCTTGTAGAGAAAAGCTCGAAGCATAGAGGGCACTTTCGCGTGCAACCTTTGTCAAGTGACTCAGATCCTCTGTGGAAACTTCGTATACCGTTACCTTGTAGCATAGGTCCCGGCGATAACAACTCCAACCTCACTCGTCGACAGCCATCCCTCCACCTACTTGGACATGCAGCATACGAAAGAGTCACGTTCTAAAGTCAAAGTTCCTTGTTGATGATCCTTACCTTGCCTTTGGATTTTTGCAAAGTGCAATAACCCCCCCGCTCATTTACTTGTAGGCAACTATCACAAGCATGGACCTTGTAATTGTATGTATGTAGAGAGAGGGCGGTGGATGCGCTCAGTAGTTCTGATAGTGTAAGTGTGTGACGGACCTCACATACCCGCCGGAGCTAAAAAGTCATAGCATGCATGTACTATGTAGGTAGTCGGATGACAGAGGACCGATGTCACCGATGCTAGACCTCGAAGGATAAAGGTAGAGTCTTGGAGGTTTGTGCCGGGCACTCGCGGACGGGCCGCAGTGGAGGGGGGGAGGGGAGGAAGATGGGGATGATATGCCCTAGACCCATTGTACTTGTCGAATAAGGTACCCGAAGACGTGAGTTGTACTGAGCGGTATCCATAACTACTGCACTGAGATTTCTATCAGAGATTTCTGTGTGCATAGGAATGAGGAGCTTGTCAGGGGTGGTGAAGGGAGGTGGTTGGACATGGGAATACAAACGAGGCCTCGATATGTATGTACCTTGTATAGCGGCCAGTATATGGGCCACCTCCAATCCACATGGCTCTGTTTTTATTCAATAGCGCAGGTATGGATACTCTGTGATAGTATTTAGCGTGAACAAGATATGCCGTGGTATAACATACTGCCACCAATACAATGATAACGGAGCATATCGTTCCGCATTGAAGCTGATAGACAGCCGAACTCGTCGGTCAGTCAAATGAGCCAATTCCTGACTTGTCAAATTACAGAGTAAGTCATATGTACATACATACTCGAGTACGGCCGCATGAACTCGAGGGTTGCACTACGTCTCGCCCGACTGAAGAGCGGCCCAATAATGGATGGATGTGTCAAAGGCAGGACATTATTACGGCAGATGTGATGCGATGCAAGGCGATGCCATGCCATGCTATGCGATGTGAGATGAAGACAACGTAGGAGGAAAAGGAATTGCATGATCCATAGATTGTTATTTGTTAGTATTGGTGAATAACAAATGCAATGCTGAGGCCTCTGCATGGGGCTGAAGTGGTTGACGACGTTGAATCTATAAAGTATGATTGGCTGGTCTGCAGCGTGACGAGAGATGGCTTTTAGCGGTGTCACGGGCCAATGGCGGGGGAGAAATAGACGCTCGACGGGGGATCACTTTTGGGCTTGTTTAGTGGTACTGGGGATGTGATTGGCGCAGTGTTTCTACCCCCGCTCCCTGGGACTCAGTGGGCTGCTTCTAAATATCGCATCGTTGCTCCACTTTTTGATGCACGCACTCTCTGCTTAACCGCCCACGCTAGAACCGGGAACCCTCCTCTACTCTTACCTCAATCAAGTGTGATGCTTGAGTGATGATAGTCGACATGAACTCGCCATCTCCTTGTCTGCAGCCTCTGATTGGCTGTATCTTGTAATTTGTATTGCTCTATTTTCCTTGCTTTGTGTGCGTATGCGTATTGTCTAGTCTACCTAGTCTATGTGATGGAAATGGAATTCCACAAGGCAACCGAACGGGGAGCCGACTTTCACACTATGGCCGCCATACACGGCCGCCTCTTATAAACAGGACCAACACCCCAAACGACTCTTTCCTTTTCTCTCTTTCTTTCTTCTTCAGCAAGTCCTCTTCAATCGCAAGTCCGGTTTCTGTTTTTGGGTCTCTTACCCTCTTCCCCCTTTGTGTTTTCGTTATTCCCCTCATAGAGCAGGTCTCTATTATACTTCTAATTTTTGTTGTCTCTAATCCCAAGAAATCACCTGCATCAAACATCTCGAAACTCATACAATTAAGTTGCTGGTCAGCTTAGAGACAATAACCCCCCTTTTAACGACTATTTTTGTTTTTTTCGTTCCAATCATCCAATCACGCCCGTTATAATCGTCTAATTACAGAAATTCACGGATTTCACTTGCTCGTGCCAACTATCAAATCAACATTTGCACTCTTTTCAGCATCCTGCTACCCAAAACAACTTCATATTTAATAATCAAGTCAAGTCAACATGTCGGCTATTCAACTTTCTTTCTCTCTCCGCGTCTCCTCCGGCGTCAAGACTGTCCATCTTCTCGGCTCCTGGGACGGTTATGTCGGTCAGCTCCCTCTCTCCAAGGACAAGTCCTCTTCAAAGTCCGGCTCCTGGAAGGGCACCTTTCGATTCCAGAACTCAACTCTTGAGGCTGGCCAACGATACTGGTACTACTACATCATCGACGGTTACCACGTTGCCCACAACCCCAGCGTCACCTCAACTGTTGAGCCCACCACCGGCCGTGAGCTGAACGTTCTCGACGTTCCCACCGACTCTCACAAGTCTTCATCCCGCTCCTCCTCTTCCAAGTCTTCCTCAAAGTCGTCTTCCTCCTCAAAGTCCTCGTCCAAGTCTTCTTCCTCCTCGCACAAGTCATCGTCATCCAAGTCTTCCTCCAGCAGCAAGAGCTCTTCTCACTCCTCCAAGGACAAGGAGTCTCGATCCTCGCGATCCTCCCGCCACAGCTCCAAGCTCTCCGTAGACATCCCCAAGGGCCGCCCCCTGTCAATCTCCCAGATCCAGGCCCCCAAGCCCATGTCTCCCCACGCGACCAAGCACATTTTGGATGCTTCCTACTACGACAATGGCGAACTTGACGAGCTTGCCGACCGTCTCGGCAGCGCCAACATTGAGGACGAGTTCATCACCGACTTCAGCACCTCGCCAGTTTCCTCCAGCGGTTCTTCCCTGTCCTACCGCTCCGACAGCTCTTCTCCCAACTCGTCCCTCTCTGGCTACAGCACCCCCGGATCCGACGTCAGCTCTTGCACCTGCGAGCGCTACGGTATCACTCGCAAGGGCGAGCGTGTCAAGCTCGACTGCGGCGGATCTCGCTGTGGCTTTGATGACGACAGCGACTCCTGCTCCAGCGGCAGTGAGGACGAGTATGAGTACGAGCCTGTCTCTCCCGCCAGCTCTCGCCGCCACGGCGTCGTTGCATAAATGCATTGGTGTAATGCGAAGATTTTGGCAAGAGGTTGAGAGAACCCTTAGCCGTTCACTCCTTGTATCGGGCACCCCCTGGCAGCACACCAGCGCCGGGATGACTCGACCTATGTTGTTGTGGTAATATCAGCAATCATTTTCCTGTTCCGACCTGCGTCACGTATTTCCGACGCGGATGGCACGCCGAGCTGGTCTCGGAATGTATCAGCCGCGCCGGTACGTTGATCGTCAGTTAGGTCGATGCTGCGACCGTTTGGCGCAGTCCACGATGGGTACATCATACCGTGGCTGCGCAGGCGTAATTCTTCTTCCTCACTCTGTTTCGTTCTTGAGTGAGCTGAGAGACCTTGAAAGAGGTCGTCTCAGAAACAATTGTGAGAAATCAAGAGAAATCTCATCTGCCTTGATGATGAGAAGCCCACTCTTGCAATCAATATCTGGATGTGGTTCATGACCTGGCGATAGATGAGGGTCTGGACTAGCCATTACGAAGTATGAATGAGGTGGATGATCAAGGACAGTCATGAGCAATGAATGAATAATGAATGAAATAGCTTAGCTGTCTAGGATAGATGACGATTGAATCTATTCATGAAATGAAACACAACATCTTTTTAGTTTTCAAGTGATACATACAATAATGTTAGTAGTATGTCTTGGTTAAGTTTGTACATAGCTGTTTAGTTAAGAGACCATCCCGTGCTAAGAATGGGAATCTCCACTACACCCTGTCTGGGACCTCAACAGGACCCTGCAGGGGAAGGGGATGGATCTTATCCATGGCGGGGTAACTCCCTACTATCGATTGGATGTGGTTGTAGCATAAGTCAACTCCTGCCTCACCGTTAGTAGTTATTTAGAACATCGTTTCTACATACAACAAACACATTGATTCTCTAAGTTTTCAATGAACAATCGGACTGTAAATAACCAGTCATCATCTCCTAATACGAATTGATTGCATTCAGAAGGAATCTGAAAGTCCTTCCTTCTTGCCAAAGCTCCAGCTCTTGCAGCTCCAATCTTCATATCCAACCATAGCTCACCAAACCGCAAACATGTCCGACGACCAGCTCATTCTCCCCATCATCGACTCTCATATCCACCTCTACCCAGCCTCCGAACTCGACTCTCTCTCTTGGTACACCCCCGAGAACCCTCTCGCCGGCCAACACTCACTCGAAGAATACCGCGAAGCTACCTCTTCAGCCCCATCCCTCCTGGGGTTTGTTTTTGTCGAGACAGACCGCAAGAACGATGTTGAAGCTGGCGCCGCAGATGGATCTGGGTGGGAGGCTCCCCTAGCCGAGGTCTCGTGGCTCAAGCGTATTGCTCTCGGTCAACCGCGTGAAGGCGAGGGACACACAGCCGAGGACGCAAAGCTGTGTCTGGGTATTGTTCCCTGGGCGCCTGTAGTCAGTGGCCCTGAGGTGTTGGAGCGCTACCTCGATCGTGTCAAGGAGGAAGCTGGCGATGCTTGGCCAAAGATCAAGGGTTTCCGCTATCTGCTACAGGACAAGCCTCATGGCACCATGCTGGACGACAAGTTCATCGAGGGTGTAAAGCTGCTCGGCCGTCGTGGATTCACCTTCGATGTTGGTGTTGACCAGCACCGCCGAGGAAAGAAGCAGCTCGAAGAGCTCGTCGCATTCGTCGAACGTGTTCATGATGGCGTTCCAGAGGAGGAAAAGGTCACATTGGTGCTAAGTTCGTCAACACTACCAGTATCCTTTATCTTGGTTATATGAACTAACAAACGACTCTTAGACCATCTCTGCAAACCAGACTTTAGCGTTATCAACGTCACATCCGACCCAGGATTCCATGCCTGGCGCACCGCCGTCTACGCTCTCAGCAAAGACTCCCACGTCTACATGAAGCTCTCTGGCGGCTTCTCTGAGATGCCCGATTCCCTGCGAAAACAGGACCCCAACCATATCTTCGAAGCTACTCTTGGCTGGCTCGGCATTACTCTTGCTACCTTCGGCGCTAGCCGCATCATGTTTGGCAGCGACTGGCCTGTATGCACTGTCGACAACGACAATGCCTGGCCCAGATGGCGTAGCGTTGTTGAGCGCATGTGCTGGATGGCGACCCTGGGTGACGAGGAGCGTGCCATGATCTTTGGTGGAACAGCCAAGAAGGCTTACAATCTCTAGAAGAACCCAGAGGTATTGTGAGAACAAGCAACGTACAGGTTGTTCGTTGGGAAGGATGGTATATAAGGAGATGGATGAATATTAGGTTGGGCTGATATTCAATACCTAACTAGGACAAACTTATATGATGAGATCATGAAATAGAGAGTCGAGGATTTCCAATTGTACAGATAATGAGAACAAAAATACCTTTAAAAACGATACATAGCTCCTAGCCAGGGTGACAGATAAGTCGTTACATTTAAGACAAGAAGTCGAGTCGCATCACATAAGCTGATATTAACCAATTCAATTATCGTTCATATATATCTAAAGGTGCCCCGACGCCAGTGACATCTATATCACAAACATCAAAAGTGACAAGTACCACGCCAAGCTACACAGGGAGCTCCCAGCATCCCTTGAGCAATCAATGCCTCGCAGAAAAAGCAGAAAAACAAATGTGCCGTCATACAGTTTTGCGTGTCGTGAGTTGTATCGTTCATCTGCCCTTTGGGGCTCGTCATATCTCTTCCGTCATGTAGGCATCTACTCGCCTGCTCGTCCCCGGTAGTTGCCCATCTTTTCGATGGAGCTCATAATGCCGCTACGGGCACCGCCAGGACGAGGCAGTCCACCGGTGCTCTTGGTCCGCTCATGAGGTGCTCGGAGTGCCGAGCCAGGTGCGCGAAGTCCAGAAACACGGCTGACGCTACTCCTGAAGTGATCCGCGCTTCGCTTAGGCGTTTTGGCCTCTGGCTCTCTTTCGTGTTGCTTCTCGTGTGGGTGACGGGACACAGATTGAGGGCGCTGTAGCTGTTGCTGCGGCTCAGGCTTAGGTGTCTGAGCAACAAAGCTTTGCATACTCATCATCTCCTCTGCGAGCTGCACAAGCTCGCCCTTTTCCACACGTTCTCGCTCAAGCATGCTGCGAAGCGACTCGTTGTCGAGCTGCACCGTGTGTACAACAGCCTCAAGCCGTTGGATGTCAGCGTGTAGCTCCTTGATTGCTGCACTGTCTCGTACTGCCTGTGCTTTGCGTTCTTCGGCTTCAGCACTGTCAGCCTTGGTCATGTTAACATCCTGGCTAGCCCGCAGACGCTCGTTCTCCTCGGTAAGTTCCTCCATCTTGCTTTGGAGTCCTTGCACACGCTTCTCCCATCGGGTCTCGTATGACTTCTTCAGAGCAGTGACCTTGGACTCGTGCTTGCTCTTGTACAGCGCATGGAGCTCACGAGCCACACGCTCAACAGCGATCTCGACCTCGTGGTTGGTGTCTGTTGTGCTCTTGGGTTTCTCAGGCGATGACTTCTCCGTGTCCTTTCCAGCACGCATTCCGGCGATCTTGCTCTCCGCTTCCTGGTGCAACATTTCGGCTGCTTCACGCCTTTTCTCGCTCTCCTCCAACTTTTGTTCTAGCTCTTCCTGCTCCTTTTGGCTTTCCACGATCTCTTCCCTGACTTTGCGCAATACACTCTCCATTTCACGTCCACGGTTCTCCCATCCTTCCTTTTCAATTGTGAGCTGCTCCTTGATGGTCTGCTCCTCGCGAAGCTTCTCCTGAGACTCACCCACACGCTTCTCTGCATCGCCAACCGCAGCCTTGAGCGATTGCACCTCAGCCTCTTTCCCACTCAGTGAAGCCTTGAGTGAGCTGATCTCAGATAAGAAGTTTGACTTGAGGGACTCGAGTTCCCGAGCAGTAATGCTAGGGATGCTGCGGGGTGTAGGCATAGGGGGAATATCAAAGTCGATGAGGTTGGAAAAACCACGAGAGGGAGTCGCGGCCACGCTGGGGGCCGTCCGGGATGGAGATAGACCACCCCTTGAAGGTGTCTTTTGGGGGAAGCGAAGCTGCTCCGTGAAGTCCAGCAGGCTTGTTGTATTGCCTGAGTCGTGCCTTGTTCTGGCCTGCGGCGTTCTTGATGGTGAAGGATCGGCTTTTGTTTTGGCTCTAGGTGTGAGACCGCCCATATCAGACAGCTTGGTAGGGCTCTGACCAAGTTTGGCGAACATGGTCAAGTTTGGAACCGCTGAGAATGTGCTAAATGTGCTGACCATTGACTCATCTGGGCACAAGGACTCGTCGACCTCCATCTCCCCTTCAGGGTTCATGCTGACATTGCCAGGAGAAGCGTCCATGGTGTCTCGGGCGTCTTCCAGCACACTTTGTTCGTCTTCAAAAATATCAATTGCTCGCTTGAGGCCTGCGTTTTGTCGCACAGCGTCCTCCAAATTCATTGTGCTCTCGCGGGAGGTGCGCGGTGTATCGAGGGAGCTACTGATCTTAACAGGAAACCGTTTCTCGGGAGACACCTTTCGCGGGCTACGGGGACCGTTAAGTCTGTCGGTTGGTCTTCCGTCCCTCCCCTCTTGCTGGTCGGTAAGGATCCTGAGCGGTGACAGAGTCGCCCCTGAAAGAATTCTAGAGTGTCGTGACTTCGAAGGAGAACGGTTCTCCTGATCCGAAAGCGCAGAGTCGTTGATAGCTGATACAAATGGAGAGGAGCCTCGAGAGGGTTCGCTTTGTGTTTCAGTATGCACGGAGACTGCTTGTACGTCGAAGTGGTCGTACTGCTCGGAGGTGGCTGGTAATTGAATGTTAAGATTGGAATCTTGAACGGATGATAATGGTGTATCCATTGTGATGCGCGCTGAAAGCAAAAGACAAAATGCAATCGAAGAAACAAAGCACAATAGGAAGAGTGTGTTACTGACTTGATCGTCTGGCTGAACCAAGGTACTTTTTAGTATTGCGGTTGTTTGGAAAATAGAGCTTAACGGTCGAGAACTAACACCAAGCTCTATTGACAGTAGTCGCCCGGGCAACAGTATGGGTCTGTTCACGTGACGCTAGAAACGAGCTTAATCCAACCAACGACCACTGTAGCCTTGGAAACGGCATGGTATGATTTACCATTTCGCAAGCATAGCCTGGTCGTCTAATGGGTACACACTGATGTGTTATGGTTTTTGCATGATTCACTGATTTGCGGTGATGATTTACCTACGCGTTCTGTGTAGTATTTTCACTCCAGACATTCGTACAGTCACGTTGCCACAAGTCACAAATCCACATGCATATCGTTCCATTAGATCAAACACTCTAATTGTATGTAATCTCGAAAAAAGATGCTTTTATTGTTCCCTCATAATTCGTTACCTAGTAAAGCAACATTCCCAAAAACACACACCCCGCTCGGGCGCTCTCCGCTCAAGCAGAGACTTACACGAGAAGAAAGAAGTGAAGAAGAGAGAAATTTAAGTCGTAAATCGTCATCAAGAACCAGACTCAGGCCTGCCCTCATGCTCCAGCATCCAAACCCACGGGAGGTCTGCCAGAGCAAGAGGCTGCACCTGATCTGTTCCGAACTCATCATTCCCGCCTGGGCTCATTACAGGCAGTGCTGTCCCCATACCATGCGATCATATCGCATTCCGGAGTATTCAATCAGAAGAAAAAAAAGTTGATGCAGTGATTCTTCCCGGAAATTAAGCCTCCATGCAAAACGTGACTCATTAGTCATGTATATCCGTGACAGAGCATGCTGGTTAACATAGAATCGGAAGTCGTTCGTGAACTCGTCAGCATCGTCTTTTGATCCAAGCGTTTTCGATGGGATTTCTTCTGCGAGTACCCGACATAAAGCATGCAAAAGTCTTAAAAGGAAAAAAAGATAAAGAAAAAAGAAATCCGAGAGAATGTTTCGTTACGCTCCCAGGCTACAGGAGGTGGTTTCCTCCCGACTGTCGTCTATCAAGTAAGCACTTGGCTTGATCTTGATCTTCTGGCTTTGTCCAAATCATGTAAAAGGTGAGCCTGGGAGTGAATGGGATAATCATCATCATTGGCAAGACTATCCAAAGGATTGTTGCCTTCTAGGGACGTTGGTCCCAGGTCGAGCAAGCTCATACCCAGGAGCGGCAGGATACGAGGGAGATACCGCGACAGTGGAGGCAGGTCGGGTAAGATGATCGTACCCGGTAGGGGCAGAAGCATAAGCAGGCGAGTTTCCAATACTAGAGTGGGGTCGGTTCATCGCGTCATACTGAGGAGCAGGGACGCTCGACTCCATCGTCTTGTGTCGTTGCTTCATGTCAAAATTGTTTAGATCATTCATGTTTGGGCCTGGTCGAGGTGTCTCGGCCTCGTCGTCTCGTCGCTTATAGGGGTTCATGCCGTTCATCATAGGACCCTGGTATGCTCCATTGGATAGGGTGTAGTATGGAGATTGAGGAAGCATGTCATTCGAGGTGGACGTCTCGGTCTTGCGTCTCTTGAGCTCGAAGTTGCCGTTGGCATCATGACCGTTGGGACTTGACCGGTGGACATCATCGTCGTCGTCTCGGCCGCGCTTTAGCATGCCGCTCTCACCGTTGGAAAGAGGCTGGTGAAGATTCTGGAGAGGCGGTGGGGCATAAGTTGGGAGGCTAGGCATGCCACCAGGCATGTTGTTCATTGGATCATGTCCATTGGGGCCTGTCCTGTGCATGTCGTCGTGCTCATCTCGGCCACGCTTGAGTCCACCATCGTTTCCGTTCTGCATGGGAGGTTGGTGAACGCTTCCGAGGGGCGACTGGTGGGGATATCCATTGGGCATTCCATGCATGTTGTTCATGGGATCATGTCCATTAGGACCAGAACGATGCAAATCGTCATCTTCTTCGCGTACTCGCTTGAGCATACCACCTCCATTTTGCATGGGTGGCTGCGAGCCATTCATGGGAGTCTGGGAACCGTTCATGGGAGGCTGGGAACCATTCGTGAGAGGCTGAGGAGTGTTTGCCATGGATTGGTGTCCGTTTGTGAGAGGCTGCTGAGAAGTATACCCAGTAGGCATTGCAGGCATCATTTGGTGATGCGACTGAACAAGCGAAGGTAATGATCGGTTACCAACGATTGCTTCGTTCTTCTTTCGTTCAGCGGCAGCCATTACTTGGCTAGTCCTGTTTGAGTTGGAAGGGTGGTATAGAAGAGCGCCAATGTTGTGAACGAACAAAGGGTACAGAAGCTCGGTGATCTTCTCCTTGTTCGCGAAATCCAGGGCGCGGTCGTAAGGGATCCTGTTTCTTAGTTAGTAATGCAATATTTAGGGTTTGAATGAACGAAACGTACCAAACACCCTTCAGGTGCATAGGACCAATCTTGACAACATGTCGGACCTTTTCGCTCTTCAGAATACCGTCCCGACGCCCTCGAGTCATACCAGCGACGTTCAATAGTTTGGTTCCATTGATCATATGATTGTCTTTTAAAATTGAGTTAGTTTGAAAAGTACATCTGGCGTTCGAAACACAATTGCTTACCTTCTCTACGGGCGACACAAATACCTCTGGCTTCAACCTGAAAGCACAAGCTACCTTCATCCTCCCACAAGGTCGCTGTGACTCTAGGCTTCATGCCGGGGGGGTTGTGCTGTCCAGTTGTGTCGAAGTTGCCAGCGGGTGCATTGTTGCTATAAGCTGCCTGCGGCATGGCTCCTTGATTGCTCAGAGCCGAAGGTACGGGCAGTACATTCTGAGGCCCGGGCATAGGAGTGGAGACAGCGGGAGTATGGGCACCATTCGTAGGATAAGGATACGGATTGTACTGTTGTGTCGGATACTGAGGGTAATACATTTCTGATTGCTGGTGATGACTTTGGTTCATCATGTGGGAAGATTCGGGGGAATTGCTGTTACTGGATTGAGGGTGGTGGTGAATTTGAGGGACAATCAGTGCCTGCTCGAGATCGTCTGCAATCAGGTCTTGCAATTGGGGAAGATATTGATGCTGATGTTCGGGTTCAGGTTGAGTTCAAGATTTGTGACTAGGGCCGGTTATGTTAATACTGCGGGACGATTGTGATGGAGGGGAAGAAAGCAGTCGTGATAAATGAAGATGGCTGCGAACTCGAAGGAAAAGAGGTGGACGGCAAAGGGAAAGAAAGACCGGCAAGGAAAGAAAAAGAGAGGAAGAAAAAAAAGAAATAGAAGAGGGAAAGAGAGGAAGAAAACCCCGAGAAGGTCAGGATCTTGGTGGTGAGAGGCAGAACGAACAGATGGAAGGAGCAGAGGAGGCAGGTGAGGTACGTACCGCAGTTACTTTCTTCTTGATCATAATCCTCACCCTCATCCTCAATACCTTGTCCAATACCCGCCCCACAGTCAAGTCGGTACGGGGAGGAAGTGGACGAGGAGGAGTAGGAGTCGGGGTTGATGAGGGATGGATACTGCGACTGCGACTGGGATTGGGATTGCTAGGATTTGGACTGGGGAGTGGAAGCCACGAGCTGGGAGTGTGTCTGTAATAGTGCCAGTAAGTGGGGGGTTTCCACCCTGGGCGGAACCGAGGAGGGTGTGCCATTCATGAATACTGTTTACAGGCGCTGTAGGTACTGTAGAGAATTTACCTAGTCGAGGGTGAAGAGGGGTAAGTCCGTAAATTCTTGGTCTGGTTGACGAGAGGAGAGAAAAATATCGATCAGTTGACAAGGGTTAGAGACTGTTATCGTACGGTAGGAAATAGGTATGGGCAACTAAGTAGGCAGTATCCTCATGTTCTCTTGTTTTGCGATGTTATGCTATCCGATAAAGGCCTCTGCAATAATATTCATTGCGGTTATTTCGAGAGACAGTTGTGTCTGCTGTAAAATAGAGCTTCAAAGTTTAAGCACGGCCGTAGAACCATGCAAGTTTTTAGGTACTGTACGCACTTTTGAGTGGACCAGGGCTCTACGTATCCGTACCTACATTAAAACACGCGAACTTAATGCATGGATGGTAGATAGAAGCAGAGTTTGTTTGTCAACGGGCCAATCTAATTCTTTGAACAGATACAGAGGGGATAAATCTCACCTTTGCCTAACTCTTGCGATATTCAAGACGTTAAATTTAAAATCCGTCGTCCACCTGATATTGATTATCAAATTCTTCTTAAAATTCCGCGCAAATAAAAAAAAATCTTTACAAAGCGACCACTCACCGTACCAGCGTAGCCGACATCGCCCTTGTCTGTTGAATCTGAGGGAGGTGTGTGCTGGCGGCGTGGATCATGAAGTAAATGAACTAAGCCAATTCTGGAAGTGCACGGTACGATACTGTGCTGTGCTCTGGATCAAGCTGAGACTGAGTACCTGGGTACTTTGGCCAGGCCTGGGGGGCTGGAGGTTGGAGGTTGGAGGGAAGTAGGAGGCTGGATCTTGCCCCTACAGCCTCTGATGTCTTTCCACGGACATCTGGATCGCTAGGTGAAGCCGAGTTGCTCAGAACTTGTTATACTCTACGGTCCATGTCGAAATAATCAGACGCACTCCACAGTCGGATAAGCAACAGTCACTCTTATATCAACGCGCAGCAGAACCAGGGGACTATCAATCAAGCTCGCAGCCAGTACGCAAATTCGGTGGATGTGGGATTCTCTGTAGGGCCAAAAGAGCAGCAGTACTGTACTGCAACGTACAGTACAGCACAGTGACGGGTGGTGCGAGGGGTGCGACACACAGGGGACATCCTTGAGGGTATGCAAAGCAGCGTCGTACCAGACCACCTCAAGTGTGTTGAGGGGAGGAGGTTGATCATGGATCTTTTCTCTGTCTCCCTCTCTTCTGAGCGAATGCTCGTATGTATCTACAGTACGTGAACAACTTGAGCATCGCAACTCGGACTGAACTGGGTTGGAACTGGGGCTGAGGCTGGGGTCCTCCCTGGACAAAGTGATCGGTCTCTCATTACGGTACATTACAGGGAACTAAGGCGTCCGCCAGGGCTACCTGGACCACTGTCACTGCCACTGCCACTGCGTGCAAGGATGAAGTATCCCGGGGAGGGCAGCTAGGCAGGCGGGAGCGATTGCTTGGTGCCATGCTCCAGCAGTATTCTTGTTATGTACCCACAAAGTACCGCACCGCAACACCCGCTTGATGCGACGGGGGAAAAGAACGCACACAAGGTTGATTTCAAGATTCAACTTGAGATTGATAGAATCATGGTTATCATATCGATATATGGATGGAACAATGTTATTATTGGCTAGTCATTTTTAGTATCGAAGACACTGCTGCAAATGCTATCTTCACAGTACATGTTTACACTGGTACCTATCCGTATGCTCATTGTAGGTTGTCAGATTGACTACGTAGATCACATACAAGGATCAAGTGATAGTTGAGATGTCAGGCTACCTCGGGCGTTTCCTTACCGAACAGACCTTGTTATTATCATTAATCCCAATCACATTCGAGTCCCTAGTCTGTCAACATGATGAAATTATTGCCAGCCATGCTCTTAGTTGCAGGCATTGTCTGGCTAACTCGGAAGTTTCGTAGTGATAGGGCTTTTAAAATATCTTGCCCACGATAGCTTCAGACTTGCAGCAACGACTGGAGAATGTCTATGATAGTTACCCTTGAGTAGGTAGTCAATGCTACCCTATGGTCCAAGTTGATCCTGTGTCGCGTTGTTCTGTTATGAGCAGGGCGGACTTCTATTTGTCTATCCAGTCATTGTTATTGCTTTTGTCGTGTCATTGTCGTGTCGTGTGTGCTAGTTGTGTGTTGCGCTGTTGTGCTGTCTTTGTTATTGCGTGTGGTCTTGTCCCTTCAACCTCATTCGTAGATCGACCGTCAGTCAACTCTTTCGCGCTCTCCTTCCTTGTAGCTATTAGTTGCGGCACAGCACTGTGTAAACCAACTGTCCTGTACCGGGTACTTTACGAAGCGAGTTGCGATTGAGTTACTTACCAGAGAGAGAGCTCTCTCGATAAGCTCCGTGTCGCCAATCAGAGCCTACCCAAACTCCCACTAGAATAGACCTAGACTAACAGAAGGACGAAATGAACAGCATCAGAGTTTCGCGCTTCCAATTTCTCGGCGCTTCTGATCGCCTGCTTCTTCACTCCAATTGATCCATCTCTAACTCGTAGTTTTCAACGGCGCGCCAAACCACTATGGGACCGTTACTTTGCGTTACCTCTGTTGCCTCAAGTACCGGAACAACTTGTGTACCACCAATTCTATGTGCAACTACCGATAACTCGTATTGAGAAAAGTTGACGAACCAAAGACTACCAGCGAAGAGAGTGCGTCACCTACTATCTCGAGATAGCGCCGAAAAACAAAACTCAACAATGGGGATCTCATGCAGACTAGGCTCACTAACTTCCGACTACAGGATTCGCTTGCGCAGGAACCGCCTCTGATAAAGGGCATATTTCAGAACACAGACTCCTTATTGCTGTATGTACAGATGCTTGGCCAAGGTCAGGACTGAGGGCCCAGAGGCGCAGCGTGCGACTTGGGCTCTAACTACTGAGTTGAGATAACTGGTCTCATCTCAACCCTAGACCAGCAAACGCGCAATTAAGCGATTCTGGGACCGAACGAAACATGACAATGACCACATCACAACCCCAGTCATTGGATCATTGAACATAATCGCCTAACCGTGCTGTACTGTATTAAGCCCACGCCCGCTCGTGCGGAGTTGGCTCAAGCTTGGTAGCCGGCTCAAGGTTGGGTCGCCGTTCTCCGAACAGGCCGGATTTCCCCTCTTGGCCGGGATGTGAGAACAACCAGCAACCGCCGCTGGCGCTGACATTGACCTTCTTGATTCGTTGATGTTTCCCAATATGTTCTGGTTCTGTTTGGTGTTGGGTGGAGTTGCTCCTGCTCGTCTCTTTTTTAGACTTGGATCTAATATCAACTTCGTCGTGGCTGGGCATCATGATCCACCAGTGATGGAAACATGAAAACACCAAGGGCCCCAGGCCCAACACAGTGCCAATACGGTGGCCCGAGTATTTCCAAGAGCCTCTTCCTACTGCAATCCTATTTCTGACCATGGCCAACCCATGGCCGCTCGTCCTCGGGTCTGCAAGTTGCGCTGTGGCGGTCTCGATGGGCCATTCGCAAGATATCATGTCTCACCTGGATCATGCCAGTTTGTCTTTGCTGTTGGCATGTCTCCCTTCAAGAAGACTCGGCGGTCAAGTGCGGTAAGGTAGCCGTAGCCTCCCGCAAGCCATGCGAGGATCATCAACGCCCAGACACAAGGGGATAAGAACAAGCTCCTCACAGACCCAGAATTTCCCGCCTTTTGTTGAGTCCAGTCCCAGACAACAGACAATGAACCGGCTGCTTCAGCTTGATTCAAAGTTTTGATAGTCTTAGTTCTGATGTCCACTCATCAATGAAAAGTCGGGAGCCGGGACAGCCACCCGAGTTTCCCAGCCCCAGGCATGTGACTTTCTGCACAGTAGAAGCAACTTGACAAACGTCCAGGGAACGTTAGTTGATGTTTGCTTCCTTGGAGGCTTGCATTCCCTGCATCCATCATGCTATCAATTGGTCGCCTCTCACGTCAACTCCGTTTTGCGCATGACTATGAAACCGGGCAGACGAATTGACTTTCCTGCTCGACCATGAACCCGACTCGAATTTCTAACAATCGAGTTATTATTATCTCAGTAGTCACCCTTTCCCACGAGAGACATGGCAGCGCAAGGGCCTTACTGCGGATACGAATTTGACCTGCAAACTCAAGAAGAAGAAAAACGCATCAAAAAAAGCCCCTCAGGACCCATAATGTGAGGCTCTTGGCCTGCCGAGGCTTCACGAGGGGGCTGATTCTCAACTTCGGTGCGATGCTGACTAGGGTTTCGTTTACTGACAAGTGAGATTTGTGATTAGAGAAAACAGCTCAACAACCGACCTCTGTGTTTTCTTTCATGATGCCCGCTCAATATGACGCAACTGCCTATTTTGTATTTCCATGACAGCCATAGTCGTGACAATGGAAACTGGAAAGGGAAGGACAAGAAAATGATTTATGATGTTAATAATTCCTTGCTGAGGTCGGCAGGCGCATGGCTTAAAGATTTGTAAGCCTTGGCGAGTCTGTAGTGTAGATCATATGCTGCCCACCAAGCCCATCTGGCATCGTCAAATGGTAATGCAGAGAGTGATACCCTCCTCGCGCATCGCACCGTTTGTCGGGTCTTATGCAAGATGCACAACAAGCTCGTGCAACCAGGGCCAGTGTAAGTTGATGTGATGTGACAGAACGGAACAGGGCAGGGACAGGCTATCACCTCCCTCCTAGCCTGGGGTGCATATCTGATGCACACACAGAGGAAGCCGGTCCCAGGAGATGTGCATAAGTGGATGTACGTTGGTGTGTTTCGATGCAAAGGCTATGATTCGCATGTATTGTAGAGCCACAAGGCTGAGTAGTTTTGTTTCTCATTTTTCTTTGATGATGGTGTTTGAGAGCGTTGGAAAGACTGACGCAAGAAGGGGCTCAAGGTCTCTCTCAGCAAGCAAGAAGCTACTATCTCATCTGGTGCCTGCCCCACCATTCAACAATAGGTAGGTAGGTAGGTAATCATCATCCTCTGTATATAATAGGTAGGTACCTGCTAAGGTAAGTCAAAGGCTCCTTCCCCACTTGTTGACTACCTTCCCGTTGTCTACCTGGTCATCGTGACTCCATTGTTTCCCCAAAACTTCGGCCAGTTCATTTTTAATACGGAACTCTTGCTTTTTTCTTGAACCTGAAAGATTTTAATTACCAAGTTGCCTGAAGGGGTATATTGCAGTCTTAACTCTCGGCTCTTGCTCCCTACCTAGTTAGTGACTTAGCACCTCCCTACCAAATCAGCCCGTTTACAGTGGCACAAAATTCCTTTTTTTCAGCTACGCCCGAGGCAATGCATTTGACCTCTCAGGTTGTGTATGCGTGATGCTCGCGAAAGTGGGTTCTTTGAGTCTAATCTACTTACTCATTTCCATAGGTCATAAGGGTATCGCGATGTCTTGACTGAGTACCCCAAGTCCAGAGCCATCATGATGATGGAGATGCAATTTGTCAGATTCACAACAAAAGATGGATATTTTTTTCTGAGTGAAACCGAATCGGGATTCATTCGAGTATAGTCCAATGCACAAAGACTGTTTAGAACGTCTATTGCACTTCTAGAAATACGCTACAGACGACGGCGCATACGGTTCCGTCGCACAACACATTTGAAAGCGCCTAATGTACCTACGGATAGCCAGCATACTGGCTGCAGCCCCATGCAAGATTTTTCTGCCGAGACTGGTGAGATGTTATCTATCGGTTCCTGCGGCCGAGGAAAGCAGGAGGCTGGGCTAGGAAAGGACCCAATACAGACGGACGAAGGCGGGCCATAGAGACGACGATGAGCTCCGAGGCAGATCACCTGGCGGGCTGTTCCTTGTCAAGAGAGGCTGGCAACAAGCCAGTGGCTGCCAACTAAGATGACGAACTCGCGATGGAACAGATACAATCCTGGCCATGTTGAAGGGATTGACAAGCGGGAAGCAAGTTCTACCAGAAGGTATGGACAAACCTTGCGGATGCAGGTACCACGGGGTGCATAACGATGATTGCCCGAGGAGCCGGTTCGAACATAACACGCGAAACCGCAAACTCGGCCCTTAAGCCGCTATTGATATGGTTTCACATCAAACATTTGACGTGAGGTACTATACAGTGCAGTATCGTCAGATGCTATACTAATGAGTCCTACCTTAATTCAAAGACCCTGCCCTTGCGCTGTCAGGCTTGGATACCTGCATGTTATGGCGGTAACTCTTGTCTGGGTCAGGGTCTTGCACCTTTTATTTCTCAGTTGACGAGATCTCTGAGTTCCGTCTTTGACAAGGAGAGGAAGGAGAAAAAGCAAATGAAGGACAAAACAAGAATATCCAACCTCTCGCCGATTTCGAAGCACCCTACAGTATGGACCCTGCTCCGAATCGATCACAATTGTCGAATCTCGCAAGTCTGTACCCGAATTGTGCCCTTGTCCCGTTCTTCCTCGAGTCTAGAGCCGAGGGTTAGCATCCGAGTACGTACATATCGAAACTGGAAGGAACAGACGGCGCACTGTGGCAGGCATCCGGGAAAGAAGTACCGATACTTCCGCAAGACGCCCTTATCCCAAAATGAATGGAACCCACGATCTCTTCCCGCCTCTAACCTCCACCAACAGCAACACCAACTATTCTAGTTGCAAATCCCACTCATCTCATTATCAAGCGAAAAAGAGGCAAAATAGGTGGCTGATGTCCTTCTTCTTCCTCCTAGAGTTGATCTCTATACAAGTTCGAATCTAGAACAATTGATCGCCCCAATCCCTTCTCTACTTTCTTGCTGTCCCTGCGCAAGGTAGCAGCCAGCTGTAAGGAAGTCTTGGGTTAACCGTGGATGTTGGCTATTCACCCGTTGCTTGCACTAGCAGGGATCTTCAGTAAGAGCGTTTATACAAGGACACCAAAGAACTTGCTCTTACTGACGTGATTGGTTGACTTCTCCACTAACCGTAGCATTCTCGCTATTATCGTGCGAGTTATCACAATTACTCTCAGTCTGGCCACCAGTTTAGGACAATTGTTGTTCTCAAACACCGAAAGAGAACGTCTTGTTGACCAGATGGAGCGGCCGTGTTTGCATGTCTGGAGACCATGACAGCTGGCTTCGCCCAACTGGCTACCCCACGTCGTCCAGCACGTTTCAATGGGCGACACATGTCCAGCCATACACTGCATGGCCCGAATTTATCAAGAAGTCCTCAAGCGTGTCTTACTTGAAGGCACAAACCCGCATCTACAGAGCACGCTTCGGATGGGGCGTCTGTTGGCTCAAGACAGGCCATCAGAAGCAACCGCAACACCACAGCATTCAACAAGGTAGCCCAACCGGCTGCCAGTTTCTTAATTTCATGATCAATTGATAGACATCAATCACCCCGCATGGCCAGATTGAGGCCTTTCCAGTCTCTTCCCCGATTCCTTGACTCCTAGAGGTCCGATATACCTACTCAGCTATCTTAACCCAGTCTCTTCAATACATCACGGGAGCCCATTTTTGCTTTTCCTGGGATGCATCGTACCATTAGTTACTGCCCTGTGTATCTTCTGCTTAACTAGGGATCGATGTTCACATAAAAAAGCCGGACACTTGAGGGCTCGGAAGTGGCGACACTTACTGGCGATCCTCAACCATGCTTCGCATGCCCGTTAGACGGACTGGGGACAGCAAGCTCCATTCAGTATGCATTCGAACAATATAGTCTACCGAGTGCTTATTTGCCTGGACGATCTGTTGATCGACCTCTCTAAGCACTAGCGATACGAACCCTGAGGCATTCCGTCCACGTCCAACGCACTCCTTCCACGGTTGTCCGTGTTATTTCAACTGCATGGTTTCTATTCTTAACCACTCACAGCATCCACTACACGGCGCAATTCTACGTTTGTCTTTGGAGATTTTAAGAGGAGCTGTCTGCTAAATCAATCGGTCTATGGAATACAAGCCAGTTCATTGGTGAGTTATCGGATGAATCAGGCCATGTTGCATATCGGTCAGAGTGAAGAGCGGGGTTGGCTGAAGACGGATTGAGAAGTCAACTCGTCGAACATGTCGAGATTCATATCTCAACACTGCGAGACCAATCATGACGTGACAACCCATGTTTCGACAGCATTTTATCAGTCCTGTCTCTCCCATCCAGCACGTGACGCTGTAGTGATTTGTTCGAGACTTTCATCGACCTATGTACAGTGCACATTGACTGACGTGCGTACGTTTATAACAGCAACGATCATGCGGCCTTGATCTTGTCGTCTGGTTATCCGGACACAGAGCAATTCTCGCAAATGCTTTGTCGGGTTCCTGGCATCAGCTTGTGTGCGTCTGGGTGGCATCGTGGTGTGACCGTTGGTAATGCTCTCCGTCATTATCCGCAATCATTACAATACCCATGTTTCAACAAGACGCAGAAGGGCTTGGCTTGCTTTGCATCGATTCAACTTGCCCGCCTGCCCAGAAGCTTCAGTCCCTGCAGCTGCCCTTGCTCCCGGCTGACAAGGATGGCAAGGTAGACATGCTGGCTTGAGCACTCGCATGTTCTGCACAGCGGCTATGTAGGTGCATGTCTAAAACTTGACCAATAGCCACTGCAGTAGCATCGGGAAGAACGAGCATGGGTCCCTGTTGGGGCGTTTCGAAAAACACCCAGCCGTCCTTAGGCCTGCGTACCAACCTTTTACGGATTAGCGAACATCGTGGGGGAGCCCAGTTGCCAAGACTTGAGGAGCGCGTTGAGTCGCCACGTTTACCTTCTAGGGCCTTAGGGCATCAACTACCTGGCACACCGGTGCCCGTTAGCCAGCTTTTGGTGGGGGTGTGCTTGCCTTAGTCTACCCGTTCGTCTCGCTGTCAGATGCAGATGGCAGAGTAGGAAGAGTCCCTAGTCAGTAGCCAAGAACAACGTCGCTGGAGCCGAAGAGTGCTGACAAAAGTGCCCCGCTGGGGCTGGCAGTATTACAGAAAGAAGTGAAGCGATTTTTCATGGACTCTTTCTTCTCCAAAGCAGGGCTGAGGGTCATGGCCTTGAGATTTGTCTACAACATCCAGTACCAACTTCGGACTGACGACAAGGAGAGTAATTGCAGGGCCACAAGCCATGTACGACCGAGGCCGATCCGCGGCCTTCTCTCGTAGCCTCCGGACTGAGAGCTATGATAGTACTGTATTCTGGTCTAGGCCAGTCACTATATCTCAATCCAATGAACGCTCACCACGTCTCTAACACACCACCACCGCCGCCACCAGCAACCCCAACGACAAGCACGCAACCCTGATAGCCTCTAGGGTCATCGGATGAGTTCCTGAGATAACTAAGTTGCCTTTTGTCTGTTGTTGTCTCTTTCTGATGAGGATAGAGGGTACTGTACCTTGACGGCAATGCACCTTCATGCAAGAGGCGATTGTCGACTGCTAGCCACCTCCGGGAATAAGCACATTGAAGAATGCAGCCGAATCAAGGCTACGCGGTTTGAAGAGAAACGGCCTTCAACAGCCACGGCACGGTGTCGCGTTGGCATGTTTCGTCCAAGACCATGGATGTTAATCCCGGCCTCCGGGGCTCGGGGCTTTGTCCACATGCTGCCGCTGCGCTCTTAAATCCCCAGATGCGATCTCGCAGCACCTAGTGCACTCCTGTGCTCTGCCTTGTAGCGAACCCTGCTGGGAGATCTGACTTGTGCTTGCATACGCATCAAATTTCATGATGTGCCTGTTCTTCAGCATATCGACTGATTTGATGGTAGCAGAACTTACATGATCTATGAGTTCTATCATGGATAATGCCTAAGCTGAGCTGCTAAAATGATAAGATACTCACGGGTTTTCGTGCCCCGATAAAGGCTTGTTAGAGCCTAGTGCAACCCTCACCGCTATTCTCTGACCCAATGGTACTTTTCAGTGTGTGAGATGTACCGATCATAAAGCAACACCCTTTTGTGATGGGTATTCTCAGACTTCGACAGGGGTGGCCTGTTAACGGCACGACTTGATTGCCAACTCACTCGAGAGCCCCACCTGGCTACATAACCAACAGATCTTGAGAGGAGCCAAGCCATGATACATAGCTCATCGGCGAGTGCGTCCTTCCTTGTCAGCATCATGCTGGTTGGAGGTGGACGGGATAGATGTACTCCGCATGTGCTAGTGGCAGTCCACAAGGGCCTCAGTGAAGAAACAGGCCAAAAACGTTTGTGTGACCCAGGCTGTTCTCATCGAGATATTGCAGGATCGCATCATGATCATGGCGAGTTGGGAATGGGTGTCACGGGTTAGGGGAATGGTCTCAGCCTCGGTGAGCCAGATCAAAGTGTCCAAAGAACGACTTAGATCCTCATCATGCGAAGGCATTGATTGCATCGTACCTGAAAGTATGGAGGTGCTGCAATGAGGGTAACCGTTGATTTACTACCCACTACATTAGCCTTCCCGCTCGTCACGCAGCGGGGTGTTGGAGGGGATGGAGACATGATGTCTACCCACCTGGCAGCTAATGTACGGTACGGGAAGCCTTCATGCATGCACGCGTACATGCATGCAGACAGGATGACTATTCTTTATTCTATATATGTACGAACATGTGTGTCGATGGAACACGGCAAGGCTCTGACCCGCCATACAACAAAGGGCTACCTACTAAAGAATATTGGAGGGCGGTAGGATACTTCATATTCCAACAATGGCAGCCATTGCCTACAACAAATATAAGTGAAATACTCGTGGAGAAAATAATGGTCTGGCTTGAGGTGACTTGCAATGAGCAGACAAAAGGGTACCCGATGAGGTAGCGGACTGCATCTTGATCTGCGTGTGCAATTACTAGAGCAGCCATACCATACCACTCAAAGGGAAAAGGGACAAAAGTGACGTTTGACCAAGTGGCATCATAGTGATCCTCAGAGCCCTGGTCGAAGATGCTGTTATCCGGCATAGTGGCAGCTCAAGCTCACAGGACACCTTTGTGCGATACAACAGATTATGCCATTTCTGCTTATGTCCAGAGGAGGGTGCTGCAGGTATGTCCTGCATATTACACTGTGATGTGCGTGCAAGTGATTGGAGGTGGTGCTTGAGGTAATGTACAGAGAAGGCAACTTGGTTTGGTTGGTGTATTAGTGGCAAATACTTTTATCTAGCCATAATCAGAAAAGGGTTCCACGAACATCTCGACTCGACTCGCTTCGCCTCTTCTCGGTTGTATTCGAGTCAAGCAGGGGATAACAAAGTAAGTACATGTGTATGTATTTGTCGTCTTTGACACGGAGGATAAGGGTCGAGGCTCAGAGGCCAAGGCTCAAGGGTGGTGGGTAGGTGAGAGAGGGGCTGGGTAATCAAATGACAAGTTGTGAAGGGGGAGAAAAGAGAAATCGGGCTACCTGGGCTGGGTTGCTCATGATGCCTGCAAAGAAAGATGAACGAGGAGCGAGACGGGCCGTTCACCGGGGACATGTTTGAAGCCGAAGTTGCCAGGAACGACGTGCCTCTTTGAACAAGGGTTTCGCTGTGGCATATGATAACGACAGGGATATCTGAGCTGAACTGTGATTGACATCCTACCAACAACCGGTCAGCTCGGGTAACAGGGTATCAGAGATTGTGTTGAGAGAATGTTCCCAATGTGAATGCAAAAAGCATCTCTCGACTGACAGGCCTCAGCCTGAGCCTTGCATGATGTGAGCGTCGTTCTGAGGTGGGCGCGCGGCTCTACCCGCCCGCTGCAGTGAGACAGGTTGCAAGCCGCTGTAAGATAGCATTTAATACGGAGTAGATGTGATGAGTTCTATTGTAGGGTTGGGCTGTTAGATACAGTGTATTCTAACGTCTCTGTGTACTGACCAAGGTTTGGTATGTATGTATGCCAGTCTCTAACATTCGTTAATCAGTCGGCGTATGTATAAACCATACGCTGCAGCAAGCTATTGGCCGTTTCATGTATATATGCCCGCCACCAGTCTACCAAGTAATTAGTCTAGGTAGTTACATTATGTGTATGTACATACCCCAAGAATTCGGATACCGTAACTGCACTGCCCCCAGCCGAGTCCAGCTCACCTCGGCTCTCAGCCATCGGTTGTTACCAGATCCCATGCACATCATGTTTGCAGCCGCTTTACTTTGCTCTGCTTTGCATTGAATTCCCCATTTGCTTAATAGCTGACTCCACTGGGGCAATAGTTCGTTGAAGGGGTTTGTGACGGGGAAGCAAGTAAAGGGAGATCTCCTGTTGTACTCTCTGGGGGCATCAGCATCGGTGTCACAGACCATTTCATTCCATCTTGATTCAGATTCATCTGAGTCTCGTAAAGGGTCTTGGGTTGATGTAATTCGCATGACACCAGCGAATCCATCCATGTTCGAGTGTTTATGGAGGATATCCAAACAAATATCAAAAGTGGTTCTATACCATCAAAAGATATTGAATCGCATCAATCACAGAAAACACACTCAAGCATATAAGTCAAGCAAAATATAATATCATCATTTCTGTAAAATCCAATACATCATCTCGAGATACATAGATAGCAGATTCAAGATGTACATGGTCTAGGGTAGTACCAAATCCAACCAAGACTCATGTGACCACGCGCCTAGCTCTTGCACGAGTCAATGATGAGACGTGTTTGTCTAGACAAACGCACGCGCCATCCAAAAACGGAAACATCATGACAAAGGACAAACCCAATGTCAACAAATTCACCTGCCGAGAGGTGAATAAGGCCCTCACTCTCGAATGTAGAAATACATGGGCTGGAAAGTGCCAAACAGTCATGATAGAGCATCAAGTCTGAAGCACAAACAACACAATGACTTTTCCTACCAAAAAGGCCGCTGAGCCACAGCACGCTGCATCCTTTGACCCTTGGAACTCATCTTCAACCGGTCATCAACGGGCTGAGTCACGCCCTGGCACTGGCTGGCGTGAGTCCCGCAACCGTAAGCTCAACAGCCAGTACCGCAGCGGTTCATCCGGCGGCGAACGTCTTAGTGATACATATGGCGCTGGGTCGGAGGACTATGACGAGAAGCGCAAGGCCCTCGTCCCGAAAGCAGCAAAGGAGAGAGCGCAGCGGAGCGTAAGGGACATGCTTATCCAGCCGGGCAAGATGCGGGAGAGTTTGGGCTTGAAGGATGATGTTCAGGGACGAGGAGAGGAGGTACTCATGGAATCAAGACGGCAGGAAGACGAAGCGCGCGAGGCAGCACTTCCAAAGAGAGGCATATTTGATGGAGCCGTCATCTACGTCAACGGGAGTACATTTCCTCTCATATCAGATCTCAAGCTGAAGCGGGTCGTCACCGAGCACGGAGGCCAAATGTCACTGCATCTCGGACGTCGGAGAGTCACTCACGTCATTCTCGGGAAGCCAGCTGGAGGGAATGTAGGTGCTGGAGGAGGTTTAGCAGGAGGAAAGTTGGAAAAGGAGATACGGCGAACAGCTGGCTGCGGAGTCAAGTTTGTCGGCGCTGAATGGTACTTCTCCATACCCTATATCTTGATGACCATAACTAATGCCAGCTTTTGAGGATACTAGAAAGCCTTAAGGCTGGAAAGAGGCTCCCTGAGGCACGGTTCTCGAATACCAAGATAGCGCCTAAGGCACAAGGGAGTGTTTATAGCCTCTTCTCGAGGCAATCCAGCGGACAGTCGTCCAAGGAGTGAACCTCGAGCCTCCAAACACAATACGTTACTGGTCTGGTATACTGGAGTTTGGGTGGGCGACTCACCGATGAAAGAAATTTCATAGCATCGCATTAGCATGGCAAATGAATGGGCATAGGGGGCATTCTGTTTTTGGGTAAATGGCAGGCAGCATGGAACACGAGCTACATGACTAGATATGGCCAAATATGAGTATGTGGTATATCCCTACGTAAAACACAGACTTGGTTTGCATCAACCATGTTTCCAATGGACATAAACAAAGTTGTTGGTTCATTATATCGCTGAATTATCGTGTGCCATCTCAGCACCAAGTCCCCACCAGTCATGGGCTATAGACTCAGCTGTATGCAAAAGAAATACGCCGCTAACATCTCCTCTATATGGAGTTATTCACATGAAGTCGCCAACATTCATATCAACCAGGACCACCTCCCAGATCGCTCTCATTTTATAGGCGAGCTTTGATCGTGCTATCCTCAGCACCGCCAACTTCTGCCTGTCCAAAGTACTCGTTGATTTTGGCACGAGCAACATCTAATGTGGACAAGTCCTCGATTGTGCTGGGTACCATCACCTCTTTATCAGAGTCACCTTGAATTGCGTTTTCCGCCATCTCCTTAAGCACACGCCGGAGCATTTTGCCGGATCGTGTTTTCGGAATCATACACTTGCCTTGGATGATACCACCCAAGGAAGCTATGGCACCAACTTGGCCGCGTACTAGTTGTTGAATTTCCTTGACGATTATCTGGTCTGGCATTGCCGGATCTGAGGCGACCTGCCCCGAGAGTGTCACGAAGGCGAAGGGCAATTGTCCTTTAAGCGAGTCAGGTATACCGATGATGCAAACCTCAACAACGCGTGGATGAGTGGCAATAGCTTGCTCAATGGATCCTGGAAATCGTTAGCTCATGCCCAATCCAGGATGAGGAATAGACATAGACATACCGCTGGAAAGACGATGTGCACTGACATTCAGCACATCGTCGCTTCGTGCCATCACATGAATATAGCCCTGCCGATCGATCCAACCTGAATCGCCAGTATCAAGCCATTTACCATCGAATCTCTTCAAATAGCCTTTCCAAAACCGCTCTTCATCCTGCCATAAAGTCCGAAAACCTGTCGGAGCAAGCGGCATCGCTAGAACAATATTTCCCATAGATTCCCTTTCCACTTCGACACCTTCATCGTCAACAATGCGAACGTCAAACCCTGGCATCGCTTTCCCAGCACTACCCGCTCTCAAACAAGGAGGCTGGTGCCCCCGGACTTCTGTTCTTCGATCTTTGCCGGCATGCGGGATAAGTGCCCGCCCAGTGATAGGAGAACCGACTTCAGTCGACCACCAATTATCGACTACTTGAGCGTTTTCAGCACAATACTGTGTCATAAGCTTCTGGTAACTGTCGATAAGAATAGGCTCGGAACGTTCTCCAGCGAGGAAAAGACCTCTTAGACTTTTGAGAGCTCCTCGTTTGCCATAGTCAATGAACATCTGGCCGTATGGGTCATCGCGTCTGATGGCACGAAGAGCTGTTGGCGCAGTAAACATGGTGTTAACTTTATACTCATCGACTATTCGCCAGAACGCGGACGCATCGGGTGTTCCGACAGGTTTACCCTCGTACAAGACAGTTGCAGCACCGGTGAGAAGAGGGCCGTAGATGATGTACGAATGACCCACGATCCAGCCAATATCAGAGGCAGTGAACGAAACACAACCAGGCCCAGTGATGTGAAATAGGTAGCTGATGGAAAGATGTAAACCGACTGCATGACCTCCAGCATCGCGTAGCACGCCTTTAGGAGTTCCAGTCGTGCCTGAGGTATGGATAATGTAGACAGGGTCGGTGCTTTTAATAGGGACACAGTCTGCCTTAATTCCTTGAAATCGAGCCCTCTCAGTTATAGTCTTCCAGTCCACCTGACCAGCGCTGGTGTCGATGTCCCATTTCAGTTGACCCCTCTGCCAAACAACAATGTAGTTTGGCTTATGAGTAGCTAGTCGGATTGCTTCTTCCACCAGAGGCTTGTATGCAATCGGGGGCTTGTTGCCGTCGATGCCACAGGAAGCCGTCAGGATGGCAACTGGATGGCACGAATCGATGCGCTGTGCGAGCGCAAAAGGGGCAAAGCCACCGAAGACAATAGAGTGAATAGCGCCAAGGCGATTGGCAGCGAGGATACCTATAACTGCAGAAGGAATCGTAGGCACTGTTGTACAAGTCAGTATATGTGCTTCTACCAGTGTTGGAAATCGGTTCACTTACTATACAGCATAACAACATCGCCCTTGTTTATCCCTTGCTCCTTCAAGGCACCAGCGAGTGTTTCAACCTCATGGAGCAGCTGACGATAGGTATACCTTTCCTTGGTATTTGTCACAGGACTATCAAAGTAGATGGCGACCGAGTCACCGTGACCATCGAGCACATGTCGATCGATGCAGTTGTAGCAAGTAGATATCTCGCCGTCTGGAAACCACTCCCAGCTGTTGTGTGTGACACCACTCTTCAATGTCTTTTGTGTCAACTGGATAGTCGAAGAGAATGGCTTGTGCCAGTGAAGTTGGTCAGCCTGGTGTCTCCAGAATTCTTCAGGATCTTCAAGGCTATGTCGTAGCACTTCGTCTTGAACATGGTAGTCTTCTATGCTGTCAGGCATACTTGGCAGTCCCTTTCCGGTTGGTTCACCGATTTGATTGTCCAGTTTCCTTTTAGATAACGGAGAATATCTTAGTGCTTTTGTAGAAACGCCTGGGTTTGGTACTAGTGGTATCGATGACAAGGAATAGCGATGAGAAGTATGATAGGGGCATGCCGGAACAGAGACCGAGATGTTATGGGGGCGAGCGTTTATGATAAAGCGGATAGCTTTTCTTAGTTTCAGCGGCGTCCGGCTGCGACACCGAACCGCTCCGAGACCTGTTTGGCAATGCATAAATGACTATACCTAGACGACAGTCTCCTATATTGTTATCCGCATGAAACCATTCAAGTTGTGGCTCCAATGCTCGAGCCCAAGGGGAAGAACCCAGGCGAAATAATCCGAGTCTGTGGTATGAATGCTGGATCTGATAATACTTGGACTAACGCAAGGAACGTTGAGAGAAGCTCTTTCCTCACGAGACCTCTATCTCTCCTCAATTTCATCATCAACCTCCATTTGCTTGGCTGTCAGAGCAAGTATAACTGGTTCGCTTCCTTCCTTTCATATCAGAGCTCCCCCGCATTCCTACCTACCTTATGCCAAGCAAGACACAGGATGGCACCTGCCTCACTCTCAGCTTTACTGTTTGTCCTTTTGCCCGGTAGACTCTTCCGGTAACCGACGGACCGGTACAGTTCCGAACCGTAACAATGGGTGTGTTAGTAAGAATTTGAGGCTTATTTGGTGGACCATTCTGGCGGTGATATCCCCGGCGTTCGGAGTTGAGTTGGAGCATTAGACCAATTTTAGTTCTTATTTACTGCCGGTAGTTGCTGCAGTGAACTCAACGTTTTGACGCTTCACTATGACCTGGGTAACGATGTCTTGTCGGTGAGCAGTTGAGGGAACGTATCCCTGTCACGGTACTGCAGCCGTGTCCGATAGACTCACCGAACTTTTAGGAAGTGGGAATGACTTTTAGAAAGGGAATATCACTCAACCAACCCTGACATTGTCTTCAGTTTGTTTGAGAGGCAACTAGTCCCAGCTGATCGTTGTGACCAGACTCTAGCATACAACTGTTCAACAGCCACGCAATTTTGATTGACTGTTAGCAAAAAGCGCTGTCTGAACGCCTCCAACGCCTCTCCCAGCGCCCGCCCCATGGGGCTGACCGCCATGGCGTTGGGCATTGGTTGCTCAGATGATTTGGCGTCATTAACCGTGTTTGGTTTCAATCTACTCAACGGGTTTCTTGTTCCATTCCATAGGGAAACAGGGAATCAACTGCGCGTGGAAATTCAGTCTTTGTCTCGGGACAAAGCGCCTGAAACAAGATCAAGACATCTTCACAACCAGGTCACACAAACGGTAAAAAGAACTCAAGTTTGCCAGACCAAAACTGGCCTCTCAGCAATGTTTGCTTTGCTTTTGACTATGATACATGATTCCCCAAGCTCGCAATAACATTGATAATTGACAAGAGACCATAAACACGCCCAGCTCTAAGGATATGTATGCTCCAATGCCCAAACAGGAAAACATTAAAGACACTGGTAGTTTACCAAAGAAAAACTATGTATCAAGAATAGGAAACAGGATTCGAGGTTGGGAAATGCGTCTCTTTGGAAATTGATAAGCAGAAACAGGGACAAAACCCGCGAGTGAAGGTAAGACAAGATCGTCCTATTTTTGCAGCCATAAAGGCAAGATAAACACATTATATTCCCATCCTCGAAAGAAGATATCTCACACAGGGAATATGCGAGCTCCTTCCGAACACCGAGACAAAACTCATATATACAAGAATTTGTCTCAAAAAAACCCCTGCAAAGCGTGGCCATCATTAGACAATAAGACTCCATAGAGCGGTGCAGTGGTATACCGGTTCTCCCGTATCGTATGTTCGTAAACCCAAAAAAGATATAAAAAAGAAGTTCCTATACAGTTCCCTGAAAGATCGCTTGCGTATCCCAAATCGAATCGAAACCATCGCTAACTTTCCCACATCGCACCCCCAGCATAAATTGGGTATCTACCGGGCGTAAGACATCGTAGGCATTGTGTGCTAGCAGCTGATTTACAGGAAAGCAGCGAGACCGACGACGGCAGCGAGACCGGCACCGGAGAGGGCGGCGACCTTGCCAGCACCGGCAGTGGGGACCTCCTCGGGGGAGCCAGCGGTGGGGGTAGCACCGGGGCCGGCAGGGTGAGAACCCTCACCACCGTTGGTGGGCTTGCCAGTAGGGTAGACAGGGACCATGGTAGAGTTGTGGCCCATACCGGGGTGGTTGGGCTTGCCAGGCTTCTCGCCAGTGGGGCTAGAAACTTAGTTAGCATCATGTTCATGAGGTCGAGGTATCAAAGCAACTTACCAGTCGTGGCAGACGACAGCGGAGGTCATGATGACGGGCTTGGTGACAGTGCAAGGGCAGTCAGTGATGGTCAGGGTGGTGGCCTCAGTGATGGTGTAGGTCTTGTCGCCGTGGACGATCTCAGTGGGACCAGGGCAGTAGGTGGTGTAAGCAGTAACGACCTCGGTGGTGTAGGTAACGTTCTTGGCGTGGGCAGCGACGCCAGCAGCGAAAGCGAGGGCAGCAGCGAACTTCATTTTGACGGTTGAGTTTTGGGGTTTGGGGGTTGGGTATTAGATTATTGGTAACTCGAAAGTTTGTAGTGGTTGATGATGTACTTTAACGAATGAAATTGACTGAAAAGTCAAGGTATAGTAGTAGCGAAAGTGAGTGTGTGGGTGAGGAAAGAAGAAGGAAAGGAACCTCGAGTGTCTGGAGGACTCGAGCTTTATACTGAGATGAGAGGCCTTGAGGTCAACTGCTTCTGCTGGAGATTGTGGATGGGAGCATTATGGGCCAGGGGTTGACAGGCTCCACAGGGCCTCACTGATGGAGGGGTGGAGAACTCCATGGAGATGGGAAGACAACCCGGGCTAGGGACAGGGGATAGTGGAGTGCTCAGGCCTTGACAACAGATGGGTGTTAATTAAAAGGTACGAGCACAACACAATAGAGTACAGAGTACCTATGCAGACAATTCTAGAGCCAGTCTTGTTTAGAGACAGAAAAACAAAGATAGTCTATGGTCCGGTGGCGTTGTCCCAGAATGAGATTGACAGGGTTCAATTTAACTGAGCAGAGTCTTTAATTGGACGATTCGCTTTTTCTTGTCGTCCACTTACCATTCATTCATCCTGTTAGGACGGGGGCAAATGAGCGGCCACTTTTACAGGGTTGAATCACTGATATGGTTTTTCAAGAACTTCTTATTCACCTTATCATTAAGTTCAATAGTTCCGATGGCTCAGAGATCTTATCTATTAAAGGCAGACAGCATCGTGAAAGGTCATGGTTAATGTTAAGCTTGAAAGTATACCATAGCTCTACTAGATATATCTAGTAGGAATCATCCTTCTCGAAAAATACACCGTATCGGTCAGTTCAGTTACAACACAAACTGCTTATCTGTATCGCATCAATCCAGAATTAGCAGTGGTCCCAACCCCTGTGTTGTAAGTAGACCAGACGTTGATATTGGATGAACGAAATGGGAAAAGGGGATGCTAGTGCTAGCCTCAGCGTGTGTGGGGGGAGGAGGCCCTTCCACTTTGCTTTCCTGTTGTGGGGTGAAAGAAGAATCTTAGACTGTGAACGGTATCAAAACCGAGACAGGACTAAAAAAAGGAACTAACTAGAATGACTTGAATGTAACACAACTTGATTTGAACCGGATACTAGCTGAGGCAGGTACCGTGCCGTATTGTGTGTTACATGTAGAGCTATCTAGCCGCTGTACATTTTCGCCTTCGAATATGTAAGCCGAGATTGCTCTCACCTGTATTACGTGGAAGATAAACGCATAATAACGGGCAATATTGAGAGCGAGAAGGTAAGCGTTGTTGAATGAACGTCCAAAAAGAGAGATTTGGTGATACTATAATTGGTGTCTATCGGGCGAACCGAGGCGGACCGACGTTCCATGTGGGATCTGATTCAGACCTGGGACTTGGTTCCATAACCAGGGATACAGGTACCGAAGCAACGGGATATGAATAGGGTACATGGAAAGATTAGGAGATGAAATTCTAGAGTAGCACTCGCATTAGTGTCCAGTTAGCAATGATATGTTTCCAAATCTTGGGCCATTATAATTGCAATACAACCATAATGGCCGCGGCGATGTGACCTGAAGGGCAATAAAGCGATTGGAAAAGGAACGGGTATCAGCTAAAGCCAAGATCTTTCAAAGATACTTCAGTAATTGATCGAAAATCCTTTGAGTAGATGATTGCGCGTCTTTGGACGATCTTGAAGCTAAGGCTTGATGTCGTCCTGTCTAGGAACAAGACCAAATGAGAAACCAAGAACGGCGGCTTGTCGCGTGGATGCGAGGCAGCCACCCGGTTCCTCTGCAGCGGGTAATATCCAATGAGCGAAATAGAAGGTACGACCAAGAGCACCCAAAATTTTAGGTGGTCTTGCAGCTTCCCTTTCTGGGTTCCGCTGACTGGTCGGTGACAGGCGCTGCCCTGGCATGATGCAACGCTAATGCAGGAACAAATCTCTTCCCGCTGTGTGCCCGCCAATCCCTTATTCTTTGGTGGTTCCAGACAACCTTCTTCTCCCGCCAATCACAGTCTCTATGTCGTTTTATCTTGTGTCCATCAACAACTGTAGCTCTGACTCTCGATGCCCGTTGGTGATAGGATAAGCACATGGATGATCACTGACCCTGGTGCTGATTGCCATGGACAAGCTCCCACCTATCTGTCTTTTCTTGTCAATCAAACAGTCATGCTAACCATGATCTGACCAGGTCCGAACTACCTCAGTAGTGAATCTAGAAACCACTAGTATACTCTGTACATCATAGTAACCTCACTGGGCAGGCAACAGATGACTGACTCTTTGTTTGATTGCTCCCCCGGCAGTCATTGGATGTGATGCGAAAGGAACCGTGCAGCCTCAACCGGTGATTGGCAGGTCTTTGTCCACGGTACTCAATGCCCCGAATCGATCCATCGCGGCATGCATAGAAAGCAGGGGATAGGGGAGCGAGCTAGAGGCGGTCTGCCAAACTGGAAAAGCGGAATAGCCAGCTCCCTGCTAGACAAAGCTGTCACTCACTATGTGTATCAACATAACATGGATGTAATGCAACACATTGGCGTGGCCCGACGCCACACCGACAGCCCGACAAAGCAGTTCATTTGAGTCACTCAGGGCTTGGTGGAAAAAATAAGGCGGACGAATGGTCATATCGGCTACCGGCAGCAACTTTGCTTCTTCTCAACGCTGTTTTTCAAGGTGGAGCAGTTTCTGAGTTGGCAGATGGAGAGGAATGTCTGTCGACTTTCCTTTTCCAGGGTCTTCCGTGGTGGCATTGAGCCCAAATGCTTCAGAACAGCCGCTTCTGACTTATGGCCAAGGGGACATGACTCTGATACCTACCCGGACTGGTTTCCTTGTCAACTGGTTTTCGATGAAGAGACTATGCCCATCACTCTCTCAAAAAGTTTGATTGCAACCTCATTGATAACGCAACTCGACAGGTTGGGTCGTTGTATGCTACCCTCCATAATTTCCCACGACCACTTGGCCACCCACACTTTACAAAGTACTTACCAGGCAATTGAAGGATCTACGGCCATCACAGCCTTATCTCTTTAATGATCTCTCTAATGTGCTGGTTCATGATTAGTTCTCTTGGCGTGTGCGCATCTACATTCAAACCCAGCATTCAACTTCGACACCTGAACCAGTCCATTCATCTATAATGGATCAGCGGCAGACGTTATCGCACCTCGATCTTCCCCGTATCGTTAATTCTTCACCATGGGGCGCGGGGCTCTGTCATTTTGTTTTCTCAACTTCTCGTCTCGTCTTAGCTCTCACCATCCATCCGGCGCTATCATTGACCCACGGTTCTAGCAGAATTGACCCATCTCCAGTTTCAATATCCACACAAAGTGACAAACTACAGTTGCCGGGGGTCTTCAAATTCTCACTAGTTCTCCTAATAGTCGCTGACAAGCTTTTGCCGCTTCCTTCCTACCTGTCCAACCATGCCAAGGTTTTTGATCGATGAGATCTGAGGGGATTTTCGTGGAGGTAGCGAATACTTGGCAAACGATCGCGTTCCGAATATCTTCATATGTGAGGTGCTTCATCACAAACCAACGGAAGACATATAGCTTTGACCATTGAATATCCTGTAGAACGGTCCAATTGAATTTCTACCTCGGCTGATTCTTTGTGCCTTTCAAATCCGATATGCAAAGTTCCCGTTCCGCTCACACTCACTGCTAAGCGTGGAAGCTTATCAACTCTGTTCAAGACACCAGGGTCAACCCAAAATTGTTAATCTATCTCCGGGGGTTGGCGATAAACCTTTCAGCCACTTGATCCTACGCGGGTTGTGGTTCTTCGAAAAGGTCTGACTGCGGCACCGTTCCCAGACTTCATTTCCACCACGGTGATGGTTGCTAGATCATCCATGCAAGTGCAGATAGATTGTTTTGACCGTTTCACACTTCCCTTGGCCGCATTGACACCCTTGCATGTCAATCTCAGGAAATTGTTTACTTACGGAACCACTCAGGGTGTTTGAGTTGTTTATCTATACAGAGTACGGATACTAACGTGATGATGTCTTGTTTGAAATGTTGTTTGTTCAGTGACAAGACAACCACCAAGAAAGATCTCATTTTACCAGGCCCACTCATTATCTCGAACCGGTGTTGCTACTAGTTAGAACCAAACTTACCAAAGCCGCCGTTTTTGTCTGGTAATTCTAATTCCAATTCGATCAACGGTCTATATTTGGGTTATCCAATTTACCAGATTGGAACTATGTTATGTCAACGCCATGGTCAATCTCCAACCCTTGAGGCACTGGAGTGCAGTGGTTTGTAGTGGTTGCTGATCATTACTATTCTCCAGATGGTCTGATTCGACAGCCCGGCTGATAAGAAAAGAGTCGATTTTTAAAGGCGTTATCGAATACTGTCTGCTGTGTTATCATACGTTGACTTTGCATTCATTTCATCTTAGCTATGAACTCAAGTTGATTTCGCTGTTTGTCGTCTTGAATGACTCTCGAATCTGGCATCATTCGTTTGGCAGTGCAAGCCGTGTCTTGTCGCGCTGAAATCTTCACCCATGACACGAAGTTCGAATTTAACATCTATCATCTATCTTTGGTCTGCTCCCGTTGTGTCCTATAGGACTGCTTTGCTGGGCATACAAATGCTTCAACCTCTGCGTTGTCTGATGATTGAGGCCAATGACATGTCTCGTCTGAGTCTGAGTCTGCGCAGGTGATCACCGCCAAGCAAGAAACAACCAAAAGATCTATTTCCTTAGATTCCATTCGAAGGCCGATTCTGTGTCGCAACCTCTTTTCGGTTTCTGGACAAGTGTCAACGCAGCTCTGAGTTCAGCCGCGTCCATTCATCTTTTCATCAAATACTGCTTTCAACTACAACATCTTATTCAAATCCGGTTAAGGATCTCGCGGATGCTTTACCCGCGACAGATCGACCCGTCTCTTTTTATGGAGATTTCTTCGATGGAACCTCGGTTGAGAATAGATATCTCAAGAAGTTTGTTTCTAGTGCTTCCATTGACGTCTGTGAGGCTGCTGTATTAGTAATGTACGTCATTGCCTCAAAGCAAGCAATGCAACTCTTAAAAGGAACCTCTGACCTCACCATACGTTCGTTTTCATTGACAACACTACTCGTATTTCAAACAGTCTGAACTTATCTCGAAAGCAAAATAAAAAATAAAAAATGACTGATTACATCAAGGCAGTTGGTATGAGAATGCAACATCTATGCGTCACTATATCTAACCATACCCCACCTCACAGATATCCGAGGCGGCACTGGCGAGCGTGATGCACTCTTCATCAATGACAAGACGCCCAAGCCTTCTGCTGCCGAAGGGCAGGCTATTGTCAAGATCAAGGCCTTTGGAATTAACCGCATGGACATAATGCAGCGTCGAGGCTTCTACCCGCTTCCACCTCAAGCACCTAAGACGCTGGGTGTCGAATTCAGCGGCATCATTGAGTCCTTTGGGCCCGGCGATCATGGCGCTTTCAAAGAGGGTGATGAGGTCTTTGGTCTAGCTTATGGTGGTGCCTATGCTGAGTACATTGCGGTCAGCACCCGTATGTTGCTCCACAAGCCCTCCTCTATCGACTTTGTCACTTGTGCTGGTGTGCCAGAGGCTTGGATCACAGCGACCCAGGCTTTGCATCTTGTCCTTGGCTTCACCAAGGGCAAGTCTATTTTGTGGCATGCCGGTGCTTCCGGCGTGTCGGTCGCCGGTATCCAGCTGTCACGCGTTGCTGGAGCCTCTGCGGTTTACGCCACAGCTGGATCTCAGGACAAACTCGACTTCATCACCTCCAAACTCGGAGCTACAGCTGCCTTCAACTACAAGACTCAGGACTGGGCAGAGGAGATCAAGAAGGCTACGGGAGGCAAGGGTGTTGACTACATCGTTGATTTTGTCGGTGGAAGCTACTTCCAGAAGAACCAGGACGTTGCCGCGCGTGACGGACGCATGGTTCTCCTAGGAACGCTCGGCGGTGCCAAGGTTCCCGACGCCGATATTTCCCAGATCCTGTTCAAGCGACTTCGCATTGAAGGCAGCACACTTAGGAGCCGTGACGAAGAGTACCAGGGTGAGCTGCGAGATCGATTGGAGAAGTACATACCAGATTTCGAGAATGGCAAGCTCAAGATCTTTGTGGATGAGGTCTTCTCTTGGGAGAAGATCCAGGAAGCTCATCAGCATATGGAAGACGCCAAAAATTTGGGCAAGATTATTTGCACTATTCCCTAGATAGTGACCTCTAGGCCCAAGTCGCGAGTTCTCAATTTAATGAATGGCAACGACGAAATTTGGATCGACTTCGCTCTGTCATGGATCGTGTGAACAAAGAATGAAAGTATACCATTCAATACCCGATGCCAAGTTGAAAACTATATGGCGAATGGATCATACTGACTACATATTCCATCACTGGAGTCGCACTAGAAAAAGGCACAAAGAAATCGCACCTGAATGATCTGAACGCTTGCATATTTCCAAAGTAAAGGTATCATGAAATGTTTAGTGAGCCTTCAGCCAATTGAGCATCTGGTCGTAGGCAGTGGCTTGCGCATCCTTGATGGACTGATCTTGGTACTCGCCGACAACAGCGAATCCTGTGATGATTGTCAGTTTGTCACACCGGCATGCATAGCATGAATTTGCTTACCATGAGGAACTCCAGGATAAACTTGAACCTCGTGCTCGACGTTGGCATCGGATAAACTGTCTTCTCCGCCTATCCGCACCTCTTCAGGGAAGAGAGGGTCGTTCTCCACGCAAACCAAACTGATGGGAGCGCTGATATCCTTGAAATCATCAGGGACGACAGAGGCAGCATGTGCCAAAGCGCCGGCCTTGATGTATGGTCCGTTTTTGACATCGCCACTCTCAGTATCACCTTCAGTAGCATTTGTTTTCTTTGCGAGGAGGAGCACAAATCGAGCACCAACGCAGTATCCAGCTGCATAGATACCGTCACCCTGCTTGATCGCATCGGCGTATTGCTCTTTGGCAGCATCAATGACCTTGTGCAGGATGGGCATGACCTTTTCGTCTGTGACACGAGCGAGCCACATGTCGATAAGGAATGACTTTGTGACCTCGACGGCCTTGAGCTTGAATTGCTCGAGCATGGATGTAGAGTCGTCTGCGATAGCTGTCGAGCCAGGGGCCGTGTCACCACCGAAGAGGTCAGGCATAAGGACGAGGTAGCCCTCTGAGGCGAATCTATCGGCTTGGATCTGGTTGTTTGTAGACTTGATGCCGGTTCCGCCTGTCAGGAGGAGCAGTAGTCGCGATGGCGCATGTGGGTAGTCGGTTGGTTTCGAGATGTAGACCTAAGCAAGGGAGGATCAGCTTGGAGCTTGAGGGTTTCGAGATCTTGTCAGTATGCGTACATCAACATCGTTGAGCTTGATGATCTCTCCAGTAGATGACTGACCAGACGCTTCGTCTGTTAGTGGGTGTAACCTATTGCTGAAGGGGGTTGCATACGAGTTGGTCTGTCAGATACACAATGCTCGCCTACAGCAGCTGGAGCTGAAGCTGGAGCTGGAGCTTGGATATTGTCGCTGGCCGCAAGGGTTTCTTGGGCGTCGCTCTCAGGCGCGCGGGTAGCATTTTCAGCGTCAGCCATTTTGCGAAGCTTGTGGTGATTTATCGTATTTCTTGTCTTGTACTGGGACGTTGGTACGGAGGATGATGTTGCTTGTTGCACGTGGAGGGGCAGCTTGACGTGCAGGGCAGGTTGCAGTTGGTTAGCCGTAGGAGGTACCTAGGTAAGCTGGAATTCAACACTCGACGTCATGTTATGTTGGAGGGGTAACTCAACCCGGTAGGTACAACAGGCTTCCATATTGCTGTAAAATATTGGCGCAACAGGATGGACAAGATAGGATATATCGACAGACCGTTTTATTTAATCAAGAGCATTTCTCTCTCTGGTCTGAGCTCCTATGTCACTTTCACCCAAGGCTTCACCCACAACCGACAACTATATCAAAGCACTCTTTAGTATGCCAATGAAAATACCAAGGCAATATGTGTTCAGGTTAAACTGATTGCAGAGTACATAGCACACTTTTTAATGTTTTGTTCTAGAATCTGCTATATCGGATACAAGAACGTTTGCTATGCTGTAATCGCACTCGTGTTATAACCGTGCGAAAGACATTCATTAATGCTTCCATTGAACTACCTACTGGGTGGCAGGAAAATTGGCTTTAGGAGCACAAGAGACGAAATAAGTAGGTCAGTTTATGCTACTCAGGTCAGACCTTATAGGCTGTTTAATTTTGTATCTTGAACCTCAGAGGCCAACTTTTCTGGAACACAGTAGGTAGTTCAATAGGAACATAATCCTATTAACAACGACAGTGGCTTAAACAATTAATAGACTATTTCTGCCTAAGAGGACCCATCTCGACTGGGGAACGACGACCTTCCATCAACTGCCTGCGCCCTTAGGTAAGTGACCCCGCGATTTCTTGCCACAAGCGCGTTCCACTCAACGCGCTGAACGCGTCTAGTTCACTCTCCTGTTCATCACCTCTTCAACAGAACTGCCTAAAGAAAGTATCCGCTTCAACCACATCCACCATCTCACAAGAACGAACCGAAACTACAGCAAAAAATGTCCGCAGCAGAAGCGCTATCACGAGGCGCCCTTGAGTATGTCCTCATCTTTTTGTATTAACTTATCCCGTCACTTGCTAACCTTTTCACAGCGTGATCTTCAACGATCCCGACAAAGCCACCAAGCTCTTTCCCGTACCAGTCCTGCAATGTCTTCAAGTCAAGCAGATGGCCCCTTCGGCCCAGGGAGGAGACAGGTTCCGACTTGTAATGAGCGATGGCCAGCACTACGTCCAGACTATGCTTGCCACCCAGGCCAACCACGTCGTTCACGATAACAAGCTGGTTCGTGGCTGCATTGCCCGAATCAAGCAATACACACCCAACAACCTGAAGGGCAAGAAGTATGTGTCTACCTAACCTATCCTTGACCGCCTCTAACCATAAGTAGCATTCTCGTCATCCTTGACATCGAAGTCATCGAGTCTCTAGGCATACAAGAGAAGATTGGTGAGCCGTCTGCCTTTGACGCGAAGCCGGCTGGCCAGGAGAGCACCATTGCTGGTGGCGATTTCTATGGCGTCAAGAAGGAGGAATCAAAGACACAGCCTCAGCAATTCCAACAGCAGCAACAATCGATGCCCTCAAGACCCGCCATGCACGCTGGCAGCAACATCTACCCTATCGAGGGTCTGTCGCCTTTCGCACACAAATGGACCATCAAGGCCCGAGTCACCGCTAAATCTGAAATCAAGACATGGCACAAGGCTACCGGAGAGGGTAAACTTTTCAGTGTCAACCTGCTCGATGAGAGCGGTGAGATCAAGGCGACCGGTTTCAACGACCAGTGCGATGCTCTCTACGACCGCCTACAGGAAGGCTCTGTCTATTACATCTCTACCCCTTGCCGAGTACAATTGGCCAAGAAGCAGTTCTCCAACCTTCCCAACGACTACGAGCTCACATTCGAACGCGATACCGTTGTTGAAAAGGCAGAGGACCAGACCAATGTTCCTCAAGTGAGGTTCAATTTCTGTTCGATTCAAGAACTGCAGAGCGTGGAGAAGGACAACACCGTTGATGTCATCGGTGTGCTGAAGGAGGTCGGCGAGGTTGGAGATATCACATCTAAGAAAGACGGACGACCATTCCAAAAGCGAGAGTTGACCCTTGTGGATGACACCGGCTTTTCAGTCCGCGTTACCATCTGGGGCAAGAACGCCAACTCTTTCGACGCCGCTCCCGAGTCTGTGGTAGCCTTTAAGGGTACCAAGGTGTCTGATTTTGGTGGCAAGAGTCTCAGCCTTCTTTCTTCCGGTACAATGACGGTTGATCCCGATATTCCTGATGCTCATAGACTGAAGGGCTGGTACGACTCTGCTGGCCGAACAGACACATTTGCTACTCACCAGAACATGGCGTCTGTGGGTAGTGCTACTGGACGAAAGGAGGACTTGAAGACCATCACCCAAGTCAAGGATGAGAACCTTGGCATGGACGACCAAGCTTACTACACGATCAAGGCCACCATCGTTTTCGTCAAGCAGGAGAACTTTTGTTATCCCGCTTGTTTGTCTCAGGGTTGCAACAAGAAGGTCACACAGATGCCTGATGGCACGTGGCAATGCGAGAAGTGCAACATCTCTCACGAGAAGCCCGAGTACCGATACATTCTCTCACTGAACGTTGCCGATCACACCAGCCACCAATGGCTCAGCTGTTTCGACGATTCTGGCCGACAAATCATGGGCCGAACAGCTGACGAGATGATGGAGCTCAAGGAAAACGACGACAACAAGTTTACGGCGGCCTTTGAGGAAGCCAACTGCAAGAAGTTCACCTTCCGATGCAGGGCCAAGATGGATAACTTTGGCGAAGCTCAAAGGTAAGCCGCACAATATTTGTTTTATTTGGACAGAAACTAACAAGGTTCTCCAGGATACGATATCAAGTGATGACGGTAGCGCCATTGGACTTTAAGTCTGAAGGCACCAAGCTTGACGAGCTGATCAAGCAGTACGAAAACAGCTCGCTGTAATGATCTTGAGAAGTGCGATAGGGAGTGGTCGGGCGTGTCGGTTGACTAAAAGGGTGCATTGAGGTTTATCGCTATATCTTTTGCGAGGTCAGATCAAGAGATATCTTTTGGTAGGGCCGTCCACATGACTTAGAATAATGAGACAAATAATAGGACAAAATGGAGCTTCCTACGATAGAGATGGATTGAAATCGAAACCGTGACCTCAGCGGCCTACTATTGAGATATTTGATAAACTTTTAGACTAACGCCTGGACTTGTACCGTCTTTTTACATCCTCGTTTAAAGGGATAGCTTTTCATGCTTCCAAGGTTTCTTTCCCTCGCCATCACCATAGTCGGCGGTTGCCTGGTAATTGCCCCTGATTTTGTACTTGTAGATGGTGAGACCATCAAGGCCGACAGGACCACGAGAGTGAATCTTGTTTGTGCTGATACCGACCTCGGTGCCGAAGCCATATCGCATACCATCGGCAAGACGGGTGGCAGCGTTCCAGTACACACCAGCAGAGTCAACCTCGTTCATGAAACGCTCAGCTTCAGCAGAGTCCGAGGTCATGATGGCATCAGTATGGTGTGAGCCGTGAGTGTTGATGTGAGTAATGGCTTCGTCAATAGAGGAGACAGTCTTGACGCCAATAGTGAGTGAGAGATGCTCGGTGTCAAAGTCCTGAGGAGTGGCATCCTGGACACCTTGTAATGATAGAGAGGCAATAGCAGCCTTGCTGGCTTCGTCGACGCGGAGAGAAACGCCCTTGGCAGCAAGAGCAGAAGCCACTCCGGGGAAAACAGAGTTCAGGGCTGACTCTTGGACAAGAAGAGTCTCGACAGCGTTGCAAGCAGCAGGGTAGCTAGTCTTGGAATCGACAATGGCAGTGATGGCCTTGTCCTTGTCGGCTGAAGCAGTCAGGTAGATGTGGCAGAGACCGTCAGCATGGCCAAGGACGGGAATCTTGGTGGACTCCTTGATGTAGCGGACCAGCTCGTTTGAACCGCGAGGAATGACGAGATCAATGTAGCGATCCTGAGCGAGAAGCTCGGCGATAGCGTCGCGGGTTGTGACGAGCTGGATGGCTGAGTTGGGAACCTTTGTGGTCTCGAGGGCTGATGAGATAACCTTTGAAATGGCGACGAAGGATTCTGTGGATTCCTTGCCACCTGCGATGGGAGTCAATATTTGATGTGAAGGTGAGTGAGAGGACGAAAATTACCCTTCAGAATGGCAGCGTTGCCAGACTTGATAGCAAGAGAAGCAATGTTGGCGATGACTTCGGGACGGGCCTCGAAGATGATGAGAAGAACACCAATTGGGCATGAGACACGCTCCATCACGAGATCATCATCAAGCTTCGTCCTCATTTGAATTTGGCCAACTGAGAAGGGAGTTTCCATTAGCTTCACAATTCTTATAAAAAGTCTCAGTCAAGGTTCAACATACCAGGGTCGTCTAGATCCCTCACATCCAAGATGCCTTTGAGCATATCCTCCCATTTTCCCTTCTTCCCTAGATCCAATCGCGACACAAGAGCTTGGCTGAGACCACCCTCGGCGGCAGCCTTTTTCGCAAGCTCAAGATCTTTTGCGTTGGCAGCAAGAATGTCGTCTTTTGAGGCTGTTAGGGCAGCGTGGATAGCTTCGAGGGCGTTATTGCGCTCCGATGCCGGGAGAGTGGCGAGGGTGAAAGATGCTGTCTTTGCGGCGCTGGCAGCAGCCTCTGGAGAAGCATTTGTAAGAGACATTATTTAATTTTATTTTATTCTTTGAAAAGTGAATGAGATATGAAGGATAGATTGTGTTGTTGGCTGTATGTGACTCAGATGAGGTTTAACTTGGCCTGGCTAATAGTTAAGCCTGTAACTTTTGGTGGTGGTTCTGTTTGCCCCGCCTGACAGACATGTCTTGCTGTACTGATTATTATGCACCCCGCCATTATGAGCCATTGGGGAACTGCTACATTTCTACTGATTGAAAGACACACAACAGTCTCCTGATTTCTGACTCTCTACATTCACTTTAGAATGCTATTTGAATGTTACAAGATGTATAGATACACTCTCAAGACAGTCCAGTCAGTCATAACTAACTATCTTGGCTCACATGCTGTGATCGAATAACGACCAAAAAGTCACAATCGAGCGACCCGAAAACTCACGGTTATGACTGGCTGGTTATTAAGCACTAAATCTCAATCTGGCAAAACAATTCATACCCTTCATGAATTGGGTTAACTCTCACGGTTATCACTCAAATTTGTTAGTTTGGTTTCGTGGTCTAACGGTTATGACTGCGGATTCTGATTCCGCCAGCGAGGGTTCGACTCCCTCCGAGACCTTTCTTTTGTTGAAGTTATCTATTTCTTTTTTTGCTTTTGATATATGAGTGTTAAATGTTTCTTTCTTGCATTGCCATGGCCGTCTTGTTTGGTTTGTTGTTAGTTAGCATAAGAACCATTGCGATATCGGTGCGTTTAGAATAGTCATATTGACCCTTGACTTTGTTGACATGTTGCCATAGCTTGCAGAGTGTAATTGGTCAATTTGGACCTTTGATACTACAAGTAACTATACCGTAGCTCAAGTTACACGAATAGCTATATCAAGTAATTTTTCGAGTCAGGACCCTTGCTCTGTGAATTGTTTGATAAAGACTGCTCTGGTTATCTGGCTCCTATGTGGAATCAATTGGTAAAATGCACTGACTTTAATGGTTGGTGCTATCAAAAGTCAGATACATATCCTAAACAGCTCAACTCAAGTATCAACTCGTACGTATACCTGAATTACCTCTCAGCTAGTCTTTTTGTTAAAGAAGAGCATTTTATTTGAGCCTTGGTAGTCAATTGACTTGTTAGTTATTGACAAATCAGTTCCCGAAACAGTCATGTCAAGACTCTTTGCGCTATCTCCGTGTTAGGTCCCATAAGAAACCCCATACTTATCGTCTTCGGCACTCCCCTACAACCGAGAACAATTACTAGTTATTGGCCACCTTGAGGGCGGGGGAATCTGAGTCTGGTTTAGTCCCATCTTTTCTCGCAAAAGTCGGCATCTTTCAAGGCACTTTTGGGACCGAAAATATGTTGCATTTTATCCTGCAGCGGGTTCATTCTTCCGCATATAACACCCCGGCCCGATCTCGTTCAAGGGGACTGACTCTTGGCCTGCATTCTGTCAAGGGTGGGAAGACACCAATTACAAATCGGGCTTCTCTATGTTTTCTTCTTCTCTTTCCCATGTAAAGAAACCCATAAACTTGTAACATTACATCCGCTCTCCTTTCCACTCAGAAAACGGCCTCCGAAGTATCTCCACATCTTCGGAGCCGGCCCCCGATACATCTACTTATTCGAAATCATGAAATCTGAACTAAAACAAGAAAAGAGGCAGGAGAAAGAGGCTGACAATGAAGATGAAAAGATCAGCCTCGGGCGAGATGAAGAATCTCAACGCCCTCCCACCTCTGGATCAACCTCTAGTAAATTCGAGCATCATGTCCAACAAGACACTATTGAGCCTGTCATGCTAGGTGAACCCCTAGGTCATATAGATACTCGACCGTCTGTTAAGCGCGTCCAGTCTAGAGCTTCTTCTGCACGATCAAAAGCTCGTTCTGTTGTCCCCAGATCACAGAGACGTGGTCTACTTGCGAGGTTCACATTGGTTCCAGAAATTGAGTATCCCCCTGATTACAAGAACTCGACGAAATGGTGCCTCACTGCCATTGTTGCGTTGGCTACTGCTGCTGCACCCCTGGGGTCTACTGTTGTATATCGTAAGTCTTGGTCCTGTGCCTACGCCCGAATTCGCAAAAGACTAACAAGGCAAAACAAGCTGCACTTCCTGTTCTGGTTGACGAGTTCAACACCACCGAGACAATCACCAATCTTTCAGTCGCCCTCTACATGATCTCCATGGCCATCTTCCCGCTCTGGTGGTCATCCTTCTCCGAAGAATTCGGTCGTCGAACCATCTACCTCATCTCTTTCAGTCTCTTCGTCATCTTTTCCATCCTCTCAGCGATAAGCAAGAACATTACCATGCTCATCATCTTCCGTATGTGCGCCGGCGGCGCCTCAGCAAGCGCCCATTCCACAGGCGCAGGTTCCATAGCCGACCTTTTTGAGGTGTTTGAGCGTGGAAGAGCCATGAGCATCTTTTACCTTGGTCCTCTGCTGGGGCCTATGATAGCCCCTGTTATTGGCGGTGCGTTGACACAGGAAATTGGATGGCAGGCAACCATGTGGTTTCTTGCCATCTACGGACTTATCGTGCTTCTCATGATTCTCTTCTTTCTACCAGAGACGTTACAGCGTAAGCCTGAAGCTGTTTTGCCGACTGCAGACACTCAAGAGCTCAGTCGAATGCGCACCATGGATTCTGCCAAAGTCAAGACCAAAAATCTCGCCAAGTCTGCACGAAGATTTCTCATCGATCCTCTTGGGGTTCTTCTATATCTTCGCTTCCCACCTGTCCTAATCACAGTACTCCTCGCTGCCATTGCATTTGGATCTCTATATGTTGTCAACATCGCCATCCAGCAAAAGTTTTCCCGCGAACCGTACAACTTTGGTCAGCTCTCTATCGGTCTCATGTATATCCCCGGAGGGTTGGGTTACGTTGTTGGGTCTTTGTGTGGAGGGCGCTGGATCGACAAGATTATGGCCAGAGAGGCTCGTAAAGCCGGTCGCTACGATGAGAACGGGAGGCTGATATATCTCCCTGAAGATCGTATGAGGGAGAACGCTTGGGTTATGACAACCATGTATCCACTCGCGTTGCTGATGTTTGGTTGGGTCCTTCGATACGGTTTACATCCCGTGGTACCATGTGTCGCCCTCTTCTTGTTCGGAATTTCTTCCATGCTTGTTTTTGTAAGGTTCCCTTTCTCTCTCTGCTGTAACTTACACTAATGCTACTTCTCTAGTCTGTTGCTACAACCATGCTTACAGAGCTCATCCGTAAACGAAGTTCATCAGGGGTCGCCGTTAACAACTTTGTTCGTAACACACTTAGTTGTACTGGGGCCATTGTTGCTGCCCCATGGATCAATGCCATGGGTACTGGGTGGGTATTCACCATTCTTTGCATATGCTGTCTGATCATTAGCTATATCAGTATCTTTTTGCTAAGAAAGAATGCGACCAAGTGGAGGAAGACTATGGACAAAGCACTGGGCCAGTAAAGGCACAGTATCCACGGATGAAGTTATCAAAACGGCAATATTTTTACATAGTATCATTTCAAATTCATGAATAACAATTATAATCACAATATTTTCAAACCTCTCTACGTACTAAAAATCATTGCTCTTACTCTACGCGAAGAGCTTACCAACAGCATCAAGACCAACATTACCACCGCTAAACACCAGCCCGAGATCCCACCCCTCTTCTCCGGCTTCCTTCTCAACCATGGATCTAAACTCTTCATCGTACAGGACTACGGCTAACGGAACGCAAGCACTGGGCTCAACCACAAGCTTGAATCGCTCGAATACCAGCTTCATGGCCGACAGAATCTCATCCTCGGTGACACTATATATGCCTGACACCAAACGACGTTCGTAGATCACCGACCAAGGATGCGCCCCTACAGGAGTGCGCAGTCCATCGGCAACAGTAAGAGTCTTGACTGATGTGATTCTAGAACCTGACTCGTATCCACGCTTGCCATCATCGGCTCCTTCAAAGGACGGCTCTGAGCCAAAGACGCGGATCCCAGTGCCCTCGCAGCTGAGAGCTACACCTGAAAGCATACTGCCACCGCCCAGCGGTGTCATGATAGCATCCAGACCTGGCTTCTCCTTCTTTGTACGCGGTGCCTCATTGTCCCGCCCAGTTGAAGGGGCGCGGAACAGTTTTCTTTGGCCATCAACCACAGCATCAGCTGTCATCAGCTCGGCGACTTGCTGCTGGAACTCGAGTCCCATGGTTCCTTGGCCGAGCATGATATCTGGGTGGTCATAAGGTGGGATGAGGCGAGCACCTGTTTCGGCAATGACCTTTGCAGCCATGGCTTCACGTTCAGTTGATGTGCTCCCGCTGAAAATCACGCGGGCACCATAGCCTTTTGTACCGGCGATCTTCTTGGGATTGGAGATTTCAGGCATAACGATGTGAGCCTTGATGCCACTCTCACGAGCAGCAAGGGCTAATGCTTGGGCATGGTTTCCTAAGACAATCAATCAATATCCTCGACCGTCACGCACATGGGATTTCTTACCAGAACTATGCGTGACAACGCCCTTCTCTTTACCCCCTCCTTCCAACCAACCAGGCTCCTGTTTTAATCTCTCAACCGCGTGAAAGGCGCCTCTGGCTTTAAAAGCTCCTATGCGCTGCATATTCTCACACTTGAACCAGAGTCTCAATACCGGCCGGGCTGGTGTTCTTCCAGCATAGCGAGTCCCCTCAAGTTCCTCCGCTGTACGAGCGGTGGAGGCAAGTTCTGTGATGGTCCGGTTGGTGAGAACTGGCGTGTAGTGGACGTATTGGCCGATGAGTTTGTGAGCTTCAATGACTGAGTCACGAGTCAGAGGAGGAGTTGTAGATATGTCAGTCATGGTGGCAGTAGATTTCTCAATGCAGTTATGTTCGGGGTAAAATGATGAGTGCGTGTTTTCTTACACCAAGGATAATATGAGGCGATATATGAAGAGTCTCCAATGTTCTTATAACCAGCGATCTCGGGCCCGCTCGGCACTTGGTTGCACTCTAGACTTCCTATTTTGGTATGCTAGTTTTGCCGCCGAGAATATTTTGTGGTGCTTGTCATGTTAAAGGCGCGACAAGATACATGTCAAAAGACTCGGCGGAATAGTGAAGAATCAATTAGATGTTTCATCAAACAAGCAGCTTTAACTCCTAGAACACAAGAATGCAGTATGCGAGAATCTATTGATAGGCTTGTTCCCTCTCCCATACTGTTTTGTTTATTGCTCATTCACTTCACTTGTAATTCGTAAGGGAAACAATGTTTAACTTTCAAATAAAAATGGTATTCGTTTTGGCTGCCAGCCTGATATCAACTTTTGGATCAATCCAGATCCTCCTCCAGAGCCCAGGAATTTTTTAAAAAAGTACAAAAAGTTCATGGTCATAACAAGAAAAAAGCCGTTTCCCAGACAAATCCTTTCCTTTCCCGCTCACAAATTCATCATTTCAACATCATTAACTGATTTACTTCTGGTTCTCGGGTCGGAGGCTGCGGACAGCCTTGCCGGCGCGCCAGATCTCAAGATCGCGGATCTCCTTCATCTCGGCCTCGTACTTCTCACGGTAGTCAGGCTGGCTGTTGTACTCGAGAGATCGCTTGGTCTCGGAACCATCTTTGACGGCGTCGTAGAGGGAGTTGAAGACGGGCTTCAGGGCATCCTTGAACTTGGGGCTCCAGTCGATGGCACCACGGCGGGCGGTGGTGGAGCAGGCCTCGTACATCCAGTCCATGCCGTTGGCACCGATGAGAGGGTAGAGGGACTGAGTAGCCTCCTCAACGGTCTCGTTGAAGGCCTCGCTGGGGGAGTGGCCACGCTCACGGAGGACCTCGTACTGAGCAAGGAACATACCGTGGATACCACCCATGAGGCAGCCACGCTCACCGTAGAGGTCAGAGTAAACCTCCTTCTCAAAGGTGGTCTTGTAGAGGTATCCGGAGCCGATGGCGACACCGAGAGCGATGGCCTTCTCCTCAGCCTTGCCAGTGACGTCCTGGTAGACGGCGAAAGAGGAGTTGATACCACGGCCCTCACGGAAGAGGGATCGGACGGTTCGGCCAGAGCCCTTGGGGGCACAGAGGATGACGTCGATGTTGGTGGGAACCTCGACCTTGGTGAGGTCCTTGAAGACGGGGGAGAAACCGTGGGAGAAGTAAAGGGTCTGTGTGGTAAATCTGTTAGAGAGATGTCTTTGTTGATCATGAGTGAGGGGTTGTGCGTACCTTTCCCTCAACGAGCTGGGGCTTAATGGCGGGCCAAGTCTCAGACTGGGCGGCGTCGGAGAGAAGGTTCATGACGATGGTACCACGGGAGATAGCCTCGTCGACATCGAACAGGTTCTTGCCGGCAACCCAGCCATCCTGCTCGGCATCCTTCCAGGACTTTCCGTTCTTTCGGACACCAACAATGACGTTGAGGCCGTTGTCACGGAGGTTAAGACCCTGGCCGTGACCCTGAGAGCCGTAACCAATGAGGGCCAGAGTGTCGTTCTTGAAGTACTCAAGGAGCTTCTCTTGGGGCCAGTCGGCACGCTCTGTGGTGTACGAGTCAGCATGTGCATCCAATTACCCCCATAGAATGAGGGGTTAGGTTGGAATTAGAGTTAGAACTTACCATAGACGTCCTCCTTGTGGCCGGCAAAGTCCATGGTCTTGACACCACGAACCTGCTGCTGGATAGGACCAGCAGCAACGGGTCGGGCAACAGCACCAGCACGGACAGCAGCGCGAGCAGCAGAGACGAAAGTTCGCTGCTGAACACGGGGAGCGGAAGCAAGCTGGCGGGCAGGGCCACGGAGGGCCTTGGAGAGGTTACGAGAAGCCATTGTGATGATGTGGAGGGAGGGAGGGCTTTGGGACTGAGGGGAGAGTGTCTGAGAAGAAGGATGAAGAGAAGGGGAAAAGATTTAATTGCAATGGCGAGATCAAAGGTTAAGTAGTGAGCAGGTTGGTCAAGCTGTAGGTAATTTTTGGAGGGGAAAAGGCTACGACCGACTTCGGCTGGACTTGTACGTAGGTGAAGTGGGGCCTTTACGCTGAATAGCGGGGATTTGGTGTCTGGGTCTGGGGGGTTTGTGGGTACCTGTGATACCTAGAACTTGGAGAAATGGACGATTTCACAGTGATTTAGTGATAAGAGGTTGGTTTCGGCCAATTAGCAGTGGTATAATGCTTGGTCCATTCAACCACACAGAGAGAGGTGCTAAGGTGGCTTTTCTCTCGTCAGCGGCCGTTTTCTTATTGTTTGACCGCCAGACAGATGAGACTCAATTCAGGCTCAATTGGGTCAATTGACTCGTCTCACACAAGTCTGCATATCAACAATTGCTCACAGTACGCACAAACCCTAAATTAGATAGGTAGTTATTGCGTGGCAAAATGAAAGCACGACTCTCGCCCGCACTATCTCTAGCTATCCCAGCTGCACAGTCCATAGCTTGACGGGGTAACATAAAAGCGGACCCTTACTCCTTCCCGGAGAACATCTAGCGTCCCCGAATAAGCCGCACATCGTCCGACAGGCAAAACCTCACGGCCGATACAGGCGCCTCATCCAATGAGAGCCTGTAGAATTCAATCATACCCACGCGAGGCAACGGCAGAGCACCGCAGTCGGGGTCCTGTCCCTTGATCGAACTGCATATCGGGGCTTCATCTCACACTCCGGTCAGGACATCACGTCAGACAGAGTCCAGATCTGCCTCATGTTTGACAGTTTGACTCTTCGAAACTCCACTTACTCCGGGTTACGGACCCTTAGCACCTCGACGATCAAGGGGATGCCAGAAAGCTTGGGACTACAAGTTGCAAGCAAAGAAAATAAACAAGCAATTGTCTTGTCCAGGAATCAGCGCAATGATTGGATAATATCGTCTCCCATGTCATCAGTCATTAAGCTTTCTGTTACCCCAAGGTTGAGGCTCAAGTCAGGGCTCTACTATGTTATCTGCTCCACGTCCCTTGGCGAGATACCATAACAAGCCATTCAGGTTCGTCTCCAGCATTGAATCGCGGCAACTATTCATCTCAGTGGCCAATAGAGAGCTGTAGAAGCAACCCTCAACCTTGGCCATCAAATTCGCCAGCACGTGTAGAAGCGTATAATCTCCGTAGCTTGAGACTGTTAGATATTTATGTGTATATATTCCCAACTCTACCTCGCCTCTGTTAGATCCTTAGCAGACACGCCCCTCATCAAGCCATACATAGAACGCCGTGGGGATGATAAGCAAAGCCTGCTCCCAATTATAGACCCATAGGACGCCACTTGATGCTCTTTCGTCTCCGACGCTTGTCGTTCGCTGTATCAAACGCTCGTTAAAGTCGTTCTATCATCCCAAGATCCCCGATTGGGTTCTTGTCTCCATAGTTATTCATCCCGAAAAAGTGTTTGGTATTCGCTCTTCAGCACGCTCTCTATTTGAGGACTCGGTCGTAATTCGTGCCCTTGACCACTCCGCCACCCATGGCAGTCCTCACATTGCGCTTGAAGCCCTCCCGGTTGTTTCGTAAATCTTCAGCAGCCTCCTTATTCAGTGGATCCGATGCGTTTGGTTCGAGAAAAAGAAACTACAACCACGTTAGTCATGCTACCAAAGACTTTGCATGTAATTGGCCTTTCTCCCACGTGCCGATGTATGGGCATGCGGGGCTTTTGCTTCTTAGGTTCTCTTACCTGTAGGCCGACAATCACTGCGTTCAAGTTCAACACAGGCTTCCAGTCCTCTCGCAGAATGTTCAGGCACACCTTGCCCTCGAGGTCGATGTTGGGATGGTAAATCTTTTCTCGGCATCGAACCTTTGGCGGCTCGTGTGGGAAGTTCTGGTTAATGGTAAAGTCGAATGTAAACCGACCGCTTCGGTACATGCCCTCATCAGGATCGATTGTGAGTACAAAGTTAAGAATATCGTCAGGGTCGGGAAACTCTGTCTTCATCGTCGAGCCGAGGGAAAGTTCTGAAAGATCTGCGATAGCCTGTGTCAGCTGTTTCTCGGTCTCAGGATTGGGGAGGCATACCCTTTTGCACGCGCAACTGAGCTGCGGTCACCTTCTTCTTCTTACCACCAGAAGCTTGACCTTCGGCATTTTCTGCATCCTTCTGCTCCTTTTTCTATACAAAAGTGTCAGTGTCCAGCCGCGAGACGGCACTAAAATGCTGCTTACCATCGACCATATCTTCAACATTATGAACGTGGGGGCCCAAGGTGGGCTGTGTCGTATACGCTGCTAAGAGGAGAGCTTGGACAAGACAACAGAAGGCAACTGCTAACCCTGATGTCTGGCTAGCAATTCGAAAGGGAAGTTAATTTGAGAAGGAGTGCGCTGCGGAAGTCTAAATGTTGGTCGTGAGAGTGTTGGTCGAGGTTCAAAGAAGGGTCTAGACGTGCTTAGTAGAAATGGTGATGATGCTTGATAAGATAGCACAACGTAAGGCAGCCAGGGTGCCTAAGAATCTCCGAACCCCACCGAGGTTTAGGCGGTGCCAATCGAACAACGCATTAGGCTTCTATGAGCAGTTCAATCAATGACTTTGGAGAGCAACTCCAAACTTCTTTCTTTCAGGACAAAGCTTGTTTCTTGATGTTTACGAAAAATCATATCATTCAAATGCGTCATAAACCCTCAGGGGCAGATGCCAATCTGAAAAAAGACTAAATAGAGAATACACCTGCGCGTATCTAGGACCGCCCCGAATACCCTCACTCCAAAATGTGCTCTTTTGTTGATGTGCCTCCATTAAATACTCAAAACCCAGCGTGCGTTACATAACAAAGGTATCCGATACAAAAATCCAGCTTGTCTAATGTGACAAGTGCCAATACTTTTTCGTAGTTGGCCTCTCCAGAAAAGGAGAGAGTGTCGAATGCAACATGTGCAGATACGGACGCCGCTTAATTTCTTGAGAAACAGCACATGATTCCAGTCCTACCAAGGAACCACAAGAAACCGGCAAAACGAACAAGCGAGAGCACGGCAGTAGCGTACAGAAGGAACTGGAAGTAATGCGCCTTTCGGTCTGTGGCGGGTTCCTATGAAGTTGTTAGTATTCGGCGCATGACTTGATAAGAACAGAAAACTTACACCCCATCCGAGGTTATCAAAGTTAGTGCTGGTGATGCAAACAATGAGGAGAATGTTTCCAAACAACCAGCAGACAACGAGACCGGTTCGGAAAGACTTGTAGCCATCCTCGACATCAGCCTTCTCGACCTCTTCCTCCTCCTTGAAAGGAGCGAGAGCACGGCGGACAGTTTGCTCAAACTGGCTGTCAATATCCTCCTGCTCCTTCTCAACTTCCTCAACGACAACCTCGTTCTTCTCACCCTTGGTAACGTGCGCAGAGGGAAGTGCCTCAGCCTTGTCTGAACCCTTGGTACCCCAAGAAACATCGTGCCAGTTGTTGAACGCGTAGACCATGAGAATGTTGATGTAAGTTGACATGAGAACCAGGTAGTAAGGGAAGGAGTGGAACATGTGCCAAGGATCGAGGTACATAAATGAGGCAATGAAGTTCAGACCGTAAATGGTAATAAGCGCAACCAGAATGACACCACCAGCACTTGAACCGCCGAAGAAACTGTTCAAGAAAGCGTCGGTCGAAGCAAACGAGATCTGGTCTCCGATAGGTGTGTCAAAAGCGCGAACGACCAGGTAAGCGGACAGAACCAGAATGTAACCCTGGATGAGACCAAAGACCATGAACGAAGCGATGTAAGTAAACTTGGAACCCTTGGGTCTGTTACCCAGAGCCAAAATGAACTGAAGCATAACAAAGGCCAGATAGAGGTATTGAAGCAGAGCGTTGACGACAGGAGTACCAGTGTCACCGAATGGCCAAGCATGAACTCCAGAAGTAGCATTGGGAGTACCCACAAGATCCATGATGACGGATGTTGTAAGCCAGTAAGAACCGAGAGAGAACCAAGCGAACATAGTGTTGAGAGTCGTGTAGATGAGCTGAATGTGGAGGAAGAACATGCGGATGATGTTATGACCCGACTTGTACATTCGACCGAAATGCATTAGCGAGTACAGAGTGGCAGCGAATGAACCGTTGAGCCAACGACGACGCTGACTGATGAATTCAGCAGCACCTTCGGGAACATCAGTTTCACCCTTGGCAGCCTTGATATAAGACAAATGCCACTTCTGGCCAGCCTTGGCGACCAGCTCGAAACACAGAATACGATCCTCGGCCAAGAACATGTTCTTCTTGAAAATGTTCATACCGTCGATACCCTTCTTACCAAGCATCTTAGACAAGGTATGATCACCATGGAAATATTGTTCCAGAGGACGACCCATGATCGCACGGAATCGATAAGCAGAGAAGGCACCGGGCAACACACTAACGTAACCGAAAGATGACTCAAGAGGCTTGTCGAGAATATTGGAGATTTTGTACTCGAAGTTCTGGACAGCAACGAGGGGGTTGAACAGCTTCTTGCCACCTTTTCCCAGCATAGCATGGATCTCACCGCAAGCACCACCGAGATCCTTGTCGTTGTAGAAACCCTCCCAAAGAGCGAGGAGCGATCGAGGACTGGGCTTGGTACCCGCATCAAGCAGAATACACACCTCAGGGTTCAGGATACGACCAAAGGCATTAAAGAGCCATCGATGAGAGTTGATCTTCTTGGTGTTCTTCTGCTTCAAACAGAAGATCATCTGAACTGGTGGCAGGTTCTGAGAACCCTCGTTTGTAGGTCGGATGAGCTGCTGGTTGGGGGTGACGGAAAGCTGGGAGGTATATTCGAAGATGTGGGCGACGGTCTCCTTGCCGTCGACATCCTTCTTGATGACACCATCCTGGTAAACACCTACAGTGGCGAGAACATCGAGGGTATTCTTGTCGGCCTTGTCGATACCGTCGAAAACCAAGCAGACAACGATCTTTTGCCAAGCAGGGCCACCCTTGTTCCAGAAAGTCGACTTCTTCAGGTTGACGATATCGCGAATGTTCTGCATAGTGTGATGCAGGGTTCGGGCAAGCAGAACCTTGTCTTCGTTATAGTATGTAATAGCAATAAGCAACTCAGTGTGTCGGTTGTACATGCGAGGTCGCAAATCGTAACCGTTCTTGAGGGTGAAGTCGTTGGGATCACATGTGGCAGCGGTGTATCGCATCTTGTGGAACTCCTCAGTGCCACTCTCGGCATCGCGGTATTGGGGCTGGACAGCGTTCTTGATGGCACTGGGAACGGGGTAATCAATGCTCAGAACTGAACCCTGAACCAGCTTGATCTTTCGGGTCTTTGAACGGCCAAGGCCACCACCGCCACCCATCTGAGGCTGCTGCTGACGCTCAACCCAGCTGTCTTCAGGATCGAAGGCAGAGTCGGGGCGAGGGAAAGGAGCAGCAGCATCCAAGTTGCCAAACTGGCCGAAGCTGCCACCAGCGTCGCCATATCCAGTAGGTCCCTGGCCGGGCATGGTGGATGAAGCACCGGGGGCATAGGACTCAGTAAGACTGTAAGCAGAGACAGGGCGGTCGGGGGGAGTTCGGGCGCCGAGTCGATCTTGTTCGTAGCCCGAGTTCAAAAGGCCACGGCCCTGCTCCTCGTCGTTCTCCTGAGGGGGGAGATGGTACTGCTGAAGAAGGGGTTAGATTTTGTCATTGAGGTTGGGGCAGCGAACAAAGCAAAGCATGTGTGTGAATAGGTACTTACGCTACTGCCAGCAGGAAGGTCCTGGAGAGCATGGCCTCCATACTCCTGATCACGGCCATTGTACGCCATGATGAAATAGTTATGCTCCCGTAGGTGCTCAGCACTGTCGGGATCCTAATCAAAACTCGGTGGATGAATGTTGATAACGATGCGAAGTGAAGATTGGTGTTGAGTTTTTACGATAGGAGCGAGCGAGCTGAAACAGGAGGAGGAAATGCGAATGGTGGTCACGGGCAGCCGCCTATTGTATGCAGTAGCTGCTTAGTAGTGTACCTTGCCTTGGCCCCAGCAACAAGCAACAAACAGGTACTGTAAGTAGAGAAACTTGAGGCGCCAGCCTCAAAAGAATGGTGATAGTTGGGGAGCGGGGGAAGGGGTAAAGAAGATGAAGTTGAGGTTAGAGGGAAAGAAGGATAAGTTAATGAATGCAAAGAAGAAAGGCTGGTGGCAGGGGTTTGGTCTATTTTTTTTCGTCTTCTTGCCCTGAGGAAATGTTTTGATGAAGGGCCCTGGGAGCGAATCTCGTTTTGCTCCACGCACTGGGCTCAGAGCTTCCCGTGAGAAAGAGAGGTAAGAAAGAATAGGGGACTGGTGTCGCGCTAAGCCTGCTGAGCCACTCCACTCCGCCATAACTTGGGTACTTTGGGGGGTGAGGATCCATCCCATCTCCAGCTGCTATCCCTGTCCGCTAAAACAAAAGAGCGAATCTGACTGCACTACAGTTCTGCAGCACAAACAGTTGGTGACGATTCTCTTCTATGATGCCTTCGCAGTTATCCGTTGTGCCGGCTGAGCGTTAAGACGGCCATGCCGCCAAAGTTTAGCTTTCTGCACGTTAAGAGCGTGTCCGCCGCAGATAGAGCCAAAAAGAAGGTGGCTTGCAGCTCGTAAACCATCAAAAGTCCATCTCCATGTACCTCTACTATACGTACAGTAAGTACAGTAAGTTGGATACAGTACCGTTGGATCAGCTTGTCAGCATTAAGCCCAGTGTCAGGGCTGAAGAATGGCCCGTTGAGAGGAGAGGGCTTCAGCCACCGCAAATAACACACTCCATTGCTCACCGTCAACGCGGCCCTCAGGGTACCAGAAGAAATGGCCGCTCGAGCTGTAGGCGACAAAATTAGTGGGTCAGCTTATGACATTTAGACTATATGCTCAATTTATTTATTTTAGTACTCTAAAGCTTAGAGATACATCTTTTCTGCCACCCACTAGGCGGCTTCTCATTCTTCCAATCCGTCTTACACTGATACTGGGTCGGGATACGAACAGGGTCAATCAGAGTGGCAGAGAAGATGGAGACGCCGTTAAGGGGCCCCTGACAACTTGCATTGAATTGCTCTCGAATCTCCATACAATGACACAGGGCGGTGCCTAAGCTCTGAGCTCAGCGAGTTGGAATCATCCCTCCTCGGACTTACCGCCAACTCTTTGTCTGCTAACTGTGCTGCACAGTACCTACTTGTCAGTTTCAGTGTGCCGCTTGACGAATTCTGTGGGGGAGCAAGCGCAAACTTCCAGAAGCGAAGTTAAATAACAGCGACTCGCTCCCCTATTTCAAACGCCGAGTTGCCAGAAGATCGTCATTCCCCTTTCTCCCACAACTCGAGCGCCTATGCGTTGTACAGTTCAGACCGGCAGACTAGACTACGGCGCAGAGAATGGTCCCTAATTTCCCCTCACCAGGCCCGGGCTTCACAGAATTAGTCCCGTCATGTCAGAAAAGCCAGTCAGCCATCTCCTTTGCCTTTGGGAGTACCCGCCTGTATCCAACGCCAGCCCTGTTGGCTTACGATCCTTTCCTTTTGATCTCAGCCGCTGGGAAGCCTTGTGCAAGCCCGCTCACTTGCACGAGTTGGGCCGCAGTACGGATAATGTACGGTAGTTCACGTTCTGTCAGCAGTCAGATTTAACCATGTCGTGAACTGCCAACTTTTGTGCTTGGTGCTGCTGACCGCCAACGCACAAACAAACTAACTTATCGGGTACAGAAAGAAGCATGTGGTTGTGTTACCAACCTTCTTTGCCTCCAACCCCAGAACTGACAGCGACAGAAATTCAGTTAAGCGGTTGCTATGAGGATCATCGAGCATCTATCCCTTTGTTGACAATCAATTGGCTGAGGCAGCCAGCCAACAGGATCAATTAGTTCTTTGTCCGAAACATCAAGAAATCTGCCACAAAAGATTCTGATCCAAAAATAGATGCTCCTGTCTTGGCAAGTTAAATTAGCTGGGACGAACCGGCAGCTGGGGGGTTGCCGGTTAGCCACTGAGTTGCGACAGTGACAATGGGGCGCAGGCAGGCCGCCGCCTCCCTCATTTTGCTCGGAATCCCTCCTCCACCCTTGATCCAACCTACCTAATGTGAGATTCTGTAGCCTGCCAGGTGCATCACATAAAAACCGGTACTGATTTAGTGGTTGATAAAAGTATTAGATCAGTTTTAGTGTATATATAGCCTAAGAGAGTGCTAATATTTTCGTCCGGCTTGTATCAAGTCCCTATTCTTTTGCGACCCGCCTGCCCGCCAGTCTCAATGCCTACTCTACTGCATGTTGCTGTGTGAACTGTACATATGAGGCCAATGGAAGAGGCGGGCTTTGCAGTAGAATTGCATACCAGCCGAGGCCCTGGAATCTGAATCCTTCTTTCGTTCTCACGTCAGCCTGCGATGACTCTTGGCCCTCCAGCCCTATCGTTCTTGAGCTAAGTTACATATGCAGCTACTCGCTGCAGCCATATAAGCAAAAGGGCTGCGGGCTGTTGATATATGATCTCAACTGTCGCCGCTGATTTTTGGCAACATGTAGGGGCTTGGGTGGCTATTTAGGAACTTGTTATATGAGAATTCACTAGTGGCCCTTCAGACCGATGGCTTGTCAATTCTTGCTCAAAGTGGTATCCTGTAGTGAGTGGTTATTCAGCAATCACAAGTGTATCTTGAGCAAGAGAGTCACATCCGCAGACGCGTTGACCTAGCACAATCTCTTGGCATTGAATGCTCGTGATCCCCGTTCTCGGTTGCTTTTCCGAGACACCGACCGCTCTGGATTATTGATGTAAGGAGTTGTAAAGATTATGTCCCAGATCCAAAAATCCGGACGGGTGCTACCCTGAAGAGGCCTGCTACATTTGATGCAAGGGATCGTTGAATGTCTAGGTCCAGATATTTGAGTCATGGTGTTACTGTCATTGAAGAAGCGAACATGTGATTTTACTTATGACAGCAGTCACTACTACATAAAAAATGCTATACGAGCTGTCTTTTCGTTTGTTCTGTTCATCACAATTATGTTCACATTTTCGGATTCATAAAGTCGTATTTGAGACCCACGTTGTTCACTGACCACTAAACACCAAAAGATCGACATAATCAACGCATAACAAAGACATATATTGCCAATCTTGGTGTTCCAAGTCCGGATTTCCGAAAGCAATACCCCAGACCTTGGATAAAATTGCTACAGCCAGTGCTGAAAGGTTGAAAACGGACAACCTTGTCGCTTAGTAAATCACTATGAAGACATCACCTGGAGACGCAACACTCGCGAGCCATCTTATGAATCGAAACTATCAACTGAAGCATCGCTTGCAGCGAAAAATGATAAGCGAGAAACACAATGTTTCCATAGCAGTCGAAAGCATTGACAATTGATATGATCGTACCATAACGGTTCCATGGGGTAATATGTGTGCTCCTTATAAGGCTCCATACCAATTAGAATAGAGTATGGTAACAAGCCGCAGCCAAGAAAGAAGCAGGCCCAATACCTGCAGCGCATGCGTGAGATATAACTCGCCCAGTGTGATTTTTAATATTAGCCACTTTTGAAGCCCTGGACGATAACAGCGATACAACGGTCTTGTTGGCGTTGCCGAGAACCGTTGATGGATGGCTAATTAGACTGCCCAGTTAGGTTCGTAAATTCCATTCTTAGGACTCCATGTTGGTGAAAGTTTTTTTTTTCGTCTTCTTCCCTTTCCTCTTTGCATCGGGAGTTTGTTGTTTCGGATTTAGGGACGCGCGTCTGATGTTGACAAAGCGTTCTCATAAAACCAGCCCGCCGGCCTAGGTCTGGTATGTAAGTAAACTCGTGCCACTGTCAGGACTGTGTTGTGAGTGGCTGGATCTGAAGGGACCTGCTGCAACTCTAGAATCAGATTTATGTAGGGTCGCTTCTGATTCTGTCTTGAGTAGTACCTATCCGTACTATAGGTAGGTACCTGGTAGTATAGCTACTGTGCTGTATGGCCATTATCGGAATGATGCAGATCCAGGGTCTCGAGTTTATCATTCGATTTGTTTAATCAGAGTAGAGCAGAGCAGTCTGTATTAGTTGAATTCTGCACGAAGCCGCTTGTTCGTGTTCACCTGAAGCAGGCTGATGGTTTGCGGTACCTGAGCTATAGGTAAGTTAATGGTCTGGTACCTGTAATCCAAGCTCGATGGCCTCAAAATAGCAGGTACCAGTGGCCAAGACAGTGTCTAGCCAGGATCAACAGGAGCTTTAGGCACTGCTGAGTGGATATTAAGCAGGGATGAACCAAGCCTTCTCATAAGCCAGTCCTCCGGTTCAGGGCCACCATATCAGGGGAGAATGTACAGTGCGGGTGCTTGTACGGTTTCGCTATCGCTGAAAGAGGTAGAGTCAAGCATTAATACCCCTGTTGCACCATCTCTCCGTGCTCCAATCGCCTTCCTGCTCCCACCAACAAAGTCGAGAGAGACTGAAAGAGTGTGTGTGAGTGACTGACCAGCGCCCAGCTTTTAGCCCAGGTCCAGTCTTTCTTTGACCTCCCACCTCCCGCCGCTTTCCCGCCCGTTCTTTCATTTCATTCATCGTTCTTCAACATTCAAACGGACCGACAGACGATCGCATCAACACTTTTTCGTCACCATTCAACGCCTCCCTCGACTTGAACCGAAACGACACGAGTACAGCAGATCAACGACTTTGCTTTTCTCGTATTTGCTTGTTCGATTCAATCGCCTGGTCGATTCGATTATGTCTCGTTGCGCCTCCTAACCAACCTTCTTTTTCCCTCCGAGCTAGCCTCTGAACCCACACTCGTTTCTCAATAACATCACTTCCTACGACTTCACTTTCTTGGATATTCTATACAACAAACGAACCATTTTTTCTCTTGTCCGCATACAAGAACCTAACAACATTTACATCGTCTCATTCTTTCTCTTCGCAGATCGCTATCCAAGTTGTATTATTGCCAAGCATTTGCCGATAATCCACACCTCGAACTAAAGCGATCGACACTTCTCAACGGTCAGCCATCAAAAAATCATCACGACCTGTTACCATTGTCTTCGTATTAGGTCATCAACATGAAGGAAAGAGCCGGATATCTCATCGCCAGGGACCTGGACGAGTTGAGCCATGGTAAGTCGACGAGACAGTCGCGCGTCTTCCCGTAACCATTAATACTAACGCTGCCCTCAGCTTTCCAACTTGTCCCCCGAAGCAAGAGTTGTGTCAAGTGTGACGATGCCACCCAGCTCGAATGTCCCAAGTGCGCAGACAATGAAGTCTGTCAGTTTACCGTTCCACTAGACTGCACCATGTGCGCCACATCGATCTGTGAGAAGGACTCCAGTTCATCCGTTGACAGCGGCAGCAAGGGTCCAAATGTTGGTGCTATTGTTGGTGGCGTCCTGGGTGGTATTGCTGTCATTGCTATCGCCACATATGTGGTATGGAGGTTCTGTATCAAGCCGAAACGATCACACGTCCCTACATCCATCTACGTCGAAGACACAGACGCCATCCACAACGAGAAGGATGCTGGTCCCAGGGGAATTCGTCCACCTTCCACGCACACCGTTCATTCAATCGCTTCGACCGTCCTCACACGCGCATCCAACATCATCCAGATCGCATACATTCCCGGCGTTACAAACCGAGCGACTCCGACCTCGCCAAATGTTCTTGTTCCTCCTGTTCCTCCAATTCCCATGCACCACGCCGAGGCCAACAGGAGCCTAGGAAACGACGATCAGCACTTTTTTGTTCCCGGCGATCTGAGAGATTCTACTTACTCAGGCCTGTCAGGATACTCGGACCGAACATCATACGCTCGCACATCCTACGCTCCTCGATCCAGCGTGGCCTCTACAATCTACGGCAAACAGGCTCAGGTTCTCACACCCGCGCAGACCGGAATGCGTGCCAAGCCTACCATGGTCAGCGTCAAGTCTATCGGTAACAACGGTAGCGAGTTGATGGCACCACCAGTCCCGTCAATCGACTTTCAGAAGTTTGGTAACAGTCGGCCCAAGAGCACTGCGAGCGCTTTCAGCGTCGGCTCAACGTTCCTCAACAGCGCCAACACTGCAACGCAGGCTCGTGCACAGGTGGTCAAGGTTGGAACGTTGAAGAAGGTCGACATGGGAAGCAAGGCTGAGTCGGACACAATGTCATCATCATCAACAATGGCACCATCGCCGCCAAGAACACCCAGCGGCAACGTTACTCGAGACTCGAGTATCACCGTTATCGAAGAGTCGCCTTCTGCGGACCAAGGTCCATTTTCTGATCCTCCAGACAGGAGTCCTCTGCGCGCAAACAAGACCAGCCTTGGTGCGGTTATGGAGGACCCAGCAAGTGAAAACGACAAACTCCCCCCTACCCTCCTAAGGCGTGACAGCTCTCCTTTCGGGGACAAACACGCCACAAAAGAGTAATGAGACGATATCACTACTCCATTTTATATACTGCGATTTTCCTTATGAAGAGATGTCACGAAATCTAGCCGAATGTTAGTCAAGGGACACGCTCCAGAATCTGTCTTCTTATTTTTCTTTCCTTATATTCACTTCACGTCAAAACTATTTGGACAGACAAATACCGAATTGTCACGGGATATGGCACCCTTTTTTTATGTTTACATTCAGGATAGCGGGGAGGGACTTGAGGTATTAACTACGGCGTCTTGGATAAGGAGCCTCGGCAAGGGTTCATGGATGCCAGGAAGTCATGGCGGTCTCTATGTGAATATTGAATAGAGATGATCCTATAAATTTTGGTTGTATGATGATATGTGATGTATAAATGTGATTTGTTGAGTATGGGTGACAAGACACTTGGAGAGAACAGAAGTGATCTTGATGGTAGTACCCCAGAAGTGCCAAAGTATAATAACAATAGTCAAGTTCTGCAGAGCCAAATAGCTTGCTTGATTTGTTGAATATATCGGTTTTGAGGAAAAGTTGCCATACTGCGACTGTCAACGAAGAAACTATGAGTGTAGGGCATGATGTAAGTTAAAAGTACTCCTAATATTTTGATAGCGACTCGAGACCCTTTGCTCCGTGTTGAGAATTCCCGAGGGAATCATTGTCGATTGTGCTACAATGTGTACGTAGTAGTCTATGTAATCCACTGCTACCCCTCATTTATGTAGCGGCTGTTAGCATGAACGATCGTCGTGGTCTAGATTGTCGATCCTGTGAGGCTATCATCACGACTCGGCCGATATGGGCAGCGTGACCCCATTCGTCTGCTACGTAACAGTTTATGGCTGTTCGCTCCTGGTCCCTTGAATAATGCATTGCAACTCAGGAGAACAGGATGGCACATTGATACTCTCAGGGTGCTTGGCATATCTGGTATCAGGGTCTGGCCATGTCATCCAAGGGGAACAGTTAGAAGATGCTGAAACGTGCTAGAAGGAAGGGAGGGGTTTCATATTCACAACGAGGGAACTCAATATATCATAGCCTGTTTCGAATATAATCCGATGATGCCGACAAGTTATCGTGGAGTAGGGCATGGCAGGGTTTGGGAATACGGTACATCTGGAGAAAGATGACAAGATGCTAACTAATATTTTAGTCTAGGGTGATCTTCAACGCCGTTGTTCCATCATGATCCAATGTTCTTCCATGCATGCCTGTCAAGTGTCACTTGGTGGATATAAGGCCAGACAATGCGATGGGGTCTGAGAGTCATTACGTACTGACATCGAATCCACGGTACGTAATGTGGTTAAAAGCAGACAGTATGTATGTACTGTAACAACAAGCAGGGCAGGTTGATTATCAATTCATCACTGATTCTGACCAAGTCTGAATAGAGTCTACTAATTACCCTAAGGCTGTGCCCTACCTACTTACCTACCAAAGTAAGGTAAGATTCATAGGTTGCGCGGGATAGACGCTGCGGGCTCATCCGTGATACCCACACATCTGTGAGGCCTTATGAGGAGCACTAGGACATGTTCCAATACAGTCTCTATACGAATCTGATGATGAGTGATGGATTCTCTTTTGCCCGAGAATAGTGGCAGGTTAACTAGTATAGTTGGCCGATATTGCGGGTAAATCTAGATCCGGCAATCCAAACATGACTTGTATTGCCGACTAAACTAAAGGAAATAGACGCTCAGTTCAGCTTACTCTGTATTATTTTGAATGGGCAACTCGAACAGGAGACCGCCACTTTCTTCTCTAGAGCCCTCCTCTCTTTGACCCTAGCACCGGGATTTCCAGTCCCCTGTTCCCCGAGTGTTTACAGTACAGTACGACCTCACGTTGGAATAGCAAGCAATGTGGTACTAGGTAGCAGCAGTAGTAGCCATGTTGATGCCCTTCCTTCCTTCCTCCTCTGCTACTAGGCTGATTCCTTCAACTCTTCGGTACCTAAGTAGGTAGTAGTTATCACTGACCTTCCCCTTCTGTGCATATCTCCATTATACGGTTCGACTTATTCCGTACGATAGACTGACCATTTTTTTTTTTTTATTTGTTTAGAAAAGTAATAAGAGAAACCTGCCATGTTGTCATCACCAAGTTCTTAATTCGTGTAAATACGATCTAGGCAAACAAACAGGTTAGGCAAAGTTATCGGGGCGACGAGATCAAGGCACTAAGTAACCACCAAGACCTACGCATTTTGCAGCATCCGTATTAGTCTCTGTTCCCTCTTTCAGGGTCATCCATCTTGTTAAACGCCCGCTGCTAGTCCCCGTTGATGACGCCGTCCATCGTCCGGTCCTTGTCCGTCTCAACGCCGTCTCAATCTCTGTCTCAAGACCCGTCGTGTCGACAGCGGGCAGAAGTAAGTAATAATGTAGTCAGCAAAAAGCAACGTAGGTTCATCAACACAAGGACACCATTCAAATCCCTCGGAGACAGAAGACTTCCGTCCCGATTTGTTTACTGTAGGTAGTTAGCTAGGTATTTACATATGAACTACGGTAAACTAAACCAAACACAGGAAGCAAGGCAAAGAAATGTCCATGGCTTTCTCTTAGCTCTTGTCTGGTCAGTATGTACAGAGAGAGAGAGAGAGAGTACAAGTACAAGAGTCAAAGTACACCCAATGTTACGTACCGTTCTGGTTATGGATCTCAATCCCAAGCCCCCTGCCGTGCGTAATCCAACGCAACGTTCGAGAAAAACGAGACAAGGAGTAAACCGGTAGTATCGGCATAGGCTTAAAGCCGCATAGAAACTTTGTTCGGCACTTGTGCTGTCATCATCGTAACTAAAAAACCCCCGAGTGGTGCGGTGCGTATTGCAAAAGGCCAGTCCTGAGATTGGCTTTCTCGAGCCATTACGGAATGATAAACTGAGTTAAAAGCCACAATAGGAACAAAGGTGCAATCGATGTTTATCAATCCCAAAAAGATCTTGATGCCATTTTGATGTCGCGAGCAGTGATACCACTAACTATACTACATTTCCATACTTGAGACATCGACAATTAAATTGTGGATGTCATCAAAATTAATCGAGGTTAAATGACCTAGTGTGGTACCAAGTCGATGTTTCTAACTTTCCATTGCTTTGATATTGCTTATCTAAAATTAACATTTATCTTAGTAGTTAGTGGACGTAGTTAGCTGCATGAAAAAGGCGTTTCCTTTCCTTTTCTTTCCTTCCATTCATCCCCCTTTCCCATGCCGTGTTGCTCGCTGACAAGAGTCATGTCTTGTTACTACTACGTGGGGGTTGAACCTCTTGACATATACACAAAGCGTGGGAGCACGAATCCAACGTCAACCTAGTGACACGATATTGTTAGGTAGGTTGCTAGAATGGCATTGCATTAGCAGAGTAGACACAAGTACTCTGCCACGTCTCCATATCCTATGGGGAACATTTGTGCTCGAGCATCTGCTTGCAGTGTAGCGCGAACTCCTCCATATTCATCGACACCCACATCGGTACACTAGCTGAGCAAACCCCGCCAAAACATCTTCTTAATCCCTTCTCTGTTGAGCTTCTGTATGCCCAAGTTCCCACAAGGCTAAGTCATGTGTTCCTTCTTCCTATCTACCAGAGCATGGCGAAGCTTGAACCCTTCCTTGGCACTCATACGGCATCTCAGTTTAGTTTTTCACCCTCAAGATCAGGACAGTAGGCTTATGTCCCGAGTCCACTGACAGGGAACATGGTTTGGAGTCCTGCCCGACATATGGATGCCAAGGTCCGCCCGCCAATATGAACGGGGCCAACACCATGCTCATGCCCTCAAAATACAAAGCACCGTAGAGGGGTTTTGGTCTCTGGGATCGTCGCTCAGTCGCTACCTTAGTCAAGAAGAAAAGAATTAAACCGCATCCCACTCTTTATCACCTACGGGCCTTGGCCCCAACATCACCTGTCTTCCAAACAGATAGCGACGTTGCTGGTCCAAGTAATAATTTGTCCGAGCACCTCTAAGCATGTCACTAAACAACACTGACAACCTGCTTGTTTAACGCATTTGGCATGGGTATGACTCGAGCGTAGCGTTTCGAGGAACAACAGTAAGATAAGTGGCCGACTAACGGGCGAGAATGGTAATATGCGATAATTAATCTTCGTGTCTGGTATTGATGGTTGGGACATAATCAGTACCAATCAGTGCTGATATTTGTCTGCGATATGTAAACTCCAGAAGTTGGACATTGGTAAATCTGCAATCACACAAAAGGGAGTCTCGATCTAAAAGTCGAGATATTCCCGCATAGTACGGATGAAACAAGTAAGAAATTGGCCGCTTGAATTATGAATGCCATTCAGATTTTTGTCGTAAATGTTGCAAAACGATAATTATAAATGTCAACAGATAACCTAGCGCCCCAAGAATATGCCTCTTTTTGTTCGTACGCCTTGCGCCGGTGCGGAACTGCTTCTGCTTTCGTTCGTTATTCGATGCTGCGTCGTCATGTCGCCCTGTTCGTTGGGCAGTTGGCCATCTAGAAATTGCAGAAAAGTAATAAAGCCCTTCTTATCTCATCCCATCCCTCTGTACTTCCCACGGTATCTTGCCAATCATTTTGAAATCATTGGGCATATCCTGTTCGCCGTAGGCATCACCTTATATGTGATCCTTGGCGCTGGCCTGTCGTAGTTGTTGGCGTCTCGATTTGCTCGTCCGCCTTATTTTTCCTCCTCTTGACATATGGATCCCTTTAATCCATTAAGGTACGTAACCACTCATAATACCACGCATTTGGACTTGTTTCGGTCCTTGTTCCTATTTCTGTGTCTTTCGTCTCGATCGCCGCCCCTTGCATCACCATTGCCTGTTCGCGTTCGGCCGCTTGATCTTTCCGAGGGACGAGAGGCTTGTTGTCGCTGCCGGCGTAGGATCCTAACGACGTCGTAAAACGCCTTTTCGACATTGATGCAGTTCTTTGCTGAGGCCTCCACAAACTCACAGCCGAGTTCACGGGCGAGAGCGTGACCTTCTTGTGTGGAAACCTCTCTCTCGGTGACTCGGTCGCTCTTGTTGCCAACTAGCATAATGGGTACTGGCAACTGCGGGTTTGCCGAAGAGACAGGAGAGCCGGGATAAGATGGGGACGACGCGCACGACTCCTTAACTCGTTGGATTTGATGATGAAATCGTTTGATGCGAGTAAAAGAGGAGCGTGACGAGATGCTGTAGACTAGAACAAACCCTTCGCCATCACGAATCCACTGATCTCGCAGTGCCGTGTACTCTTCCTGTCCAGCGGTGTCCAGTACTTCGAGCATGCAGGGCTGGCCATCGATAACGACTTGCTTTCGGTATGAGTCTTCAATCGTAGGGTCGTACTGTTGCAAAGTGTCAATTCATTATTGTGGTGAGAGTGGATGCAAATGCATGCGTTGCATGCCACCAGTCAAACTTACAGTTTCAACAAAGTGTTGCAAACATAGCTGGATAGTAAGAGCTGTCTTTCCCACACCACCATCTCCCAACACCACCAGCTTGTATAGTACCATTCGGCCGGCCATGATGATGGCAACGGCGAGAAAATCGACAAAAAGGTTAGAGAGTCGATAAGGAGAAGAAGGATCGGGGTCTCGTAGGAGAGAAAATGACCCAGGCAACCGACGGACCGGAGAGGGGAGGGTGGAGAAAAGAGGGGGTGGTCGGTGTTGAGGCTCACGAGATGTGAGTGTCGATATATCCAAAGGTGGTTGGAGGTTGTGAGGCAGAGGTTGTCGTCACGGGCAGAGAAGAGGCGAAGGTGAGGAACGGAGGAGGGGGTGGCTTGATGAGCAACTCGAGCTGTGACCTGTACTGTGGGCGTCAAGGCGTCAAGCAAAGCGAGACAGGGCAGTGCAAGGCAAATCAATGCAGAGCGACGGATGCAAGGCTCAAAAGCACACGAGGCAGGCAGGGCGCGGCAAGGCAGCAATAGACGTCGGCGAACAAGCGCCAGTGGCAAAAAAGAAAGGGCTGACAATAATAGACAGTTGTTGTGATTGAATGAATGTCCGAGAAAAAGAGTTGGGGACAGGCGGATGGATGCTTGGTCTAGGTCCAGGTCCAGGTCCAAGTCCAGGCGTAGTAGGCGTCGACGTGGAGCTGCAGAGCTGTTACCGGACGGGAGGCAAAGTAGTAGGTTGGTTTTGGTTTTGATTTGAGCTTTGAGAAAGATGGAAAAGACGAACAGCCCAGCCCAGCCAGCTTAGGTGGAGAACCCTTTTTTTTTCTCTTCTGTTTTGTTCTCTTTTTCCCAACCTTACCTAAATGCTTGAAGGAGGTTGAGGTTTGTACCGTAGCGGTACTTTCACCCCAGTGCTAGCAGGCCTCTGAGGTGGGCGCCCTGGGCTCCCAGGTTGCCATTGGAGCGGGGCGCCAGGTTCTACCAAATACCTGGGTGAGAGGTATCCATGCAATGGAGACGCGGCAGCGGTACTCTCTTCCTCGGACCCAGAGGGGAGGCTAGAGGCCCTTGGAGGGGTTATTTAGGGGGCGCCAACAGCCATACGAGCCAGTTCACCACGCAGGCTGCTTCGTACCTTGCGTGTATGCTTTACCTCTGTAAGAGGTACCCTTTAGGTTGGGCATAAAGTGGAGGGAATGCAGAAGCACACCCAAGATACCTGGATCACATATCTTGACTTGCAATAATATTCATACCTGCCGAGAGCAAAGTATCCTCGAAGCACACTGCGGTAGAATAGGGGATATCTATGAATTGAGAAGGGGAACCAACAAGGAATTCACTCACAGGCAAGGAAGTACATGTAACTTAGCGAATAAACGAGGTAGAGTAGAGTCGCATGTACCCAAGGAACGGTGCTGCCCTGGTCGTTCATCCATGGGATAGGATATCGGCTCAGTGGGTGCCCCGAGAAATGGGAGAGCGAGGGTGTTAGGCTTCTGATAGGCGAGGAATGAAGCCGGAATGGTGAAGCGGTGGACGAGGGGCACTCCCTGGTCACAAAAGCAGCGGTTGAGCGACTCCGTTTCCCTTCACCTTTGTTTATACCCCAGCGTATCCGTACTTTGCGTGTCTGTGTGTGTACAGCAGATAGGGCCGCAGACTCCCAGATTGATTGTGCTTGTAAGGATACTTGTGCGTGATATCATTTACCGTCGCAATGTGTTGTGTTGTGCTATGTTTCCTTGACCATGCTCTGCATCGGAATCCAAACCCAGTTGGGCACTGTCGGATTGCTTCAAGATCAATCCGGGCCGTTTTAGGTTGTATGAGGAACAAGCTCATCTCTGCCACACTGGAGAGGAGCTTCTGACAGGGACAGGATCCAAATGCCACATTTTGTCTAGCTATTGTGGTTGCTCATCGACGAGCACCCGGGAGCCCGGGTCACGGCTCGGTTGTGTCGCGGCAGGCGGACGACTCGACCGGTTCTAGGTCTGGTTTCCACAAACATTAGCTTTGATCCATATGTCATGCTATATAAATGGAGTGAACTCGAAGACTTTCCCGTGCTTTGGTGTTGCTATTTAGTGGGGCTGGCTGGTTGTGATAACAGCTGAAGAACCAACTCGACCAAGTCGAAAACACGTGTTGTTTTTGGCGGTTTGGGCGGACGATGATAATTGCTAGTTACTGTATTGTGTGTCTTGTTGGTGGTGGTGAGGAAAAGGATGTAAATTGATTGATCAAATTCTTTTTTTGATATGCCTTTGGCGTTAAGGTAGCGAGTAGTCATATTATGATTGATCGAAAGCTACGGGAAGTTACCACCTACCCAGGTACCTCCTACCTCGAGAGAATAAAGAGTGAAAGCAATGCAAAGAAGGAAGGAGTGTCTTCCCAGATCACCTTTTATTCCCCCCTTCAATTATAACATTTTAATTCCTTTCTCCTTTCAACGTTCTGATTTGCTTCACCCTCTTTTCTTTTTTAGCATACATTTTCTTGGTCTCGTCCCAAGTTTTGCCAGAATCCTTGTGATGCTGCACTTCTGCAGTCTGCATTCTGCAGCCCAACCCACAGGCCAAGTGGTCGCAGGATGAGCAAGTGGTGTGCCTGGTCAAATTGTGTGTGTGTGGCTTTGGGGTCGGTACATACACTAAAAAACCTCCCCGGGTAGTCCAACCTAAAATGGAATAGCCTCACTCTCCAGCCTTTGAGGAAAGCTAACACCAGCAGGAGAGCTATCTAGGTAGCTCTCTAACGTTAGAAGAGCTGGAGGTCTTTACTTCCGTTTGTAGCCACCGTCACAAATGGCAAGGGCTTTCTTTTTTAGTGCGATAGGGCACAAAATACCTCGACTTGGGTTTCGATGCGATACCCTCAAACTATGGAGGATCACGCAATCGGAACAATTACATACACAACAAATTGGACACAATAGCTTCTGCTTGCCAACGGTATAACCCCAGCAGTTCACATCGGAGCCGCGTTTGTCGAGCTCTATTGACCGGCACTGATGGATCGTCTCAAATCCTTTCCTTTCGGGTAACTTTCAAGGGACTCGGCCTTACCTGTTTGGAGAAGCTCCTCTGCTCCTCCATGGCACAGCAACTCTACTGTATCTGTACTTTCAAATTGCCTACAGACGGTGCTAAAGTTGCTCTACAGTAGCAAGTCTAGTTATTACAGGGCTTTCATCTGGGACAATCTCCACCCCTGTCAGTCGTTGATCTTACTCATGAGTGAGCTTGGTTCTCCACCAAAATTTCAACGTTAGAGAGGCAGAAGACGGGAAGACGGGAGGCACACACGGGAAAGATTTGTCGCTGGTGGATCATTGGAGAATCTATGATTCCCTTATTGAATTTCGTTTGCGAATTCTAAGTCGAAGACCAAAGTCTAACACCTCGCCTATGATTCCCTTATAACGTCTGGTTTTAATTCTGCCTTTTTTCTTGCCTCTAGGGATGATATACGTCATTTTGATGATTTGGTCTCGTTCCTGGGACGGTCAAGATTTTGTCAAGTTACGGTATGTCAGAGCCCTTGAATTCGTTTTCGGTTCCGTCGAGTTCTCTTTTACGGATACTTCCCTGGTAATACAGGCTCGACTGCTGTACGTACAAATAAGGTACTCCCGATATGTTGTCTTGGCGTTCTTGGCCAGTCCACCGCCAGTGATCTTGGCAATCTTCCGAAGGATACCTAACTACCTACCCTCCCAGAGTTACAACACGGCTTACTATACATAATTTTGCCAGCCCCAGCACTCCATAGGAGGCCCTGCTGGTTTTTACCAGAAGCTTGAGACGTCCGAAGACAAGCTTCGTACTATGTGCCAAGGCAAATCGGATGTAGCAATGTAAAGTGGATCGTGGCAGCTAACAAGCATCAGAAGCATTCTTGGTCGAAAAAACCAGGTTGGAGACACATGCTGAACGTATCAGAATTAGAGAATCTGAGCAAGCGACATCAACTTGGGAAGTTGAGCTGGCATCAAGGAATTGCCATTGCTTCACTTCGTCATGCTAGTGACGTAACAACTTAAACTCGTCCTACCTTTCTCCTCATGACGTCCAATGGCAGCTGGGTGAAGATACCTAAGAGTTGGGTTAGAGCGAGGAGTCTCAGAGAAGCGACCTCGGTCGACACATAGACTACGTGCTGGTGGCTCTTCTCGTTGGCTCGGGTTAGGTCCGTCTGCTTGTGCGAAGTGATATCTGCACTCGCCGCATAACATCAATCGTCAATCTGACCGGTCAGGTAAGATATCGCTTTGGGAGAGTTGCCAATGCTGCACAGACATACAATGCGGCAAGTGGGTAAGCATGTTTCACTATCAATTCATGTTTGAGTGGCCTGACAGGTTGTTATTTATCACCTGTTTATTGAACTTTAGCACCGCTAATGAACCCCAACTCCCAGTACTACCTCGAGAACTGCTGCTGTTCAATACCAGCTTAGATTACCCCACACTCAAAAACGTCCAAGCCAAAAACCTTCTGCCAACGTCTCAACATCTGATTATCACGGGCTGACCCGGTCCATTCAAGAAGCGGAAGCGGAAAATCAGTAATATCCTACTATGGATATTATATATAACAAGTCAGATATCGCACTTCGGTTACGGCTTGACGGCGCGGCTCGACAATGCACACACAGTATATCGACGCTCGCATCGTTAGCTCTTTACTCGCTCGCCTCTATCCTAGCCTCAGTTAGTACTCGGGGCATTTTGAGAAGCCATCGCGGACCCGATACGCCCTAAACGTATAGGACCGATTGCACGTTCAGGGCATGGGTATTATTATCCGGTGGTATGGATCGATTTGTGGCTGGCCAGTGTCTATCAAGATCTAGCAACGCCATGAAATAGCCCTGGCAGTCACTTGATCAGGTTGATTGTCCATCTGGGCTTGATGGGAAAGGCCTTGTCGTATGTTTTTTCGGACTGCAGGGACATTGTCTATCCCATGGGGCAGTGTAATCACTTCCCCGGACTTTGTATAGCTTGGCCTTCCCAATTCTCAACACATGGTTAAATGCTTGTTAAAGCGAGCTTGCTGCCAACCTAGCATCTTCATTGGACAAAATCCGACTGTCATTTGCCTCGCCTTGCCTTAATGTCGGCCCGTTCTATGCTTTGCCGCCGGACTCTTCCCTTCTTTCTGTTCTTCTTTAATATCATGGAGTGAGATCCTGGTGGCGGATGCACGATCCGGCAGGTCAACCAGTCAGGGCTTTGTGATCATGTCCCAAGCGCATTCGATATGCGGGGGGAAGAATATTTACCATCCCCAGCCTGTCAGATGGGGAGTTGCCAGATTTGCGGATATATTATACGATATTGACAGGGTTGAGGCCGTTGAAGCATGTAAGCTTGTGTAACTAACTGACTGCTGACACATATGTCTGTCAGAGCCGCAAACCAACCTTTCCGTCATTTCGCTTCTAGTTTGAGTACGGTATGCTACAATCACGTGATCTCGCTTCTCATGCTCGTTTAGGGACCGAGCCCAAGCACCGATCGTTTACCAGTCGTACGGCTGAGGTTAACAGTGAGTCTCGTGTGCTTAGGAAGACACTTTCGATGATTGGCCACACCTTTGTAGGGCTCTTGGTTTGCTTCCTTTGTTGCTGTCCATCTGACCCCACGGGATGGTATCAGAGAGCAAAGATTAGCAGTGCTATATGCATAAGTTACTATCTACCGTGAAAAGGATTCAAGTGGTTTATTTCAACACTGAGAATTGAGCACATGTTAAATCGGCCATTGACCGAGAACACATTGATATGCTAGCTCTAAGCTCGTGACAACAAGTACCTAGCACATTCTTGCATCTATCCAGCCTACCACATGCCCAAACGCTTAATTTGCGGCCGCACTACGCCAGCTCTCCAAGCTTCTGAGCCAGAGTCAGAAACCCTTCGTCATCTGCTGTAATCCAGAGGTCTACCCATTCCTTAGCTTGCTGGTATCTTTCGTCATCTTCATCCCAATCCTCTTCCTGTGGACGCTCGATATATACAGTCCTCAGACCACATGATCTTGCGGCGGCAAGATCGCTGAGGTGCGCGGCAACCATAGCCACTTGGTCAGGCTCCAATCCCAACTCCCGCGCAGCGCCAGTGTACACTCTTGGGTTTGGTTTGTAAGCTCCGAACTTCTCGGCTGAGAGAAGATGCTGGAAGCCCAAGCTTCCAAAGTCATTCAGATCTCTGAGTAGTGAGACGTTGCCGTTGGAGAGCGTACTAGTCTTGTACGTCTTGCCGAGCTTTTCGAGACCATCTGAGGAGTCATCCCACGGGGTTAAGCGATGCCAGACTAGACTCAGAGACTCGATCTCAGAAGGGCTGTAGAGTTCGGACAGGTTCCAGGCTTTCAGCAGCTCGATCAGACTGTCGTGATGGTGTTGGTCAATGGTCTTCCATGTGTGCTTCTCAGGATCAAAGCCATGAGTAAACTTCCCATATGATTTTCTCCACTCTTGAGCGAAGCGACTCCAATCTTCTTCCGTGAGGTTTTGGATTCTGGCCTTGAGATCTTGATCGAGATCGGAAGAGGTTTTGCGGAACGCTCGCAGGGTGAGTTCCTCAGTCACGGCTGAGCGCCAGTTGACGGTAGTGCCGAAGACGTCGCAAGTGAGGGCTTTGACCTTGGCCAATGGCGAAATTGCCCCGTGAGACATGTTGTGGTGTTATTCGTAATGTATATTGTTGAGATTATTAGCTGTGATTTTTTTCTTTGTGTTGATTAAAGTTGTGTTGTTTCAATAGTGACTATATCCTCGGCACCCGTTGATTGAATACTACCGATTAGTGTCACATGATACCGTCCGCCCTTGGAATGACAAGGAAATGGGAGAAGTTTGTGGAAACTCTGACCGTATTTGCGAAGTAGCGTATATCAGTGATTTAGCACTGGCAAACAATGATGGAGAATCACTTGTTCGATTAAGTTGGCGATAGTTGCGTGACAGCTGTTGTTAGTGGGAAGTGTAGGGTATTTCCGCTCAAATTACAGCCAACATCACTGGTTGGAATGTTACTTAAAGGGGTATCTGAAGCAATATGCTTGATACATTATCGTCTAGAGAGAATAAAAAAAATGCATTCGTCATATACTGTAAGTAATATTGTAAAGATCAACTTATTTCACTACACTTATACGACAACAACTTCCCATTATAAAAGACAGCAAGCAAGCCTATATATGTACTGATATATAGAATCTGCAGTGGATGTGATAAAAGAACAGAGAGCGAAACAAATGATAGTATGGAGTTTCGTTAGAGAAACAAACCATATGACATATATCCGATCGCGCTGTAGAGTCTCGCTTCGGAAAGTTCTCCAAAGTACAACTCCTCGAACTTAACAATGACACTCGTTAAGTTTCATATTAGTATTCAGCGGCCACTATCTAAGAAATACGTATTTCCGCTACAAGTAACTCGGGACCAAGTATCTGATACAACTCGGTGAAAGATATAAGACAAGACTTCTACCTAGTTTTCTCGATAAATCAGGCAAACACTCACTGAAGCAAAGACAGTGTACTTTTGCGGTGGAAGTCGATACACGGGACAAGCATTCCGGAAACGCCACATGGACAGTCTATTGAAACTAGATAAGCAATTGTAGTTAAGATCATGCTATGTGACTACTATGCCTCTACACGTAGTGTCACAGCATCTTGCAGGACAGGTTTCACAGCATTATCACAACGCCATAGTATTGAGCCCCATTGATAACTCCGAGCTGCATACTCAGGGACTACGCAGCACGAGTCAGTAAAACACAATCTGGATGTCTTTCAGGCATTATGCCTGAACTATATAATCAGCGTAACTTGTGTGTCTTACGGAACAGAATCCGAGACATTTTTCTACAGAGTCTCAGCATGAGTCGTTGATACTGGAGGCCTGGTCAACGGGCACCAGTCCACAAGAGCAGATAAGGGGGTTTGAAGCCAGCTATCACTCAGAAGTTAATATGGCCTTGGTCTCCTCATGTTTGGTTGGGTAGTTTGTACAACATGGTGTGGTACGAACGACATTCAGCGAACAGCTGAAGATCTAATGGCTACAAGAGAGAGCCAGAAACGATTAAGGATACTATTCATCCTACAAATGGCCTCAAAATGAAAACGTACAGGGTGCCACATCAACACTATGTAGCCTACGCCTCATTGTTTCCCGCCTGCATATGTAGCCCTCGGGGAATGTTACCCGGATAGTACTGCATTCGGATGCAAATGTAGTCTCGGACCTAATTGCCCCGAGGTCTCAACGAATACACTCACCCATCTCGTATAAGGGCCCTGCAAAATCGATGCAATCAAGTCTGGTTGATGAGGCGGGGAAGAAGGTCTGTGATTCTGCACAATTGTTAATAAGTGACACGGTTGTCTGATAGCTCGAGGAGAAGAAAACAACAAGATCCCGCTTGACCGGGTCCCACGAGAGAACCAATACCTGGAGACAATACGTCCATCTAGTTCACTCAGGGCCAAGCTCAATACGCCGGGACGCCGGGACGCCAGGCAATCATGCATATTGGCTCTTCCTATCACGACTAGACTGTTGATAAATGAATCGAGATACTAGGTTGTGACTACTTTCAATGCGAAACAGTTTTGGAGCCGCCTGCGCGCAATACGAAGAACCAGCACATCCATCGTGCTTTCAACTATCAAGTCGCCAATATCCATGCAACACTGGCCCGAATCTATCATATCAGAGTGGGTAGTCAAGAGTGCTTTGACTTATAGGAATTTAGTTAACAAACTTAAACTCGTACGTGCCTATGCGGCAGCGATGCAATTAGGCAATCTAGTCTGGTTAACCGTGACCGTGCGTCGTTTCACATATACTGAACTACAGGTACTACCCTGGCTTTATGAGTTTCGATATATGATACTCTTACCATTAGAGTTAGCACAAGCAGCTTGAGAAAGGATTTATCTTCCCATGAAGTTCGGAACTCCGGATCGATCTCCTATCCTGCATACCTAGGTTACAGCGTTACTGCATGTTGTCACGCTATTAACGTTAGGGAGTGTAAGGTTTGTTAGTAACGAGGTTCCATATAGATCGTCAAATATATCAAGAGAAACGCATCAGCCCTGCCCGTGTATTCTGTTCTCTTCTCATGCTGGCTTGTTCTAGTGACAATTGACATACTCGAAGCCGTTCAGTATGGTGTTCGTGACAAAACCTAACGGCCCTGCATGCACTTTGCTTTTTTATTTATTTGCGATGTGGCTTGCTGACTTACACAAGCCAACTCAACTCATAGGAAATGCAAATAGAACGAAGGCCAGACCAATACGCAGTGCTCATCTAGGATATAATTGCCCTTTTTCTGTTTTTCCGATCCAGTTAAGAGACATCATCTTTGCTAATGTATCTGTGAAGAACCATTAGCTGCAGGTGTGAAGAAACTATTTTTCATCCTCCACGCTTGACCAACTGAAGACACCAGAGAAAGTAGTAGAGGAAAAAAAAGCAATGACTCTTTCCTACTCAAGAGTGATAGTATGTATAGCGTTCTTTGATTATGCTGTTAGTCAAACTCTCATGAGGCGATGAATAAAGCCGCGTGTTTCATGTGGCACCTTAGTAACGCATGGGCCACGAGGGGGATTTGCAGGCACGAACCATCCTATCGGCGTCATGAACCAACCCATAGGAAATCTTTGAGGAATCATGTCTTTACGTTCAGATGCCACTGCCGTTTCTTTGACAGGACATGCACCCTAGTTGGCATATAAACCGCTTGGAGCTAAGAACGGAGATGACAGAGCTCTTCGCGGAACAGTGTTGGTGGCTCATTAACTAAAGGGGTTTTCATCGAGGTCTAAACGGGCCGCGCCTCAACTAGTAAACGGCGAATGGGGCAGTTTTGATGAACGTGGTGCTTCCCGACTCCCGAGAGTGGAAATTTGTTCGAACCACCGTACCGGTTGTTTCCATAACTCATAGGCCATCGATCGCGCGGTAAGCTAGCCATGCTTGTTTGTTGTTAGCATCAGACGCCAGCGTTTGGGCATTGAGAGAAGATCAGATCGTCCTAAACGTGGATTGTGCTTCCAATCCGGCCCTTGCACATACTTGGACCATTTCTTATGATGGGGATAAGTGCCTCGTTTGGAACGCCGGCGGCCGAACGACAACCGGGGAGCTCGGTAGTTTGGGATTACTGGTAGATCTTTGCTCTCATAGGAATTTCATGTTTCTTGCAGCTAGCCTCAATGTTGGTAACATAGCGTCGATGCCTAACGAATTGAGAGGGAGACCAAACCAAGGAAGGTACTAGACCGGTAGAAATGAACAGGCGACTGGGATAAATGCATGCGAATCCTGCTTGTAAACCTGTTTGGTATTGATTGTTTTCGTCGTCGGTGCCCTTAGGACGGCCGCCGGTAATTTGGCAAGAAACAAACTGGCTTAGGAGCGGTGATAATCAAATTGAGTGCATACGAAGTGGAGCGGAAGCCCTGAACAGCGTCTGGGGTACAGCTCGGTAGGAGATTGTTGCACATGCATGTGAATAGTTGAATGCTGTGCATGCATATTGAGATGGCCGAGGTGCAGATAAATGCAGTAATACGCAACGTAGGTTGAGATGCGTTCTTGTGTTGGAGGTATGGATACTGGATACTGGGGAGTCAGATGATTGAAGCTGCTAATTGCGATACCAGAAGTCTTCTCACCGTGTTTCAATGGAGCTAAGTGAGGAGTACTTGCATTCGTGACAGCTACTGAGCAAGAGCAAGATTGTCTTTTCTTTCCTACATCTCGGCAATGTTAACATTGCATGGGTGTTGGCTGGTTTCGTTCAGGGGCAAAATGATCGCTTGCCTCGTTTGCTTTTGCACGTCTTTGACAGCTGAGAAAGTAACCCTGACTGTGACAGGGCCTAGGCTAATTGTGGCATACGTATGGAGTTTCATCCCCGAGATCGTAGCCTTGCTTGCCAGTTTGCCTCGAGAAAGGTGGTTCGTGCACTGCTTGTCCTGGAGGCTGAAGTACCGGTACCAGAACGCTGGACCAGGCGTTAGATTCGCTAATAACAATAATCGAGCTAGCTTCGGAGAAGATTTTGTACAGGAGTAACGTTCATGTTTTTGTGTAACTAAGTAAATAATGAGATATTCAGCTATCGCAGGGCAACTGGCGAAGCATTATCCATGCATTTGTGTATCGACATACCAGTATGTAGGCAGCTGTCGGGGAAATCAACTTTATCCAGAAATGGAGAAGGTCAAGGTGAATGATCAATCCATCCAGGAGCCCCCATGTTGTTGTGCTACCGATGATCAACGACTCCATTGTGATACTCTGGGCTTCGAGAAAGTCTGGGTGTGATCGTCGGGGATTGCACCTCAAATCATAAGTTCATCAGTGTCGGCATCATCACCATTATCATCATCGGAAGAGAGGAGATTGCACCTACGGCGAGACCAACACGAGAAGATTGGGACTTCCTATTCGACGGCTCATTAGCCAATCCTTGGGAATATGCAGGACCGATATTGCGGAACCACAAGGGCCCCTGGCTTATGCATTAGCCTTCCCGGGGAGCGTTCTTTAGCGCATTCCAAAAGGGGCACGAACGTTGTTGTCTCTACGTTAGACTCTGTGAGGCATCGATAAAGATTATCATCAGGCGACTGCAGAGATTTCCTGGTTCTTGGTTCGATTGCCTTGATCGACTTAAGCCTCAGGCACCAACGCTTACAGGAATAGGTCCAGGAACGGAATGTGTTGGACCATCGCTCCTACTGTCTTTCGTCTGGATACTGAATATGTCAGGCAGGACCAGGACCTGCCAAAATGTGTGTGGACAAACCTTTCGCATCTCATCTCATAGAAGGCCTCAGTCATCAAACCCCTCAAATGGCCCCTTCCTCATCAGCATCATCTGCATCTACCACACTTTAAGCACATCTTTTGACAAATCATTTGCCTTCTCTTCATGTTGTGTTTCCAAGGACCCATTTCGTCGACCAGGATGGCCAAATGGAATTACTACGTGCCGTCAATTGCAGGCCCCGGCCAACCTAATCCCAATCACTCGTCACTTTCACAATTGATTGATTGAATGCGACGTGCCTGGCCAGTCTACCAGGGTGGAACTCTCGTAGAGCGGCTAAGCTCGATTAGATGTCCTGGGTAGGGACGGGTCGAATCGAAAGAGGCGTCGACGGTCACTATTCTACAGACAGGACCACACGGAATGGCGCAAAGCCGGCTGCACGCGACAACAAAGCTATCCAAGTTAGTTTAAAGCTGAAAGAAAACGACAAAAAGAACCGTTGGTTGGCGTTGCTCCATCTGTAAGTACATAGGTCGAATGTTAGCTCTCAGAGCACTCACGAGTACCAACAGACTTTTAAAAATGATGGGTGTCTTTGGTGCCGATGCTGTTGTCCCTCATTTAGCTCACCATTCGAGTGAGTAAGCCTCGTCGACCCTTAATCAAAGACAACCAGGCCCCTGGTTTGGCTCCACCTCCCGCCGTCTAACAAGACCACCATTCCCTTTTTGCTCAAAGTTTGCGAGGGCCCATGTCATTGCCCCAGGCCTGTGCTGGGTTGTTCTCGCTAGAGAGACATCCCTCGCCCGTTGGTATCTGCAAGGCTCTGCTCTATTGTTATTAGCAATTGGACAGTTTAACTGAACGCCTCATAAGTGGATATAGCTCAACAGGGACATGGTTCTCTGCGCCGCGTGGGCTCTAATCACATTTGGTCCTGGGGACAGCCCGCGTCACTACTACCTACCTCTTGAACCCTCGAGATTCTTGAGCATACCTTCACCACTCCTTATCTTTCCTTTCTCGACATCAAGCTCCTCACTTTTGTGTTGGTCTTTGCCTGTCATTGTTTCTGTCCTGCTACTGCTAGTGCTGGTACTGGCTTTGATATCAGCATTCTCTTCTTTACATCAGGTCACTCATTGCACTTCTACTTTGTCTCAAGCCTTTTGACAAGTCAGTCTATTGTAGTCGATGTCATGGCATTGCGTTAGGTTAGCTTTATGCTTCTATGTGAGTAGCGAGATTGATTCGAAACGCCAGTTGCCAACATTCCCTCAAATTGTAAGTCAATGCAGGTTTCAAGTCACTCCCGTGGTTGCGTATACTACATCATTCTACCATAGATTGAATATGCATTGCACTTTACCCAACCACATGGTCATTTTTCAAAGTTGAGAGAGCTAACAGATCAATGCGCAGCCATGATACGATCCATGAACAAAGCGGCGAGCTTAGTGGCATTGAGATCATTCTCTTGAGTTTGAGCCACCAACGTTTCTGAACCTTCAGCCAGTACTCAAGACCTAGGTCAACCTCCGTGGTTCTTGCCACATGATCAAACGGCCTTGGTGGTATAAACTTTAAAACTTTCATGCTCTGTCTGGCATAGTTCTATTTACAGGTTCGTTCTCGCGCTGCATTTTTGGGAAAATTTGCAGCCACTGATCATATACTGCAGAACAAACAAAATACTGGACCTGCGTCGAGTTTCGCAAGTGAACGTTAAAAACCTTTCTACGGCAGTATCTTGAAACTTCATCATGGGCGTCTGGGAGACAGATGATGAGTATCTGAGTGGGCCAGCTGCTACTTCGCTGCCGACCCCTTTGGATACTCCCTACCGAACACCTTCCAGGACATCGAAAAAGTCACGACGCTCTGTCACACCACCAGGACCAGATTCTTCTCCTCCTCAATTACCGAATGAAACGGGCTCTAAAAGATCATCCCGGAACGTCACAACCGATGAAACGATCAGCATACTGGACCCTCGACGATTTACTCCCACCCTGCACGCCAACTTAGTATCTGAGATTTTGAATCTGCGTCGAGATCAGGAGGAGAAAACTCGCCAGATCGAAACACTCGAAGCATCTCTGCATGCAGTAAAGGAGGAGAAGGACACGCTGAAACAAAATCTCACTGAAACAGGCAAGGAAAGCAGATCTCTAAAGCGACAACTTTCTCTCCTCGAAGGCGGATCTTCCTCAGCACTGGGAGAGTTGGCCCGTGAGAGAGATGATGCTGTCGAATCTGTCGCTGACACGAGAAAGCGACTGGAAACTGCTCAGAAGAAGATTCGAATCCAAGAAGAGGATTCGGTTAGAGTCCACGATCTATGGGCTCAAGAGAAAGAAGGTTGGGAAAATGAACGACGGAAGTTCGAACATCGGCTTCACGTCGCGGAAAGTCGCCTACAAATCGTTCTTGATGAAGTTGCCGCATATCAACAAGCCCAATCGAAGACCGCACAGGGTGGAGCACACCAAGGAGCGACTCCTGGCCATGATAGCGAAGCTGAGGAAAGTGGCCGCGAAAATGATGCTGTCAGCATAAGAACTATGAGCATGACCAATAGTGTTCGTTTTTCCATGACGAGTGGCATTGGAGTACTGAGAATGAACGGCAACATCTTGGCTGATGAACTTAACTTTGATGATGAGGATGAGCAAAGTGACTTCGACAATGGCCGGGAAAGCGCCATGTCAAACTACGCATCATCTTTCCATACACGAAATCTCAGCCGAGACAGCCCGGTAAAGCGATTTCACGCTCGAAATCAAAGCTTGGAAAGTATCAAGAGGACAGGAAGCGTAACTCGCGGCCGACTGTTCATGAACGATCCCGTGCCAGAAGCCTTGGAGGATGAGGAGAACGAGACTGAGACTCCCATCATCACTGCAACCAAAGTTTCGTACATCGACACTGGGATCCAGTACTCGCCACCACCTTCACCTAAGCTATCTCCCGTGAAACCTGCGACGCCCGAGCGGCTGGCTCGTGCCAAATCTGCTGAAGTTGACTGTTCCCCTAGAGATGGCGAGATTGAGGCCAACCAGCGCCGTAAGCGTGTTCATCGCCCACTCAGTTTCGAGCCTCCGGCAACTCGTCAAGTTATGGTCTCAACCGCTGTTCAGACGAGCGAAGAACCATTGATACCCCCCATGACACCCAAATCGCCTACTCGTCCACCTCCACCGCCCCCTGTGCAGTCTCCCGTGGTCGAAAAACCTCTTATGGTTACGTCCTCTACGCAGACTGATAGCCCACCTGCTCCCCCATCACCTGCTGCGCCCAGTCGCTTGCCATCTCCTCCCCCGCTTGCAATTCCAAGCATTAGCGTTCACCCTCCAAGTAGTCGCCCTAGCACACCCAGAGAACCTCGATTACCTGTTCTTCACAAAGACTTTGGCTGTCAAGTCAAGTTATCTGAATCAATATCAACAGCTGAAGCAGCCGTACAAACAGAAGGCATCCAGACAGATAAACGAATGGCTCTGCTTCCTCCTCATCTTCAGCCATCTGCTATTTCCTCGCGGCCTTCTTCGCCCAACCCGTCGTCTGGTATTGATGTAACAAAGAACTTTACACCGGTCCCGGGCAACGTGCCGCCACGAAACCCGCGTCGGCTGGATAGGCAGAGCTTCAGTGACCAACCCTCATCTCCGATATCCCTGGCTGAAGACGACACATTCCACGACGTATATCCCGGAAGCAACGATGATGGCCCCCTCTCTAGCCAAAGAGCTCCAATGCGACGACCACCTCGTTTTAGTAGTCTTTTTGCTGGATTTGATGGTGGAAGCTCCGACGAAGCGGATGACTTTGGCGATGCCGATTTGAGTGATTTGGAGTATCGAACGGCATTGTCTGCGCCTCGACCCAAGTCAATCTCGAGTCGGTTTGGCAAGCGTAGTTCGACTGGAACAACAGACACCTATGGTACCATCCCAACATCTCCTGAGCAGATTATGGTGCGCCAAGGACCTCGAGTTACTACAGAGCTTCACCAACCTTTTACGGTCAAATCTGGAAAAAGTTTGGAGAAGAGCCCTGCTGCCATGCCATCCAATCGAGCCAGCGTCATGCGCAAAGCAGCCATGATACAGAGTGGTATTGCTAGCCACCAGGGCCGGCCAAGAAGCCCCAGCCTGACCGACACCAAAACCCCTCCCCCATTTCCTATTCCTACCAGAGCCAGCTCCAGAAATGTCCCAACAAGCACAAGTGCTCCTAGTGATGGTCAGAGAAGCCCGACGCGGGGCGATTTCTTCCAGCGTCGTGGATCGGGCCGCGTCTACCGGGCTGGCAGTGTGCGAAAAGTCCGTTCTGCCGCCGCATTGCCCCGTCATCACCGACATCGCAAGCAAGATAGCCGGTCATCTGCTCCGTTGTCTCCTTCCACCGAAGCCCCTGAGAGTCCAGGCCTTCCTCCCCTTCCCAAGAACGACGTTACAACTCCTCGCGCTCGTGCTCGCCATAGTGGTCAGTATAGGCACCAGCATAAGCTTTCCACCAACACGGACAACACCTTTAACACTTACAACACTGGAAACACGCTTAACACCTCCAGTACCGACCCGCCTTCCACGCAAAGCGCTGCTCAGAGCACCAGTGTCGTGGATGCTATTGCTCAGACCATGGTTGGCGAGTGGATGTTCAAGTATGTTCGCAGAAGGAAGTCTTTTGGTATGCCCGAAAACAACGGCAAGGATGATACTGGCAATGATCGCCACAAAAGATGGGTTTGGCTCGCCCCTTATGAGCGTGCCATTCTATGGAGTAGTAAGCAGCCAGCCTCTGGGAGCGCCCTCATGGGCAAGGCTGGTCGAAAATGTAAGCAACTCTCTGGTTCTGTTCATTAGCATGCCGCTAACGAATGTAGTGACGATTCAATCCGTACTCGATGTCAAGGATGACAACCCTCCACCAAAGGGGGTGGCATCTGTTTTCAACCGATCCATTCTAATCCTAACACCACAAAGGGCTTTGAAGTTCACAGCCGACTCTCCCGAACGACACTATATCTGGTTAACAGCATTGTCTTTCCTCGCACACTCGTCTCAGGCCGTCCCTGAAAACATCTCAGCACTACCAGCAGTCCAAAATACACCGATACCCGAGTTTGAAGCACCCCAACCAAAGTTGAAGCGTGGTGGTATAAGAGACTCTATTCGTCTGGCCAAGGGGCGCACCGTTGGTCGAGCCGCGCCACCTAGTATTCCCAGCATTCCTAGTATCCCAAGTGTGCCATCTTCACAGCTGGGTGATATGGCGAACTTCCCAACGATTGAACCTGCTGGAGGATTTACAAGTCGAGATGATTCGATAGATGCAGCGCAACCCCCATTAATACCACGCTTCCATGATCGCAACCAGGCTGCGACTCATGGTCGCAAGCGGAGTAACACAGGTGGTCATGTCCCGCCACCGCTTTCTTTCCGAGGGTTCTCTGGTCCTATCACAGGTCACCAGTCGACCAACAGCACCACCGATCAGAGCATTGGGACGGCAGGTTCCTCTGATATCTACCAGTCACACACATCGAGTAATGGAGCCTGGGCGATGAGCCAAGCAGGCTCACATCGTACATCAGAAGCTTCATCTCACCCAGGCAACTTCTTTGATGCCATTGGTACTGTGCGGATGGAGGCTTTCATTAGCCCATTAGCGTTCTCTCAAATCAACAGCCATCCTTACGAACAAGACCAATTTCGGCACTCACTTCGAAGGCGGAGTAAGGAACAACGAAGACGAAGAAGTCGAAGCCGACACCGAGATAGTTACAATTCTCGCAGCACCCGTACAACAAATGACGACTATTATCACGGAAGCAGAACAGCCGGAGAGGAAGATTTCTTCCGTGATGACCCTTTCAAGGGATTCTAGTATATAAATTATATGATTTTTACAGCAGCCACGACGGCAATTATCTCTTTCATTGTTTTTCTTTGTTTTCATTCTCAATCACCTTGGATAAGGAAGAGTCATGGGCGGATATTATACCCTTTTCTATACAACTACTTTTGGATGGGTTGAGGGCAGCCTCAGGGCTGGCCAGCACTCACTATGGAGTTTTGGGGTTTCTTTCTTTTACTGAAATGATGTTACAGTCATCAAAAAGTTGGGAGGATACATAGACCCTTCCGTTGCTCTGGCCAGAGATTTGCTATAACCCTGGCGAAGGAGATGTTTGCCTATAGCGAAAGATGCTGTAAGGCTACACATAAGTTCGAACCTGCCTTAACGACGAGGTATGGCTGAACTTGAAGAATTAGATAGTATAAATACAAACGAAGACCAGGCATGGCCTGTTTCAATACATATTCCTGTCCGTTGCTGTAGACTACGCTAATACAACTCACCAGGCTGAACAGTAGGTCAAAGTCTAGTCAAAGTAGCTTATGAAGGTTAGCTTTCTGTCATGCCGACTAATGCAATTACATGGCTTGCTCCATCATGTTTCTGGTGCGTCGTATGAAGATGTCTCAGTACAATCAACGTCATCTCGAATTTAATAAATGCCCCACTGATGAGTTTTCCCACTAACTACCCCGCGGTTTGCAGCACAGCTCCCTAAGCTTCAATACTCTCTGAACAAAGTTCTTCCCCTTCAGCCCTTCCTGACGACCAGGCCAATTCTTTCAAAATCTCCATGATCCACAGCCATCAAAGTCTTGAACTCCACCGAAGCTTTTGCTACCTCTGACGATATCACGAGCCCATCATGGACAACCCCGCATCCACTGAAACCCTTGAGCAGATCCAGACGCGGCACCGCCGTGAGCTAAAGGATCTTCAGGGTCGCATAACGGGAAAAAAGAAGAATGCTACTAAGAAGACTCGAAAAGGTGTCAATGATGAGTGTGCAGAGATGGAACGTCAGCTACGAGACAAGCAAGCCGCCGAGATTGCCGCTCTGAACCCGAGCGAGAGCAAGGACGACGATGACAACGAAGACGATGCTGCTCCCGAGGCCGAGGACAAGCCAGAGGGGGATAAGCTGGCTGAAGAGGCCCAGAAACTTAGCCTCTCGGAACCAGTAGAGCAGCAGCAACAACAACAAGCGGGGAAGAAACGCAATCGCCAGAAGGAGAGAATGGCTCGACGAGCTGCTGAGCAGGAAGCTGAGGCACAGCGCGCAGAGGAGGAGGCGTCCAACATGACGAATCATCGAGCAAAGGAGAGTGAATATATGAAGACGACATTTGAGAAGCACGGTCTGGTAGAAAAGGACATTGCACCGGATGGACACTGTCTGTTTTCGGCGGTTGCTGATCAATTGGGACAAAACGATATTCCTCTTAGTGATGAAGCCACACAAGAGCCGGCTTACAAAACAGTACGACGGGTTGCTTCGAATTACATGCTGGAGCATGGAGACGATTTTGCTCCGTTCCTTGAGGAAGATCTCGAAACCTATGCTCGCAAGATGAAGGATACCGCCGAATGGGGAGGACAGCTTGAGCTTATGGCGTTGGCACGACAGTACAAGGCAGAGATTCGAGTGGTGCAAGACGGACGCATGGAGCGCATTGGCGAAGAGGAGGGAGCCGAGTCGGGAAAGACACTATGGCTGGCATACTACAGGCACGGCTACGGTTTGGGAGAGCATTACAACTCTCTTCGAAAAGCATCATGATGAGAAGGAAAACAGAAGATCGCTTTTTTTCTTTTGTGTACAACGGCGACAAATCATATGCGATGGCTGCTTGGTATCGAGACGTAAAGAAGGAGCTTCGGTCACCGAAAGCACTCAGTTGGGCTATCGGCTCCAGACAGAGAGGAAGTCCATCACTGCGCCTTCTGGACTCATACCGGCCTTATGTGTCCTTGTTGGTTTGAGAAGACTCAGTCGATGTAGGGCGTCGGCCCAAGGTTTTGAGCAGGGATCCTCGTGGACGGTACCGTCGTCGTTGTATGCGATCTCTTCGCCCGGAGCTGCCAGAAGGGCTTCGTAGAGCTCTGGCGAGACGCCCCATGGTGGACCGTTGGCGGACATGGGTTTTGTCGAAGGGAACTCGAGACAGATGAGACGACCATCATGAGAAAGCAGTTCCGTCATGCGCTTGGCCCATTTTGGCCTTGCATCTGGGGGTAGCGCGCACAGGAACTATAGAGCTAGTTAGCTTACCAGATAAGAGCAGAGACACCCAGCATCTGCAGGAGCTGGGGTCGAAGGACGCGGAATTACCGTATAATCGTAGATGAGATCAAACTTGCCGTCATGACCGACACCCTTGGACCAATCTTGCTTGAAGAAATCGCCAGTGATCCAGTGAATCTTGCCCTTTTCCAAGTCGTCGACAGGCTTGTAGAGGCCTTCTGATTCGGCTTGTTTTTGGTTCTTTATAGCTTCCTCTTTCGCAGCAGCGCTGAAGTCGAGACCCCAGACGTCGTAGCCCCACGAGCTCAAGAGCAGCACGTCATGACCACGGCCGCAACCGGGTACCAGAGCGGTCTTCTTCTGGATTGCACCCGTGGCGTCCCGGAGAGGATGTCCGCGATGGTCCTGGTGTTGGGAGGGTGGCACAAGATCGGGTCTTTGAGCGAGGAGGTCGTGGAGGGCGATGGAAGCGGTACCTCGGTCCCATGGTGTCAAGGCTTCTTTCCAACAGCTATCCCATTTGGGACCTTGTTCCGCAAAGGGAACAGAGGAGATGCGATCCTCCAAGGGATTTTCGGTGGCCATTGGTGTCTAGTTGAACGGTGTCCCGGGGTTGTAGGGTGGTGAATAAGTGCAGGAATTAAAATTGCTCGGTCTAGGCTACGAGTTCGAAAGTTAGGATAGCGCACGTTATGGAGGTGAGGGGGAGGGTCTCTTCGGGTCGGACGCTGGACCTACGGATGGATCGATCACTTCTGATCCAATGGTGGGGTTATAATGACGAAATAAGGATGTTTGTGGGGGTTGTAAGTCGGTACATACCGTAGATTTTTTGATATTTTGTTGGACTTGATAGAAGAGATCTGAAGAGGGAGAGGTCACTCAGGAGTCTACATGTACTGGAGTCGAAGTGTCAGAGAAGACGAAGGAGAGAAAAAGAAATGAATCCGTTCTGGTCGCGTGCTTTTTTGCTCAGTTTTCGGAAGGAGCGTCACGCTATTCTACCCGTACGAGCATCCGGAGTGCTTATCTAGCGCATGCGCTAAGATGGTAAATTGGCAAGCATGAACGGGGTTTGATATTCGAGAGCAACTTCCATTTGTTATCAAACGTTTGTAAGGAAGGAACTAAGTTATACTTAATAATCACTGTTGAAACTGGTAAAACGGTAGCCGGTTTGACATGTGAAGCATATCGTATGGCGGGGCTTACAAACGTTCATACATAATGTCTTAGATTTAACTACCTATGTCTGAGTTGACATGCTACATGTTAATGACCAGGACCATGACATTATGTAGTAGTATCTTGATCACATAACCATGCCACTACAAAATCTAGAAAAGTACAGATCGTAAAAAGAAGGTCACAGGAATTCAGGTCTGACCCGCATCATATGCACATGTTGTGCGACACCTTGTACAGCAGAATCTAGTCACGACACCAAGTAAACACCAACATGGCTCATCGAAACCGTGCAGAAACAATTCGTTTACTCAAATAAACATACAGCTAACATATAAATACACACACACACACACACACACACACACACACACACACACACACACATACACACACACACACGCACGCACGCATACACCTGACCAGCTACACAAGCCGATAATACTTCCTGCCACCATCAGTCCGCCGCTTCACCCTTTCGTACACCCACCGCAAAATCCTCCTTGAACTTGTCCTTTTTGTGTATTACAGCTTGGACGAGCGATCTCCATACCTGAGAACTCTCACCTTCTTTCGAAGCATCTCCGGACTTGCCACCTCCAAGGGTCCAGAGAAGGGTGACAAAGAACGTCTCACCTTCGCTTGGCGGCTCTCGAGAATCACTAGCCTCAGGCGTACCCTCTCTAGAAAACGAGTCTCGTATTTTCTTAAATTTTCCAATTCCTCTCTTCGATTTCCCCACAATATGGCCCATGGTTTCGATAGTAGATGATTCTGAGCTCTTCGAGGGCTCTGCCTCCACTGACTCGACAGGGATATCAGTCGTGGCATGAGGGACAGCAGCCTGCATGGTAGTCGAATCCATTTGAAGGTTGACTGGCTCGTTATGTGTACCCGCAGAGCCTTGAAGCCTTTGGATGTTAATGTCGAACATGCTTTTGATTCTTCTTTCTGCCTCTTGCGACACCACCATTTCTCCGTCTTCTTTCTGGCCAGCCTTCAACTCATAAGCAGGCAGCTGAACGAAACCCTCCATCACCTTGAGCGTGGCAATGAGGACATCACCTGTGTGATCATGATACCATTCTCTATGACCTCCGCCACAAGACTCGCATTCGGGAACTTTGAGGTTGTTATTTCTGAGGAACACATGTGCCAGCTGTTCGGCTTTGTGGGCGCCAGCAAAGCCGATCTCGGATTCATATATGACCTTGGTGTTTTTTCCATAACAATTTCCAGAATGGTTTTTTCTCTCGACGGCATTGTGTCTGGTATATCCAATTTTGAAGACCTTCTCGTTCTTGGTGTGCTGCAAGACATATACGATACCGCATCGCCATTGCTCTAGAGTAGGGGGAGTGGTGAGAGCCTTTGCGATGGGTGAGGTTCTCTGCAAAGTTCCCTGTCGATACAGTCGACCTATACCAATACCCTCAACATGGATTGGATGGTCGAGCGGGTCATCTTCAATCTAGGGGGTATTTTCTTGGCATACCGAAACATCAGAAGCAGCCTGTCCAGCAGCGGGCTTTCTATTAGGGACGACTGAGAGCCTCTCCGATGTTCTCTGGAAAGAAAGCTCGTCGTCCTCTAAGACACTTTCTGCATAGGCTGGCTTGCCATTCACAGATGACCTGTCCGAGGTCGAGTGGGAATCAACAAGAGACAAGGTCGATATATCTTTTGTGATTACATTGACAGTATAGTTGTCGTTATTTGTCGAGGACGAGGAGGTCGCACCAACTGTTCCAGGTGAAGTGTCTGGTATTGAGTTGCCAAGGAAGTAAGCCGGACCTTTGATTGGAGTTCTGGCTGAATCGACTTCAGTAAGGGGAGTAGGAAAGGGCGAGGCGTCGCTGAGGCAAGAAGAATCGAATACCTCGAGCTCTGGTGTCCCCGGCTGTGATGCCTCGTCTGAATCTTCTATCAAAACCCTATTGGGCTCTTGGGCCCCAGTTGGAGCATCAGTCAAGTTGGCATCCGCGCGATGCTTCTGTTTCCATTCTTGAAATAAGGGCACAACTTTCTCCTTCCAGTGCAGGGCACAGTGGGTGACTACAAGCAATTGCTCAACCTTTGGGTAAAAGGTGGCAATATCTGGGCATGCTTTCATCTTCTCAATCTCTAGCCAAAGGACCTTGGCTTTGTCTTTTACACCCTTCCGCCCACGACGACAGCGATCATTATCATCTTTTCGCCAACGACAAGACTCGAAATCATGTTCATCTTCGGGATTTGGAAAGAATGCAATGAGCTCTCTCAGCCCTGTGAAAAGAGGATGCTCATATGCTTGAGAAGCGGCCATATTGAAAAGAGACAGCGCTGACAGCAAGATTGGTACAGTCAACTCAACTCGACGAGAAGACGAGCCTGCATCTGCGGTCTATTAATCATTGAAAATCGGGTGGCTGTCAATTCTATCTCTTAGGGGGGTTGAAGAAGGATCGCATGGGACTTGAAACTCGGCCTGGAGGGTATCTAGAGGAACATGGCGTTGGTTCGATATTTCGAGTGTTCGCAGCAAGGGCATGGTGATGGATGATATGCAGTTGGTTGTGCATTGCAGACGGAAGGATTTCCCCGGATCAAAAGAGGAAATAAACTGTCGAGAGCTGAAAAGCGTTGAAACACCAGGGGGCCCGTGTCAAGCATCTTTTCGACCGAGTCTTGCGTCTGAGCCCATGTCCGAGTCTACGTCTCACAGGGCTATCGTTATCCTTTGAGTGGTTCTGGATCAAAGGTTTCAGTTTATGTAAGATAGTGTGTATGACAACCCACGTTTCTTGACACCATCTTGTTCTCGGAAGCAGGGTTACAGTGAGTTGCAAGATCCAGATAGACACGGAGTTGACCGATACGTAGCACTGAGCCTTGCCGGGTGTTTTGCTGTGCCGTTGATGAGCTTTTGGGAGTGCGTGCGGGGGGCCTCATGTTGAGCAAGATTAGGCTTGGGTTCATTTTGGGGGTGGAGCGATAAGGAACTTTTGTGTAATAGATCTCGATGTTTCTTTCGTTTGGTTCATTATCTCGTGACTTTCAAGAGTTGTGATGGATAGGAGAGTTGGACTGTGGTGTTAGTTACAATAACCTCTCCTGCGTAGGTAGTAGGTAATAGGTAAGTTGACCTCTAAGCTCTGCTGTACAAAAATAAATATATCAAAGTCACATTCTATGTACTGACGAACTGACTTGCTAATTTTGTCTCTGGTATCCTGAGTACTGCATCCGAGATAGTGTCTGTACTGCACCTAGTGATATGTGATCCGGCAGTCGTAGTTATCTTATCTCGAATGTTTATCAGTTATCAAACTACTTCAACCGCGGCAGTTGGCTGACAGCTGAATGCGTTTAAACAGTGGAGTGTATGATTATTATTAGGTAGCAATATGATGAACCCAAGATACTGGGAATGGCCACGTGCATGAAGCATCTAGAATCTACTACCTCAAGTGCCGAAACAGCATCTTCTACCTCGGAAGCACGATTGGTCAGAGTCAAGGAATTCATGTGTTTATGTGACTGTTTATCTCATTATAGGACTGCAAGGTATCTATCTAAGCAGCCCAGCCCGGCCGTAGCCTCTTGGGCCTCATAACTAATAAAACATGATCCATCCCCGTAGTATATACGACGTTCGTCCATCCAGTCATTCATCTATGTACCAGCCGTATTGATACATTGATATGCATGTATATATATCATGTCGTTGCAGAAAGTGGAGATTGTAATGGGGGGATAGAAAACAAGACACAACAGAATCAGACTAAACTAATATATGGGGATCATTCATATGCCTCCATTTTTTGTGCCAAAACGCCGAAACCCCGGATATCCGCTGTTGACACCGAAAAGAAAGAAAATAGAAACAAGACCCGAAAATGTCGAAAAAGCAGGATATCAAGATAGAAGAAAACCAAATGTCTTGGTATGACGACAACGTCCGGATGCGTCGTTGTCGGTTTGTTTGCTTGCGGAGAAAAAGCCGAGACTTGAGCCACGAGGGCCGCGGTTCCTTCCGGGAATATAATATCGATATCCAAACATTCCCGCCCGGCCCGACAAGACTAAAGAAGCTCGAGAAAGAAACGAGCCGAGAGAGCTGGTTTCTCTCGGTCGGATTAAAGGCCGAATGGGGATAAAAAGGCATGGCCCACATGGGATGCGTGCGTTCTTGTGCAGTAGTCAGAGTCGGAATAGAGCCGAGATAAGATGCCCGTATCCATGTCTTTTTTTTCTTGATGGGACCACCTTCTAATCATGATGATGATGCATTAGAAAGTGGTTGGAGGTGAGATGAGAGAGACAAAGAATGTAAATATGGCCCATGGACGTCGTGATTGGTGAGGCGGGATAAGCCAAACATGCCACTGCTGCACATTTCCCCCCAATCAAGGTCTCTCGAGTGATACGTCGAGTTGACTTTTTGGTCGAGATAGGCATGGTTTCGATCATCCTTTTCCTTTTTCCGTCTTCCTTGTTGGATTGCATGGCTTTCTTATGGTGACTTGCTTTACAGGCCACAGTCTTCAAAGTCGCGAATCATGATAGCCATCTGTGCTCGCTTGGCCGCCTCGGCAATAAGTGTAAAGTCCTGAAGGAAAGGAGCGGTTGATGGGTTGTTGCCCTGGGTGGGAGCTGGCTGAGGAACCATCTGGACAGAAGGAGACTGCTGAGCCGACGAGTTGGAGGTTGAGCTTGAAGGGGCATCCATTGTTGGTAGTGGTAGACAGATAGTGACGGACAATAATGTTTGTTTGTGTGGAAGCGAGTGATATTTGAAAGTAGAGTAGAAAAGGAAAAAAATGTGTGGGAGGAAAGTAGTGGGAGTGGGAGGGAATATGTATTCGGGAGAGGTCAGGTTAGGCAGCCAAGAAACAGTGACAACAAAGCACAGTATTGTATGTGTGTGAGTATGTATGGATGTATGGATATGCGCATGCAACTTGGGTACAAGGTATTAATTATATGTATGATGGTAGGCTTATAATTAGTCTGAGCGCGTGGGGTAAAATGACGGGGGGATGTCACTTCTTTTTGGTCTTGTTTCCCCTTTGGTCAAGGAAGAATAACCTGCCACACACAAAGCTGAACCTTTTATTTTAGGTCTGCAGAGTGACGTCCCTGAGGGTGTCTTGGTAAGGATAAGTTGGCACAAAGATGGTGACGTTGTTTGAAGATCAAACCATCTAGAATCCTTCTATTTCCTTGATGTTATTGCTGCTGCTGTTGTTGATGGTGTGAACAAATTCGGCTTTAGGCTGATGCCGCAACCAAGGTGATAGACTAGTTGGACCTTCTTTTTTTTCTTCTCTAGGTACGTCTGCGCTATGGATAAAGGGCCGAGTGTCTGAGGACGGACGGGACAAGACAGTGGTCTCAGTTGATTAGGTACAGTACCTCGTCTAGTATGTAGTAATGGTAACTAAGATGGAGTAAAACGGAAACGCCGAGAGTGTGGAGGAAGAGGAGTAGTATAGAACAAGAGTCGTTAAACTGACGTTAATTTATAAAAGTGGAGGATGCCGAGTTTTGGTTTGTAGAATGAGGCCGAGAAGATCAAGTCAAGTCAGTCAATTATCATGCCATCACGATACGAGACACTTTTGCAGATACTGTATGCAGTTATCACTTTGTTTTATCCGCAAACAAAGTATGCCTCCGATGTTGCATGCAGAACAAATGTTCCTACATATGTATTGCCATTTCTAGATGTCTACTTCTTTACTATTGCAGACCATCATGTCCTCTACTCTACCGACTGTAACATGAGTATCCATGGGTACCTTATACAACAATAATCCCTTGAGCGGGTCCAAGCATAGGGAGAGAGAAAAGAGAAGCACCAACGAAAACAAATAGAACATCTTTTTTCCCCCCTTCCTTTAATCATTACTCGGCCTTATGCCTAGGCCTAGGAACTGGGGTTTACTCTAAAGCAGTGGATCTGGGGTGGAAACCGATCTTGGAAGCGTGGCCCATCCCATCTCGTTAGCTCTTCTAGTTTTTTTCCATTCTTTTTCTTTTCTCTGGTCTCTGACTTGTTCAAGAAAGAATTATGGGAACAGAGTAGGACGGAAGAAAAAAAAAGACCCTGAAAAAGACCGAGAAACGAGTCTAGAGTTAGTAGACATGATACCCAAAAGACGCTATTGCTGTACAGATGAGCCCTATAGGGACTTCGGGCAGTTTACTCCGCTTCACTATACGCAAAATGTTTCTCATTCTCTCTCTCTTCTCTTCACCGCTCGTCTCATCATTCACGGATATTCACTAGTGACAGACTCTTATCCTTTCCGTTTATCCGTCGCGTATTTTATTAATGTTATTGGGGGTTTCTCATATTATTCGTACAAGCGCCCCCAAATCATTGGATCCTGCGGGGTTATTTCTGCTCTGACCACAAACAAACTTCCCCAGTGATGAGCAGGATCGTCATGAAGAAATGTCATGTTATGAGAAGAAAATGCTTTTATAGTATGATGACCCCGTATATTGTCTAGAGGCGAAAGGGGGGTTGATCGACAGTGTTGCCTCATGTCTGGTGCAGATTGAGATGCAGATATTTGGCTGTGCATACCTACCTATACATATGTATGCGTCCATAATAGATATGTTCAAATCAACATATCATAGACATTCTAGATCAGGAATAAACGGCATGATCGCTGGAATATCCATCAATCAATTGTTCTTGAATCCAACCCCCTAGCCGGTCCGTCTTCCCTATCTTTGTTCTCCTCACCTTACCACCATGTCTTGTTCATCATTATTAGTGAGCCTCACTTTAGTAAAAGATAAGGGTCTCTTACTCATCCCAGTAACAAAAAAGACCCTCGTCATGAAACTAGTTCCAGCCCGGGTTCTTTCGGAATTCCTTTTTTCAAGCAACCGAGTTGGTGCGCCTTTCTTTTCCTCCACTAGGGATCCCGAGCTATCCCCTTGTCAGCAATAAACCCAAGAAAAAAAGCAAATAAAGTAAACATCACGACATGGAGATCAACAAGAGAATCTGCCCATTCTCTTTGCTACTGTTCGTGCGGCTCTTTCGGACATTGATAACCGATTATGCATGTGCAGTACCGTACCGCTCCCTCTCTCTGCCTTGCTTTTCGGCCCTCTGATCCGTCAAGACGTCTTTCTTGTTTGCATAAATTATTCGCCACCCCCAGGAACCTCGTCAGCCCAGAATCGGAGCGTTGGAGATGAAGTGGGTTCCTCGAAATTCCCATGTCTCTTTTGTTGCGGAGACTTGGGCTTGGGGCGCTTCTGTGAGCCTACTCGGGTCGGCAAAGGGATATTCGAACCGAAAAGACATTCGTTTTATTAAATGCATTCCGAGTCATGAATCGTGTGGTCATCTCTACTACACCTAGCACTAGTTATCTTTTGCTTCCACCTGGCCAAGAAATGGCCCCTATGACATAGTTGGGTTCATGCACTGTCAAACATGTTGATGGGAATGTCTATTCAAGGTTGCTCCTTGATAGGTTTCCCATCCAGTATTGAATACCTAGTAAAAGCTTGTGCTCCCAGTATGGGAACCCCAATGTTCTTAAACTCCCCGAACTACCGGCTGTCATGATGCCGTGTCCCGAAAGATAAGATACGTACCCCCGATCCGGGTTTTTGCCCGCCGCGCCGATCCGTCCTCCGGCCGCCCCTCCTCCAGATTCAGCTCTAGCTCCAGCTTTGACGACAACGTGCAACAACAAATCCTCCCACCATCGCCTCAAAAAGAAAACAAAGCTGAACCCGGGCCCGACCTACGAACGCAATGACGTCCGCCGTCGAACCTCACCAGTCCAATCGCTGGTTCGTCGTCCCCCGCCCTATCAGAAATCTCTTCAACCATTTCCCCCTCCACGTCTACGGTCCTGAAGAGCTTCCCGTGCGATCTCCCGCTACCGTGCGACAACGACCTGCGCTATACGTCTTTGTGGCAGATCAAGATGCCTTGTTAGGAAAACCGAGCTACAACCCTTCTTGTTTGAAATGGCAGGTGTGTTTTCTTCTTTCCAACAATATAAAACTTCCAATCCCTAATACTTCTTTCGGTAGACTGTGTTGAAGATCGCGGACATCGAGTTCGATATCGTACCTTCAAATAACCACGCTTCACCCTCTGGCGCATTGCCTTTTCTATTACCATCTTCGTCGCAATCATCGAAACCTCTCACCGGCGAGAAAATTCACAACTACGCTCGTGAACATGCCGCCCATACGTTCCCCAGCATCTCGTCGCCCCGCCTCGAAGCCTACCAAGCTCTCTTAACACAACACATCCGACCAGCCTGGGTATGTAAACCGCGTCAGTTCGATCAGCGCCCGCTAATACTATAGTAGTTATACGCCCTTTACCTTCTCCCAGCCAATGGCCCTCTCCTCAAGAGTCTCTACCTCCCTTCCTCGATTCTCCTCCGCGCACCTCTGCACCAGACACTCCACGCCGCCGCAACTGCTGAGGTTCTCAAGACGACACGTCGCGCAACCATCTCACCCTCCCAGCTTTTCGCCGATGCGACAAATGCGCTTAAAGCTCTATCCACTCTGCTTGGAGACGATAAATGGTTCTTCGGAGCCGAGGGGCCAGGCTTGTTTGATGCGGATGTGTTCGCATACACATATCTGATAGATGGCGATGCGCTCGCCTGGGAGGATAAATCACTGAGCGAGTGTTTGGAGGGTCTTCAGAACTTGAGGAGGCACAGAGAACGCCTCTACAAGCGGTGTTGGGGAGCAGACAAGTCCTGAAAAGGACTGGACATTTCAAGAACGATTGACTCGTCTTGTAATGTGCTACAAGTCCGAACATGACTATGACTGTAAATACCAATGTATCATATGTGTATCATGAGGAGTTTTGGAAATCAAAATAAGAATGGGCCTGGATGACATATATTCACATGATTAGAACGAGTTCCGATTCGCTTGCTGGTCATTAATAGATCTCAGCGACGCAATAAGCATCTCGAAATTCGTGTTTATCTGCCTGCTAGAGGGGAGTTGACCTGTCCTATCCCCCGCCGCTGTCTCGCATCAAGTCCCTTAACCCGTCTATAGCAGTGTTCCAGGAAATTCGTGACCTTCGTACATGCTTTATTTACAAGTTGACGGCACACTCGAAGAAGTTCGGCTTTATGTGAGCTTCCGATTCAACAAGTGTGGCCAGGAATGAGAAACGTGACGCGAGAAAGCCCCATGCCATAGTAATATCCTTAGAACGCCGAGTAGAACCTGAACCCCAATAATGCAAGGAATCCATGACTTAAAAATAACAATTACCTTTGATGCCGTCTAGTTCTGATACGGTTGAGGGATCCCCTCCAAAACATCGCGGACCGAGGCAAAGGCTCCTTCACCACCATCTTCACGAAGGTCCTCAAGAAGCACACTGTTCTGAGCATAAATCAACTCCAAAGCTGCCCGAGACGATTTCCCAAGAGATACTGCTTGAAAGTCAGAACATTGAAGCGAAGCTGGAGGCAGATTGCTCTACTTACGCAAAATGGCTGAGTTGAGTTCCTCCGCTACTGTGACTCGTCCACTCCTGTCCAAGAGATGACTCACTTGAGGCTCTTTCAGAGGGTTCTGGTATGCCGGCAGAGCCCAGATCTCATTTAGTGCTTTGCTCACTTCTGCCCGTTGATCGTTGGCATATTCCTCATGCAGTTTTTGACCATATTCCAACATACTGCGTTCAAGTTCAGCAAGTTCGGTCGCGTTTTCGCCTCCATCGGTTTCCCACGAAGCATTCTCGCTTCCGTTGAGGTCGATATCCATAGTCTGGTTGTTGACTTGCTTATTCCCCTTTGCCTCGTTTCGCATATTGAGCTGCGCCGCCTTACGCACCAGCTCAATGAATTTGCGACACCGTAACTTGAAGTAGACATGCTCGTTGTCTTCTAGCACATGAGGGTAATACGCGTTGGTGTACTTAAGTGCCCTGTCGATGTCTCCCTCAAGTATTGCTCTCCTTATACCTGCGTTGTTGTTAGCACCCATGTAAGAGAGGGTTAGTCAACCTACGTTGGCGGTTATTAGCATCTTCGTCGTCCCTATCGTTCTGATACGCAACCACAGTGTTTGGATCAAGATTCAAAGCTTCTTTTTGAATCATCATATCTTCTGCAAAAGCTCGGGCCGTCTCCACGTAGCCATCATGTTGGAGGAATTGAAGAACCAATTGCTGGATGATGTTGGTTTCAGACCATTCCGGCAGGATCGTTGATCCATCAGTAGCCTGGATAGCTTTGCGTACTTTATCGCGCTCTTCCTGAAACGGCATTAGTTATCTGTCGTGCTGCGAGGTGAATTCCACAAGCTTACGCGCATCATGTCGTCTATATTATACACAAAAGGAGTCTGTCCAAAGTTGACCCGGATGACCTCGCCAGGCTTCTTAAGGCTGATAGCCGGGTAAAGCTTGCCTCTGGAAACGTCGTTGAAAGCCGTTCCTGGGATTTGGTTAATTGCGTTGGAGAAAACAATGGTAAGCAAGACGCACCTAGTTTTACGCCATTCTTGGTGAAGAAAGCGCTGTTTTCTTTGAAGTTGACACCACATCCAACCACGTCGTTGACATTGAAAGTAGGGCCAAAGTGCCTGCCAACGTTCTGTCCTGTAAAACATCGACCATCGTCGCCATGATAGCCCCAAGACTCGGGTTCCCAACCAACTGGTCGTGACAATACAGGAGTCCTAGTGCTGAATCCGATACTAACAGTGGCGCTATCTCATCTGTCAGTGGTGTGCATAAATACAAAGACGCCGGGTAGTATCCACTTACTCCTCTCGTTTGGCCGATAGAATATGGACCTCGAAATAGTAGATTCCGCATTGGGGAGGCATGTAATGGTCAGCAAGGACTGCGAAAGCCTCAAGTTCCCTATCGTGTTGGCTCTTAGGTCCGACGTGTTTAACGCTGAGGCCGTCGTGTTGGATCTCGAGGCTTGGCATCTTCTCTTCCTTGTACCATCTCGTCGGTAGAGGTGCCAGATCGTCATTCTCCTCCACGGCCGGGGGGCGCTCTATCACAGTATGCGACATGCCTCGATGTGAGCCAGGGGGTAAAGGATGCTGATTGTATGATGTAGTTGAGCCATGCGAAACGCCATTAGCGGAAGCACGTGTAGTTTCGCGGGCTTTGACCTTGGCTTTGTGAGCTTCTTGGAGCTTCTGAACATATGTCGAGTTCTCGAGGTATGATGGGACAAAGAAGTTGTCTTCGTCGTTATTAGTGCTACTGTCGGTGGCAGCCGCCGCCTCCGAGGCGACGAGCATGCTGAAGGCTCGCGAGAAAGATGGGAGGCCAGTCCTTCTGGTGCTCGCACCAAATTCGGTGCCAGGAGTCTCCATATCGATAGTGTTGGCCGGTTCAGAACCGGGGATGTTGAGTTCGCCGGATGCGTTGAATATCGAAGTACGAGCGGGATGGGTATAGAAGTTGGGGATGTTGGCGATGGACGGGTTGTTCGGGGGAAAGAAGCGGGCGTTTCGAGTGGATGGTGAAGGCGCGATGGAAGGCGACGCTGATTCGGGTAGAGCAGAGGAGCTTGAAGCTTGATATAGGGGACTTGCCATGTCCACGAAGACAGAAGCAAATACAGTGTATTCTTCACCCAATCAGCCGTCCAAAAGCAGAGGCCAAAGGTGAATTGTTCGTCGGGTCGAGTCCCAGCTCAGTACTAATATCTTTGTTTGTAGTGGGGTGTAGCGTTGTAGTCGGATCAGTTGTCTAGTAGCTACTACCTACGTAGGCACCACGAGGGTGGATGGGAGCACGAGCTTCGGATAAGTCGAGAGCTAACCGATAAGGCGAGAAGTAGTAAAGTCGTTGAAGAAGAAAATGTAAAAAAAGGAAATGCAAAAGAACAAATCCAAGTGATGCTAATCTATTGTAAAGTGGCTTGTAGCCAATAAGTACAGTACAGCAGTGAATGGTGCTAAGTTGGAGGAGAAGGCGGGTGGATGGCGGAGAGCAGTGGACGATGCGGATAGAGTGGAGGTGGCTCCCGTAAGAAGCGTCACCGTCACCAGTTGGTCGCCAGATGGTAACCGATACAAGAACCAACAAAGTATCAATGCGAAGGATCTATCTTTTGTTGATCAAAGAAAGAAACATCGACCGTTAAATGCCTGTCTGTTGACAAAGCTAGAAACCGAGTCATGGTTGTATCATCACCAACGTTCTCGGTTCTCTCCTCATCAACACATGAGAGGTACGTATCATGGCAACGCAACTTGCGCTATCACTATCGCTATCAATCACGAGGGTCCTTTGCTCCCCAGCAGGTTTAGTCTTTCAGTACCCTCTGCACCTTGTCTGTTAAGCCAGCGCCTAGCAAAAAGCAGCGTCAACTTAACAGTGGAGGCGCAACCAGCTTCCCCGCTACCCAAGCCGGACCCTCTCTAACCTGCATTGCTCCATGATCCGCTATGCCAAAACGCCCCAACACGACACAGTCTGCGCAGTCCAGGGGGCAACAGAAAAAACTGACTTGTGAGTATTGGGCTGCATAAAATAGATGACCTAAGAATGCGGTCTTGTGTAACACAGTCTGACTTGGTAATTTTGCCTAGCCTGCTCCCAGCAACTCAGTTTTTTTTTAACCCCCAAGGACAGTCCATCAAGCTGAGACGAGACGTGATAACCTGATATTGTTACGCTCTGAGGAAGAGTCACTCTTTGGGTATTTGAGAATGAATGCAGTAAGACGGAAACGTGGTCAATATGTCTGGAACAACTTCTGAACGCGAAAGAAACAAGAGTCTCATTCGCTTATACCTGCTAGGGAGGCACCCAGGGATGTTATTTGCTGACTTATTCCCAAACCTCCAATGAGCACCCCGATTTCAATATTGGTTTTTTTGGTTTCAAATCTGGTCTTTATTTATTAGCCCCCTCGCAGCATTATCCAGCCACCATCGCTTGTATCCGAACGAGATTTGTTGCATCCTCATAGACTTTCAAGAACTGAATACTCGTTAGAAAAAACAAAGTGTTTAAAGCTAAAAACAAATTGCATAATGTGACGCTATGTATGTTCATCTGCTGCATTAAAGCTCAAACTGTCTAAACTCAGTTTCGCCTCAGATGACTAAGCCTCGGTGCTCCCTGCAAGTTCTGCAACCACACCACGACATCAAGACATGACCCCGATGAGAAAGACAAACGCAAAATGTATCCACTGTCTGGCCATTGGGGCATCTCGTCACCCGAAAACTCTTCGCCAACCGCTCAAGTCAAAGAATTCCCTCACATTCGAAATATTTCCTCACTACAAGAGGCCCAAATGTGAAGGAAACTAAATTTGGCGCTTTGCATGCCACTCTTCGCATCTTGATGCTGAGCGACTTTACAGCATGTGTCGAGACGGGCAACGTCCAACCACCACGTATTTAGGTTTCTCGAGGGATGCAAATTGCGTCAGCTATCTTTAGACCTGCCGACTCCGTAATTTCGGACGGCCAGGCAGGAAAAACTGGAATCATCGATGCTACCCAGGCTGCGACAAAACGACGTGTCAAACACCGTCAGACAGACAGATCAGCGCCCATACCTCAGGCTAAGTACCAACAGAACAATTCATATCAACATCACGTAACAAAGAGAATTTGCTTCATTTTAGATTAAACAATGCAACGCTTGTTTGGACGTGCTTCCAAATCTATCTAGCATTTTCCTCATTGTGCTTGTAATTGTACATTGCCTTGAGCATCGCCAAAATTCAATACCAATTCCTTTTCCACAGCGCATCCTCCTCGCTGTTCCATAACGCCAGCGACACCAGCGTCGCATTTGATATAAGAAAAAACCGTGGTCGAGTCTGAATCCATGCCCTCGCTCAATCTCAAAACATGTTGCCTGAGTGACTGACAGACCAACGAGCGTCAGTTATGTGTAAACCTAAAACGCCGACAAATATTGTAGGATGGTGAAAACAAACTCTGATATCAGAGCAAATTACATAGGGAAAGTGACGGCACGCGGCCACCAGTTACTATGAGGCGGCTGCGATAGCCAAAGGTGCGGGCGATGAAGCGTGATTGCTGGGGGCGCTTTGCATCTCAACGTCGTTGCCGCTGTTGCTGTTGCTGGCACTGTTGGCCTCTTGACCATTCTCCTTGTTTTCCTTGGTGCTGCCCTCGGCGGAGGCGGCGGAGGCAGCGGAGGCAGCAGCCGAATCTTCAGCACCAGACTCTGGAGCCTTCTTCTGGGGAGCGACCCAGCGGGGAATCTCCCATGTGACACCTGTAAAGCTCCTGAGCTGAAAGCCTCCCTTAGCCCATCGGCGACAAGGCTTGCCAGAGCGATCGAGGGCGCGAAGGCCAGCGTTGATGGCTCCTTGATTTGCCTTGGGTCCCAGCTTGTGGCCTCCAGCAGGCTTGGTGCCGGAGTGATCGATCGTACCGTCCTCCCTAGAGTACAATTAGTACAGAGCATAGTATTGGGATACATGGTGTGGAGAAAACTTACAGACGAGGCTTCTTCTTGGGGCCAGGCTTTCCTCGAGGCTTGGGGATACCATCATTTGATCCGTTGGCAGTGGCGGCTGATCGCTTGACACCCTTCTTCTTTGGGCCTTCGGTAGGCGGCCCCATGGCTGAAGGAGCGGGTGTTCCGTCGGCAGTAGTTGTATCGGGGACAGGAGTAGCAGCGTTTGAATCTGAAGCATTGTCGCCATTTGTGACGCTGGCTGCTGGTTGAGAGCCAGAAATAGACGCGGCAGGTGAGTCGGCCTTTGCTGTGATGTCTTTGACAGGAGATTCCTCTTTGATGGAGTCGGGCGCGATCAGGGCACGTAGCCTGTCGGGAGAGACTTTGCGAGTGACGATTAACGTGGCTTTGGTGCTTGACTTGCGTCGCGCGTCGGCGGATTTGGCTGGAGGAGCCATGATAGATAGATTGATGATCGAAGCGTGTATGAGAAAGAAACTGTTGTTAATGATGGTGATAATGTAGGGATGGTCTGTTGATGACAAGTCGAGGTATTGTGTTGAGTTGCTGTGGTAGAAGCAGCGACAGGTGATGATGAAAGAAGAATGGGAAAGGAGCAGGTTTTGAGGAATAGGCTTGTTACGGGAGAGGCGGCAAATAACCAAACCAAAGACCCGGTGGTGATCCCGTGGTGGTCAGGGGTGGTGGGCTTTTGGGGCTTGCGTGGAGCGATTAGTAGTGGTGGTTTTTATTAAGAGGGAGGATGTCAGCCAGAGTAGAGTCGAAATTCAGGGTGGTGATGATGGCGATGGAGATGAGTTGGTGGTTAAATATGAAGGACAAAGTAAAAGCAAAAGCTTTGTCTTGAATGGCAGCATTTTAAGTCTTGGTTCTGTTGCCATTTTTGATTCTGGTGCTTGGGGCCGAAGGCGGCGCACAAGGAGTGTTGAAAAATTGGTTGGGTTGGGTTTGGTTTCCCGCGTTTCTTTGCACTCTCGCACTTTCGCTCGCTCTTACTCTTACTCTCTCTCTCTCTCAAAACTTGGGGATTTCAGGTCCAGGTTCAGTCAGGTCCGGGTCTGGGTCCGGGTCCAGGTCTGAGTTAAGTTCTTACTGTAACGGGTTTAGCGCCACTCTTTTCCGCAGCATAAGGGTGCGCTTACTTCCAGCCAATAATAACCCTTGTATGATCTTAATCTCTCCCAAAAGTATTGCCTTGAATGAATTCTATCCATTGCTATTCCACTCCTCCCAGCCGAGTGAGCGATTCAGCCAGCAAAAGCCCTTTCAATTCAAGCTTCCACGGGCCCTCAATCACCCTTCAGCCCCCGAATTGTCCCTACGATGTGCCATTCATGATGGAAACACAATTTAACCCCTCAAAATGTACATTTTACACTGCCCGACGCTGCAAACAGTCATTTAACCACAAAATACATACACTTTTATTTTCAGCTTCATTTCGTGATGCTCCGAAATGGCCACCATGACACTCGTGAAAATTTTATTGCATAATAAACCTACGCGACAAAGAAAAATCAAATCAAGACAAAGAAACAAACATTATCGCCACCCTTTTACTTAACTCATTTCATGACTTTGTTCTCGTTTTAGCACTTCTTTCCCTCCCTTTACCTAGTCAAGCTGACAATGACGGGGTAAAAACAGCAAGAATTGGGGACGCTCAATGTCACTCAGCGAGCGAAGCCCCCTGCAACAATTAGGGTGGCGGAACTCTACAATTCAAGACAATCACTTGCACAACAACTTGGCATTGATTCAGAGCTCTCGAACCTGGCATCGCAGGCCTTCTTGGCAGAGGCCATCTATCTACTGGACTGCATATTGTGATCAATAACTCACTTACCATCACCATACAAACTCAATACCCAAGTTTTCATTCCTAACAAAATAGGTTCTAGAGAATGAGCAACTGGCCTTGCCGAACAACCACCAAGAATGGTCCCATTCATCGTGCGGATCTAAGCTTTCGTCATGACTCCGCCAAATCTTAGGTGATGCTATCCAGTACTGTAAACTACAGGTTCTTGATACCGTCATCGTCATACGCCATTCGACAACTGCACGGTTGACTTCAACCCCACCGAAAAGATCAGCATGACGAATGGGCTGCCCCAAGCAACCGCATCGGAATGCCTGCTACAGCATATCATCACGCCGCAAAACCATCTTTCTAAATCATAAAGGGTCCTAATAACAAAACTCAAGTGAATTTTCTCTCACAGTTCATTCATTGCTAGGAATGAAGAGTGCGTACTTTGTCCGACATGGAACAACAAGTGTTGGTCCATTCATTGTATGCCCACCCGAGACTGAGACATCGTGATATGAGCGTTGCTATTACAATAGTTGGAATGCGTTGCTCCTCTACAACCTGGAGTCCATGGCAAAGGTATAACATGGCAACCCATCGAGCCTCAACTAAAGCAGAACATACACACATCATATGGTTTATCCAAATCTTTAACATACCCAAATCGACAAAATGATACGCTTATACATACTTCTTTGCCTATTACCATGCCTCCTCCTAACCGCTCCGTTCACTCATGCTGCCCTCTTGCCCCGCCTCAAGGCTCCATTCAAGCTACCAGGTGCCGTCTTCGCCGAGCCAGAAACCAGATCTCTTAAAGTAGTCCCTTTCAAAGAGCTTCCTGGGCAACCTCATCATGGCCACCGACTTCATCACACTCTCAGTCTGGTGAAGCGACTGGTTGAAGACCAGGGCGATATGGTTGAGGTTACTGAGGAGGCTCTGGAGGAACTGCTGGAACAAATCAACAAGCTTCACGATCAAGTCAACGGCATGATGCCTTCTGGTGCAACGGACAGACAGCCTTCTCGTGAAACAGGCGCCTCATCGAACAGTCAGCCGGGCCAGCTACCTGCGGGTTCTTCTGATGAATCTTCCAGTGATGGTCAACCAGAACAGCCACCTGAGCAATCAGCTGGAGCAGAAGTTCATGATCTCGCGGATATCCCTGGTCCATCTGAAGTTCCCATAGTCTCTGAGCCCTCTCTGCGATCTGAGTTACCCGCACCAACAGATGAGGCTGGTACTGTTCGCGAGTCTCAACCTCCGAATGCACCAGGCCAACCAGATGTACCTGGCCAGTCACAGACAGAAGGACTTAATACGCAAGCAGACTCGGCATTGGCCGCGACGGCTGCAAATCCTACTCAGGCAGTAAACGATAAACCTGCTAATGACCCCAGTGAGGCCAAACCCGAAGAGCCGCCTGGTGGCGATGCAGCCGTTGCCTTGACAGAGTCTGCAGATGCCCCTGGAAACGGCGGGACTCTTCAGTCTGACGACTTGCCCAATAATGCTGTTGCCCAATCCACAGGCGAAGCTCAGGCTCCAGCTGGGACGCAAGTCAATACAGCACAAGACGTCGTTCCTACCGAGGAGCCCAAAGATGGAGACCCCACTCCTGATTCTAGCGACCGTAATACGGGAGAGTCCAGTGCTTTTCCCGGAGGCGCATTCGTTGAGGGTCCGGATAGTAAACTTCAGACACTCTCAGCCGATGCCGCATCTGCGGAACAGACTGGCGATCCAACACCTGAGGCGACCCAGGAGTCTTCGCCGCCAGAGGGCGAGTGTATTGAAGATGATAAAGTAAGTGGTCCCTCCGGCCTAACTAGAAACCTTAACTGCACACCAGATAACAGGCCATCCGCGAGCGATCCTGCGCAAGACGCTTCAGCAAACCCGTCTTTAGTCGCTATAGCAGAAACAAGTCTGGCTCAGATAGCTGCTACAGCTTCTGAACTTGCGAGTTTGGAACCGACAACGATAAATTCTCCCGTAGCTACGAAAGTCGAAGGACCAGCTCCAGCATTGGAAACGGAAGCCACATTAACGCCAACTATCAAGGCTGCAGACTCGCAACAGCTTGCTGCGCCTACACTCGCAGCGAGCCCTCCTGCTATTTCCAACCCTAGGCCTTCTACCACGGCGCAGCTCTCAGCAGTGCAGACACCTCCGAGACTGAGAACTTTGGTGTTTACTTCCGTGATCACAAAATCGTCAACTATCAAGATGACTACCACTCGCACGGAGATTGTTGACGCGAACGAGCCCACTCAGTCTTTCAAGGCGCCGGGCCATGTTTTTAAGGAGGACAAAGATGCAGGTGCAACTTTCAACAACCATGGAAAGCTTGCTGTGGAGGATAGTAACGACGAAGATATACCAGGTACTAATCCAATGGATGAAATAAGAAAAACAATGAATGCTGATCATTTTGCAGAAACGCCCCTTCAAGGAACTTCCCTAGGCACCGAAATCACGCCAGAGACTACATCCCTCAGTACCACAACAATGGCTATGACAACCACGATCAGTTTGAGTTACCGAAGCACTACGTCGACTCCCGAAGCCACGCAGAAGTTTGTACCCGACGCCTTGGTGCCATCCGCTATTATACGTGGCAATGGTACATACGGTGCGACGCCTACCAGCGGGTTCAAGACTATCAGGTCGACAGCTAGTTTGGCAGAGAGGGCACTGGTTTAGACGCACACGACTTGGTTTTTGGAATTTATGATATAATAATGGTGTTTGGATAAGGGATTTTTAGAATGACTGCAATGAATTTATTTTTGATGGTTTGCAACAACCTCGTCATATCGTGACACTCGCAGAGCTTGCAGGACATTACTATGCTTTATTTGACTCGCTTACAGCACTGTACCATTGAAGAAAGCGGTGGCACCATTGTACACTGCCTTCCTAACTTCGCCCTCAAAAAGCTTCTGGATTCCGTCAAAGTCATAACCTGCACCGAGAGCGAGCTGAAGCTGAATGCGGGCATTCTCTCCACGCAGAGCTCCAGAGCTGATACTGCTAGCTATCAGCTTACATCATACATTAGAGAACTGAAGTTTGACTTACATCTTTTCCGTCTCAGGACCAGGAACTGAGAGTCCGAAGTAGGGACGGAATGAGGCTACCGTGACAACGCCTTGGCCGTAAAGATCTTCGGCTGCTTTTGAAGCCGCAGTACTAAGAGCACCAGGACCAACGCCCATGATGATAATACCCCTGAAATACGTTAGCTAGAATGAAGTGAGCTTAGGCACAGCGATGCACTCACTTTGCGCCGTTCTTAGCCGCAGAGTAGAGTAGATCAGCATCGAATCCTTCTATCACGACATTAGTCCGACTATCATCATCAAGAATATATCATCACTCACAATGGCCATAAAGAACATCAACCTTTGGCAAAGGTGAGCTCAGTTCAAACGGGTCAAAATAGTTCCTGGCCTTGGGTAAAGATGGAGAATAGAAAAAGTATGGCTGTCCAGACATGAACTGTGCGATGTATCCCTGATCGGGTGCCAGGAAAGTTGATACAGTGTTGCCATTGGTCTTGGTAGCGTAGAACGCCGAGACGAGATGGTCGTTCATGGCAATGAGAGCTCCGCGGTCTCGAGCTTCAGGGTGGATGGCGGTTCTAACAGCGTCGTAAAAGTTGGACGGCCCATCAGCTGAAAGTGCAGAGTTGGGACGCATGGATCCTGTGGCGACGAAAGGCTTAGAGCAGTTGAGAGTAAGGTCGCCGCCAAAGACCTAGCAAATTATAAGTGAATTTCCTCCCAGACGTACTTCTGGATATGGCTCTTACTGTGTCAGCCAGCGTGTTGGTGCCATGGATCATGACAGCTCCAACAATATCCGAATCAGGACTACAAAGACGCTTGTGGGCGTCCATGGAAATATTCAAGAAGCGATCTGAATCAGCATTCGCACTACCAGCACCATTTCTTCCTTCTGTGAAATTGACGACAGCTATCTGAGCGATATCTAGAACTTCGCTGACGTCGCCGATGAGTGTCTCGGGAGTGAGACGACCGATGGGACCACCGTAGTTTGTGGTATCCAGTCTACCGTTGGTCGAGCCAGAGAGGATTGTGCCATCGCCTGTATTATACAACCTGTTCATAGATCAGTAACCAGTTAATGAAATTGGCTTTGATGGGGAGTTTGACATGATCTTAGGTAGACTAGAGTCTTTGGAGATCCAGGTCAAGCCAGTATTATGATCATCGCGCTTAGGGATCCTTGTTGGAGAAGCTATCGTGGTAGAAACTAAGAGGAACAAGGTTATGAGAGGCCGAAACATCTTGGTAGATATCAATAGAGGTACTAAGGGAAACAGCTTGTATTGATGCTCTCCATCAACTAAAGGCATGTTACTATATACTTATATTGAAGCCGGCCACAAGCTTCACTACGTGGTAAGTTGTTGAGAATCTGTGTCTGGACTAAGACTCCCAAGACACTAAGGCATATCTCGATGACTTTGGTAACACGATAACAAGATAAGTTGGTATAAAATATTGCTATTACGTACAAATCTGGGTATTAAAGATAATCAACGATTCACGATTTGGAGGGGCATGATATGTTTCCAGCAGTTAAGGATCGCAAGTCCCATAATGGTTAGCGAAGCCATGACAGCCGGAGTATGTTCTCCCAATGATCATCGTCTAACTGGCTGTAAATACCTTAAACGATGATCTTGAACCTCAGGGGCCCTTATCGTAAAGTCAAGATCCAATCAAGATGAACAGAAATCCGGGGATTTCATGCAGGTTGAGGCTCTGGAGATAATGTTATCTGCGGAGAAGCCAGATTGAGTAGAAATAACCATGGGTTAAATCGATCTGTAAATACTGATATCGGAGAATTAACCGAGTTGTGCATAAAGAACCATGTCTGTTGTAGGAAGAGATCCTATTGAGTGCACCTATGGTAGCAACTTGTTGTGACTGGAGGGTTGCTGATGTCTTATCTTTCTGACTGGTATAACTATCAATTACAAGATTTACGTCAATACTACTAAGTCTTCTTTCCTCCTCCTACTTGTTATTAAAGAAAACTCCTGGCAGGCTACATGTCGTTCTTAATAACCAACAGCCACATTAAATATAGGCTATCATGTTCATGGCCGACGCTGACTATTTTGCGGGCTTTATACCAAGTTGGGTTGTGTCATGTAAGCACTTGTTGTTGCATCCTCAAAAGGCCCCATCAAAATGGAACCTCCGTTCTGTCTGCCACGTTGTTCGGCCACTTTAAGCAAACAATTAATGGGAAATTGACCGCTAAATAATGGGCAATGAATGCTGACAATCATGCAAGAACCAATAGAATCTTTGTCAGAACGATGGGCAAGGCACCTGACAATGGATTGCAGGCGCAGGGTCTTGCGCCTCGGCTGAGTTGGTTCTCAGTCTTACATGCATAGACCTCTTCCAAGTCTTGGCTCCTTAATTCATCTCATTCTTTTTTTTCTTTGTTCGATCTCGTGCTATTTCAACACGCTTGAGCTTTTAATTTCTTGAATTGTGAAAGTGCAGATTGAAAAAAACAAACGACGAGATGCTGAGATGAACCTGGGAAGACTCAATTAACAACTCTCCCTCTTATACCGCACACCATGAAGTTCCTCGCCACTTATATCGTCTTTGTCCCGCTCGCCATCGCCCACACGCGACGCTATGAAGCACTCCAGGCTGCACCAGGCGACCTCATGCCACGGTTCTTTATTGATCGCTCCTTTCCTCTAGCCAAGCGTGCTGGAGACTGTGGCTCGGGTAATCACAACTGTATGTCGCACACACTCCATCGTCTCTCTCAACTCAAACTTACATGGTATAGGTCTCGAAGTCGGCTTCCCTGATGACTGTTGCGACAATGACTCTTACTGCTACATCAACAGAAGAGGTGATCCGAAATGCTGTCCTATAGGCTCAAATTGCTCCTCCGACTCACCATGCAACTCGACTGCTTACTTCTGCACCCGCACTGCCACTACGAGCGGAACTACCACTGAGCAGCAAGGTTGCTGTGATCGCAAATGCCCTGCGACGAGTCTTTATCTCTGTCCCAGCAGTCTCGGTGGGAACTGCTGTGGCTACAACTCTGAATGCCGCACTGGTGGTGCTTGTGCCTCGACGAGATCTGTTTCGAGAACAGGCCTACTCTCGCCTATACCTTCAGGTTGCACCACATCTCAACATAGTTGCACCATCGGAGAGGGATGTTGCGATAATGACCAAGTGTGCACTCAAGTCAGTGGTGAGGGATACTGTGCCCAAGCCATACCTACAGAAAGCGACGCCACAGTCGTTGACGACGATGATAGCGACAGCAAATTGTCAGACGGCGCAAAGGCGGGTATAGGTGTTGGTGTTGTTGTAGGGGCGGGCCTCATCATCGGCGGCCTTACTTGGATGTGCCTGCGGAAGCGAAAACGCCAGCGAAGTGCGGTAGGACCCCCTGTACCCGGGCACGTCAATGACCCTTCTCGCGATGGCATGACAGATATATCAGGGAGCCATGCCCGTTCAGGTCCGACCCAAGATTACTTCGGGCCAGATCCGGCAGCAGGACCATACACGGAGCAGGCCAGTTCACGGGTTACTTCACCTGGCAGAGATGCTGCAGTACCCATGCACGCACAAAGTCCAGGCGATATTGCGGCGCCAGTCGAGATTGATTCAACGACAAGAGACGGCAGTGAACTATTATCGCCCATGTCCAGTCCGAGTCTCTACCAGACACCTCTTTCCGAAACGATAGACGGTCGATTCGAGTTATATGGTAACGATTCAGCGATAACCCCCGACCGTCCGCTGTCCATCGTTCCGACGCCGCCGCAAAGTATAATGGGGGATAAACGCCCGCGGCAGGATTAACAATTCAAGGAGAGAGATTCATTTCGGTCTATTCATCTTTTTCTTTTTGGTTACTTAGAAACGCCCAACCAGTTCGTCAATACGAAAAGAGCCATCCAATTCTTGAGAGTGCATTACATATCCGAATGGAGAGAAAAGAAATAAACAATTATGTGTATCGAGGTTAATGCTCAGAACTCCATGCCAGATAAAGGGGGGAAACGTTAAGGACGCCGCCTGTCAGTCCCATCAACGCCGCCGTTGAATGAAATGTAAAAAAAAGAAAATACAGAAAGCAACCATTCATTGCCCTAGACAATTTTTTCCCATTCCATCTGTCTTCAGCAAACAACGCCGCCAAATGGTGCGCAGGTTCGTAGGTCCTTCACAAGTTCCTCTACACTGCTCAGATGTTGGCTGAGCAGCTCTTGCTTCTCCTCGGTGGTAAGATAAACGTCTCCTTCAGGTTCGGAACCAGAGCGCTTGCGTCGGGAATCGGCATTAAAAGCGCCGGCGAGCTTACTAGGGCTACGCTGGAACATGGCGGGGACACTATCGCGCTGGTCTGCTCGGGGGATAGATGGTATCTCGGGCATGAGATAGAAGTAGAGGAACTCGACGAGCTTGAGCTTGACCTCACGGGCTGTGGACCGTGACTTGAAGAGTGACGTGACTGTGAGAAGGCCATCAAGGCTCTCAAAAGTGCGGGTGTTGATGGGAGTGTCGATAAGAGCGGTTACCAGGGTGAGAAGAGTCGCGGACTGGATGGCGGGGCAGTTGTAAGGCTCAAGAAGGTCGAGTAGAAGCTATGTCTTGTTGTTAGTCTGTGCTTTTAAAGAAAAAGGCGGTGGCGGAGAAGGTCAATGCGTTACATACGTTCATGTTTTGTTCTCGGGCGAATAAAGATTTGCTGGGAGGATGAAGCAATAAAAGTCCCTGGATGAGATCGAGGGAGCTCAAGATCAAGAGGTCGTTTCCACCATCACCGCCCTTGGCCATAAGCCTATCAAGGGTACTGATCAGGCGCATAGCAACGTTCCATTCAAAACCCTCCTGCAACTTGAAGAATTCTCTGAAAGCTGGGTCTCGGGAAAGTTGGGAGAGGTCCTTTTGAGGCGGTGTCGACGAGCTATCACTTCCATCAGTGTCCGAATCGCGGCTTTGATGTGAGCGATCGCTTCGAGAGCTTGCTTTTGCTTTTGTGTTGGCGCGTGAGAGGCAGATCTGAGCGAGAAGACCTTCAACCTGGCGAAGGCCCTTCCGTACTTTTGGCCCGTCGTACGACGAGAGGTTGTCGAAGGCGAGGGATAATAGTGACTCCATTATGTTGTTGTTTGTTTTGTTGACAGCTGTGTAAGTGGGAGACACCAAAGTGGCGGGCAGCTATTATGCCGAGAAGATAATATCAAGTCAAGAAAGAAAAAGGAAGAGGGAAAAAAACACAGAACTCAAGCTTTGAGCTTGTTCGTTCGTTATTTGTGTTTCTAGAATAAAAAGAAGAAAAGAAAATGTTCAACGTACGATCCGGACCGAACGACGAGCAAAAGAACGGAAAAAGTGACTGACGATCGAAAAATGACGGTGACGGGACCGAGCTCAAGCTTAGGATCGACCGTTGAAGGTCCAAGGATTAAAACCAAACAATTGAGGTTGGGGTGGAGCATCGGCACGGCAACGGGCAACCGAAATTCCAAGGTTTGGAGGGTCACGTTCCGGGGTTACAGGGCCCCAGGGACCGTTCGGAGGGGCATGCGGCGCCTAGAACTCAGCCCAAACTGCCCGAGCGCTAAGAGAAACTGCCGTCGTCCTGTCATCCAGACTGTTGGGAGAAAGGAATGTCCTGGTAGACATGGAAGACCTTGATAGTTGGATCTTGAGGAGATGAGGTATGGAACAAGTAGACTAATCGGGCTAGGAGTAGAAAGTCTCGGCTTAAACAAGAGTTTGACGTTTGAGCTCAACGAAAGATAATTAGTTGACTTGATGATGAGCTGGTATGAATGTTTTGTTTACACCCACAAAAGCTTACAAGTACCCAGCAACTGATGGCCTCGGCAAAGATACTAACAATACATAGGCACCTAGGTAGACCACAGAATATGCAATTACTTGCCTTGAATTACCTGTTTCACTGTCCTCCTAATGTAAGCTCAATCATCAATCCAATTCAAGCCTATCTTCCTTCATCTTGAATTTATCTTCATCTCTTCTCGGCCGGGGGTGGATACTCGGCCGATACTCATTAAACTGCATAATCTCATCGTCGATGGAGAACCGATTGGCGAAAGAATGTAATTAATATCAAGGATGGCAGTTGTTATTTTTAGAGTCGGCTTAAATCTTGGCTTTTTCTAAATTCCTCCTGGCTTGGTATCTTTCCATCTTGTCCGTTATGATATTTGGGTTGATATTAAGTGTCAGACTCAAGTACAACCCCAAAACCCCTTGTCAGGTTCGTGCTTCAACAACAACGCATAGACAGATTAATCTTTCAACACATGGACATTTTAATGTTGAATGGGTCTTGTATATGACGTATTATGGAACCCCAGACACATAACTTGGCATTCTAATTACTCATTACATCATCGTCGCTCTACTCATCAGACTGTCGCAAAATCGTCCGCACAGCTTCATCCACCGTAGCAGCGATAACTGTAGGCTTCACATCCAAAGAACCCGCAAGACCATCACTCCAACCATTTCCATTACGATCAATCCACGCACTCTTGAGTCCGACGGCCGTCGCACCCGCTACATCAAACAGGTTCGAGCTCACAAGCCAAACCTTGTCGAGCTGCGATTCCAAGCTCGCTGTCTTGGCCATGAACTTGTATGTGCGAGGATCCGGCTTAAACACCTGAATCGAATCGATACTCACAAGTTTCTCCTGAGGAAATACGTTGCTCGCCTGTGACAGGGAAGGTGATGTCTTGAGAGATGAGGCCAGCATTTCAGCGGTGCCGTTGGAGAAGATGTAAGGGTCGATAGATGGATTCTCTGCCAGCCTCTTGAGCGCATCATCAACATCCGGGAACGTATCGAGACCATTATACGCATTCATCACACACTCCTCCTGCTCGGAAGTGAGCTCAACGCCAATTTCTCTTGTAGCCTGTCGAAATGACCATCTCGTGAGATCACTAAACGAGCGATAAGTGCCTTTTAATACTATCAGCCATAGTTATGCCATGAATCATGTTTTACTAACCCATGCTATTGGCGCGCCATGTATATTCGAGCTGGTATCGCCTAGCAAGCGATGCAATGGATTGAGCTTTGTCTTGCCCATATAGTTTTGCCAGCTCTCCTGCTATTGACTCAGTGGAGAGTATGGTACCGTAAAGGTCGAACGCAATCACTGTTCGTGCCATTTTGCTGGGTGTAATATATTCAAGTTTGTTAAAAGAACAATGAGGGGTGAGTTGGCAGTAGACTAATGATGGGAATGAATGGTGTATAAGCTGAGTCATGGTTTTGATTGGAAACCCCAAATTCAATACCTCTTCAATGACGACCTTCTATTCTATACGTCCAAGTACAAAACCATCCTAGTAATTATATCCATCCTATCTCGCAGCCACTGTCGAATCCGAACCATCCGAGCCGTCGTTCGACAAGACACTATTCTGTCTATTACCATTGCTATTACCATTACCATTGCCGTTGTTGTTATCATTACCAGCACCCTTTTCCTCGTCCTTCTCTTTGGCCCCCTCCTTGTCCTTCGTAGGAGCAAACTTACTTCTAATTCGAATCTGTTTTCCGTACTTGTAAAACCAAAACGGGATAACAGCCAGAATAGTAGCAACGCCGCCAATAAGACTACCGCCACCTCCAATACCAAGAGCGCTGAACATTTGGTTTGTGAAGAGAGGTGCTGCAGCGCCACACGCTGATCTTGCGATGGTGTTTGCTGCAATCGCTGAAGCAGCGAACATTAAGTAGACATCCACGAGATAAGTTAAGTAAGCCACGAAGATTAGCATCAGGGACGTGGCAAGAAATGTGCCTGCTATTGTGGGCACAATCCAATGGATGGAGCTGGTAAACATGTTAGCATATATTCTTTTCAAGTGCAGTTATAATGAACATATCCCTTGTTGAGCTCATCAATACAAGGCAGGTCACTTACTTGTACTCAGCTGTCCATGCAAACCAGAACATGGTCACAGCAAAGCCAACACCACCAATCATTGCCAGTGGCAATCGGTCTTCTGGCTCCATTTGCTTTCCGCCATTCTCAACTTTCTTCCTCCGGATGCGCGAATCAATCAAGACGATAAACCCTCCAATGAATGCACCTAGCGTCATATTAATACTTGCATACAAACCAAGGCTCTTGGGAAAGACTCACCGATCACGGTTCCAATCAGAGGTAGCTCTCCTACGCCACTGTTCCAACCTCGTCGCTGCTGAAACACGATAGGATAAATGCTGAAAAGCATGTACAGCAAAGTGTAAACAACCGACATGTATATGGCACACAGGAAGGATATGGTATCGAAGAGAATGATGAATGGTCGAGTCAGGGCAATCTTGTACACTGCTGCCAAAGATCGATCACTGTCTTCAGACTGGGCCTTAACATTCTCATAGCCAGGAATCTTTGCTTTGCGGATTCTTCGTGCCTTTTTGAGGAGAAGAGTTGGAGCATGTGTCTCGGGAATGGTTAACATGACAATAGCGGTCGCGCCACCAAGCCAGAGCAGGACATAGAAACTCCACCGCCAATCCTTCTTGAGCTCAAGGAAGCCTGCAATGACAGGTCCCAGAGCTGGACCAACCCATACCATGGCAGAAAATCCAGCCATGGCATTGCCGCGCTCGAGAGGGGACCACAGATCAGCGAGCACACCTGGTGCATTGCTAAGGGGCGCAGAAACGAAAGTACCAGTGAGGAAACGACCCACGAGGAGGGCGCCAAAGTTGGGTGCCCAGGCACATAGAAAGTTGAAGATGAGGTACAGCGAGAAGGTGATGTAAAAGATCCATCTTCGTCCATACACCTCGCTCAGGGGCGCAAAGATGAGCGGTCCGGCGCAATATCCCAGGAGAAATAGAGTGATGGTTAAACCTGCAGCCAGCTCAGACACATGAAAGTGCTTTGCTAGGGATGGGAAGCAACCACTCGGCGAACTCGACGCGAAAGTAGCATTAAGAACAAGCAACACAGCAGAAAACGTTACGGCCCATCTTCGAGGCGTAGACCAATTTTGGGGATTCCTGATATCATCGGGCGCAAAGTCAACGTACCCATCCTCATTCAGGTAGGGGGGGTTTTCATCTTGGAGTTTTGTAGTTCTGTAGGGCTTGTTGTTGGCCGACGAAAAGATTCGATGTATGGGCGCCATTGCTGCGCTTTGGAATTATCTTGGCATAGACTTAGTTGCATGGCCAAGAAAGATATGAGAGAGGGCCAAGACTCAATTTATATCTTCTTTCCGGAATTAAGGGTCCAACCGTTTACAACACTACGTAGACGATATTTCTGAGTAAATCGATGACACTTTCCGTCTCTTTTAGCGGCTCGATACTCGAGAGCTCGAAAAATAGGTTATTAATCAGATCCAGGGTAATTTCCATGATCATCATCTAGCATTACTACTTCCGCTCCACTGTTGTCGTCATATCTTGGGCGTTCTTATTACACTATAGGCTGAAGCTCCAAAGACGGTTCTTTACTAGCGACCCGGTTTAAGGGCTAAAGGGGAATTCGCCCTTCGCGGTTCGGATCTTTTTGCCGTGTTATTAATGGTTATTATGTCGGCAGTTACAAGAAACATTAACAAAAGACCGTCAACGTTGACTATTGCGAGCTTGATGCAACCTGGTAAGGAAGTGATCTGATGCTGTTGGTGTGAAGGCATGGAAATAGTGCTAACGTTATCTCCCTGTGCTTCGAAATGTGCGTCTTAACTCCGTGGACAAGTTACTTTCCGCGGCCAGATGATAGCAGAGGTTTGATTATGGTTTGTGATTTGCAGGAACAATCAACGTTGAAGCCGAACCCTCCGAACAGTTTCATGATACATCGGAACGAACAACCTCCGACCTTCCGTTTGATGCAGTCAGAAGTCAGACCTTGAACCAAGATAACACAAAACGCGGTGGAATAGGACTGGAAATCTCCGAGGGAGAATACTTGACTTTCTACAAATTGGAATAACGGCAATGCAGGGTAGGCAGCTATCCACAGATAACCAAATTCGGACAACAGGGTCCAACATAAGGTGGCCCCATTGATCAGCTCTTGCCTGGGTTGACTTAACATTTGCACGTGAAATCTAAAGTTATTAACTCTGTTATCTGGGTCCGTGAATGGGCACATCTCACTGGTAAATACCTATGGTGGAAACGTGGCCCCTGACAACTTGACAACCAGGGATGTCAACTCAACGACTTACAACAGGCAGACAGATATCGCAAACCCTAGTCTTGTTATGGGCTGAGATGTGGTATGTTTTGTCCCAACAGATTGAGTGTGTACGTTCATTTTAGAGATGAGAGTTGTTCGTGTCGGATAACGGGAGCGTTAATGTAACAAATTAATAACTGATTGTTTTTGCTCTTCATCTCCTAAGGTACTGTCCAGATTTGTTACCAGATCAGATAAACATGTCAACAAAATACATATCATCACGAGCTTCAATCAATTCATACGAATCAACGAATACACGTATTCATGTATCAAGTAATGCAACATCACGTCAACGTGCTTCTCACCTGCAGTCAATGGATGGAACGATCGGATTGTCTGCTCTGCTTTTGGTTGTCAGTTGGATGCTTCCCCACAACCCTACATCGATCTAGGCTTCTTCACCCCTGACAGTAGGTATCCGCTAGGTCTAGCGCTACAGTAACTAACCCCTCCATTTCGTTCCCCTCTCGACAACAATGGAAGGGAGCAAATAACCTTGGTAGCTCAACGGACACGAAGCAATGGAAGCTTTAGCTCCCAGCTCCAGCTCCTGTCAGCTCCCTTGCCTTCTGCATTAGCCCGTGGAAGTGCCCGTGGAAAAGCTTGTGAAAGGCAAATACCTGCGCAGGCACGCATTTTTCAGCTGCGCCCATGTGTCTTGCGTAGGACGGACACGTACCTCTCACCTTTCATTGTGTGGACAACTGGTACCTATCACGAGACAGACAATCTTCAAGGACTTTCTTCCATTCTTTCAGTTCTCAAACTGAAGGAGCTGCAGGACTCTTAACCCCTGTTCTTCAGCGCATGCGCATTGGGCGCGTGCGCGGTATACTCGTAGCTTTTATCCACTTCGAGACCGCAGGGCTCAACTCTATGATCCTTCTATCGTCTCATTCGGTAGGCTTAGACATTATCATTTGGGAACTCAATGACGTCGACCATTTATACATTCACCCGAACTACCCGACAATTACCATTCGCTATTGTTGCGCCAAGACGAGACAGGACGAGACACGGCGTCGCGCGCACAACGGAAAGCATTTGTTTATTATTGCGTGGCTGTCCTAATTCTTCTTGTCAAGCATTTCTTTTCTCTACTCCAATCCAAATATCTTAACTCAGTACCTACTATCCAACGCGGATAGACCCCTCCTCCGACTCCGACTACCCCAAAAACAAAACACATATGATCCCCACGGCCGACCCCATTCTCTCTCTCAACCCTGAGACCTTGCCCCCGTCGGCTTTGCACATGCTATCGCTGTCGCCCAAGGCAATGCATAAGATGTCCGCCATCTCCAACCCACTTGTCTCTCCAAACGCTATCCCCCCTCGCACCTCGAGTAACGGCGTCCCAACCACTCTCAGCCCGACTGCTACGAAATCCGTTCTACGTCCCGTCCCAGAAGGCGACTGGTTGAGTCAGAAGCAGGCTTCTGCAAAGACACAGGCCTCAAACCCTGGCTACGGTGTCATGACGGCTCCCAACCCTCCTCCCGACCCTGAGCGCTACGCTCACGAGGATCTCGAGTTCACGGCCAAGCGCTCATGGAACAGCGATAAAGAAAGCGTTGTCCGTGGACCTTACGACTATGTCATAAGCCATCCTGGTAAAGACTTTCGCGCACAGTTGATCGCCGCCTTCAATGCTTGGCTGAACGTGCCCGCCCCGAGTCTCGAGGTCATAACCCGCGTCGTCGGTATGCTACACGAGTCTTCGCTCCTCATTGATGATGTACAAGATTCATCCGAGCTGCGTCGTGGCTTTCCCGTTGCACACAACATCTTTGGTGTCGCCCAGACTATCAATTCGGCCAACTACATCTACTTTGTTGCCCTGCAAGAGCTTCACAAGCTCAACAACCCAGAGCTAATCACCATATTTTCCGACGAACTGGTCAACCTTCACCGGGGCCAAGGAATGGACCTGTTTTGGCGAGACACCCTTACTTGCCCTACCGAAGAGGACTACCTCGAAATGGTCGGCAACAAGACGGGCGGTCTTTTCCGTCTCGGTATCAAGCTCATGGCAGCAGAGGCCAACGGTCCTACCGACTGTGTGCCCCTCGTCAACTTGATTGGCCTCATCTTCCAAATTCGCGACGACTACATGAACCTGTCGTCCAAAGAGTACAGCCATAACAAGGGAATGTGCGAGGATCTGACCGAGGGCAAGTTCTCATTCCCTGTCATCCACAGCATCCGCTCCAACCCCACAAATCTCCAGCTCATCAACATTCTCAAACAAAAGACTTCGGACATCCAAGTTAAGCGATATGCCGTTTCTTACATGGAATCCACCGGTAGCTTCGAGTATACACGAAAAGTTGTCATGGTTCTCATTGAGCGAGCTCGCAAGATGGCTGAGGAACTTGATGAGGGCCGCGGCAGTACAAAAGGCATCCAAAAGATCCTCGACAAGATGGCCGTCATGTAAACCTCTGCGATTTTTTTAAACTGTTTTCTGTTGCCACGTTATGGGTACCGGTTTGATGTATTATGAACATAGAATGATCTGGAAGGATCTGAAGATCCCCGATTTTGCCATTACAGCAGAGACCTGCTGAGCATGATACCACTTGGGTTCTGGAGAGATGATCTTGCAATCAGCGTTGGATTTGGTATATAGCCTTTGACCCAGCCAATTGGAAGCGTATCAATTAATTAATCTTAAAAACTCTTAGTTGGGTTTAGATACGCGTGAAGTCATGATACTCGTCAGCCTCAGTTGCACAACATATCTCATTACCAACCAATCACCAACGCCTTATACGAATGACTAAATGCTATGCTTTAATATTACAGAGATGATACGGTATCAATTTGGCTGCACCGGCACTGCTTTACGTTTTACCAGCCTGACCCATCGTCGTCGTCTCCAATTTCCTCTCCTACCACTGCCATCTTCATTCTCCTCCCAGCTTGGCCTGGGTGTCGCTTTCTGCTTTCCCTTTTCGTTGACAGGAAGATCCACAACGCCAGTACGCTCATCTCGTTCATCCCAGATATCATACACCCAACGCTCACCTTCTGTCTCGACTTCGACGCCTGTAATGATGCGCTCTTCAACCCACTCGCGACTCCAGAGATCTAGAGCCCATTTCTTCTCACTCCACTCCCATGCTTCAGGGGGCATGACATCCTCGAAAAAACGAGCACCTCGAGGTCGCTCACCAGCGATGCGAGGTTGCGAGAGAGGATCGTAGGGGGAAGGGCAGAATAACCAGGGCTCCCACTCGCCGCCCCCAGAGGTTTTGCGCTGCAGCTCGAAGATTTCGACTTCGCGCGTCTCAGGACTCGTGTCGAGTATAATATCTGAGCTAGTCCAGTTCTCCAGCCATGATTGTGCTTTAGCCTCTTGCGGTTGCAGGTGCTCGCGATGAGCAGCGGCAAGGAGGCGGGCAACGTGCGGGTGACCCATACCAACGATAGCCCAGCCGCCCACGAGAAAGATGATCCGCCAAGGGAGTAGGTGAGCTGAAACAGTCATGACCATGCCGCCTACTGTGAGAAATAAGAAGAGCGTAGAACTAAGCTTTTCATCGCTGAAATTAGTTACCGGTACGAGTAGAGCGACGACCTGGTCATGTCCCCGACTAAAGTCATCCATGCAGTTTTGTAGATCGCGCATATTTCTGAAGAAATCTTTACTGAGCTCCTTGACCGGCTTTACCGTTGCCGCAGGTGCCAGAGGTGGTCCTTGGGGTGAATAGCCCACACTTTGCTCACTCGATAGTGTACCTTTTGGCGGGGCCGGGTGTCTTGCCATGAAGGAAGGGATGAACACGCCTAGTAGAAGCACAGCGATGGGCAGCACGAAGATGAGGTATGGATCCAAACAGACGAAGCTGTAGACGGCGAGGAGTGAGAGGGTATGCGATGCCTGTTTCCAGGACAGGATGCGCTCGACACGAGCTTGGAATTTGAAGACCACACCTATTCGTGCATTGAAGCGGCGGAAGTTGAAGGACATGGTAGTGATATTGAAGTTTGGTCTCTCGGTTTGAGCGGCTGTTTGCTCATCGCCCACAAAGTGGACTTCGTTCTGGTCATCGTCATCAGTAGGTATAACTTGTTGTAAAAGTCTATTGTATCGTTAGTCGGAGATGCTAGCATCACAGTGACTTCAGGATGCCCAACATACTTTTCTACCAAACGATCCTGTATGTTGGCCTTTTGACGAATGGCTGCGAGGCCTCCACGTAGGCCTGTTTTCTGTGGCGGCGTGTCTGACCCTGAAGGTAAATTCGAAGTAGAGTTCGATTCAGCACCAGCACCGGGTGTCTTATCATCATTGTCACCATGGCCGCGACGCCGGCGAGAGTCCTCAGGAGAGTCAAAGCCTCGCCCTGTGGCGAACATCTCTGCGGTGAAATCGTCCATGAGGTTATCTCAAACCATAATTCAAACGTATAACACTAAACTGTGGAGGTTTCGGAACGTTGGTTGGTAACTGCTAGGTACTGAGAGATTCCAGATGCCTTGTCCCGCGTGGAGGTGTCACGGTACGATTGCGGGCATGTGACACTGAGTGACATCACCTTGGGCTAAGCAGCTGGGAACACACACCTAACCTTAGTCCTGTGCTGACTTTCGGGACAGGAGGAGGGAAAAGGGACACATAAGCTAGTCCGAGTTGAGAACGACATGTTAGATTTGCAGGAAATCCCTATTTGCTAACTTAGTGACCCTCCATGTTCAATGAAAGTATTCAATGTGGTAAAGCGTTGAGCGGCCCGTGACGCTTTGAAGTCGTCTGGAAAAGAAGACGCAATAAACTAATGAAAGAATCGTCTCGTTTGCTGACGATGGTCATTTAGTATGACTGGGGCCAAGGAGATTGTATCACGACCTAAGACGGGAAATATGAACAACACTGATCTTTTACGATACTCTGATATTTCCGACTCAAATTACCTTGTAACAGTTTTTTCATCCTTTTACGTGCCCATATTTATTTACCCCACACCAACCCGGTAGACAGAACGACCCTCGTTATTCAGATTCATGCTTATTAGCGTGTTCAGGCTTTGTGACAGATTTGAAGATCAAGGGTGCAATATAGTGTAAATTAATTGATTCCCTAACTTATTTGAAACCCAACCTAAGTACTTGCCCCTGCTTATACCTAACTGGCAATACTAAGCAATCGCCCGACTGATAGGCAATTCATCTCGCAAAGCATCGGGCATTCTGAATCATGTGTCCTGTCACGACGGCAACTCACTCACATATCATATCCTATATACTACCAGACAATAGCCTAGACTATTTTTCCTTCTGCATCAATCAGCCGCGCTCGGCTGCGGGGCGGTCAGGGTTTTGCAGACGGCAAGAAAACAACAAAACGCGACTTGAGATGCACGATCAGATCCTTGGTGTTTGGCAGGACAACAATGCATGAGGTAAGGTACCGACAGCAGTCTCGACAGAATAGACCAGGCTCATTAGACTGGGAACAATGCGCTGTTCGAAATAGTTATAGTGTTATGTGCTGTCCAGCAAAGAAGGATGTATCCGTACGGGCTATGGCCCTATCGGCTGGAGATGCCCGAGAAAGGGTAATGGACCCCCCCTAGGTCCTTCAAATCCAAGACACGACTCAATCCTTGTATTCACTTTGAAGTGGCTGGTCTGAGCGGGAGGCTTGATGAAGATGACATCGGTCAATTTATCAAAGGGGAGTCTTAGAACTTGGCAACCTGGTTGCGAAACAGCGTTACATTGGTAGAACTGTCGTTTCGAGACCCCAGTCACCCGACCTTATCGCAAGTGAATACAGACTTACAGAGTATCTCCCATGTCAACAACATCCGAATACAGCCTATATGACCAAACTCAAACTGACAGCTAGCGGCAGCAACAGTACATAGTAGTTATTCCACGCCAGTGCCCGTTGATGCGTCAACCGGTTCACGCGTTACAACCATTCGGCAACATGTGGTATAGTTGGCAGCATCACGATGCCTCTGTCGTATCCACCGTGCAGTGCAAATCTTCCACCTAGAATCACCGACGGCGCCACTCGCTATCGGCTAGAGTGCTTGGGAGACAGGGTAGCTGTGTACCGAACGAAATATGATGACGATAAACAACAACACTGACGGGCAGAGTATAGCCCAATGTTCCTAGGAGTATAATTGCGACCTTAATAATGCGGAATTGGGCTAGCATTCCACAGCATGCGAGTGAAAGAATGCCTCATCTCTCTAAACGGACAAATGGCGATGATTGACGTTCCTTAATATCTATCTGCATCACAGATTTGAGGGAGGCTAATAAGTTAAGGGGAACGAATTGCTTTCAAGGTACGGAGTACTAAGGTACCGTCTGTTAGCTTTGCATACGGTAAGGATACCTCTTGATGCCGGCAGAAATAGTCCGTGTAGATATGTACATACCTCGTAGCAGCTAAAATGGCGGTAAAAGACATCAATCCGTCCATCTCAACACCTTCTGCAGGTATGGAACACCCACTCTATCCGTAGCTAATTCAGGGACCAATCTCCCAGCTTCAACATCCAATCATGCCATCTTTCTTCCCGTAATAAGGTCCACTGCTATAACTGTCCAAGTGTCTACTAAGCTTGATACAATCTGCTACCTTCTTCACAAGGTCCTGCTCGCCAATATCAGCCTCTCAGGTGTCTTGATTCTCACACTAAATTGGAAGATGCTCGCCAAGGTGGCTCCCTAAAGGCCACTGACCAAGGGCCCCCTAGCTTTAGCATTCATTGAAGTCCATCTTTCATCCCCTTCCGGAAAGCTGCCTGTGACCACCTCTGACAACGAGTGAGGAAAGACCATCATCCTCTCCATCTTTCCGTCTCGTCTTGGAAAAGACCTACCCAGACTACCTACCTAGGGTTAAAAAAAAAGACAACCAACAACCTTGCCTTACCTAACCTGCCTCCACTATTGGAACCCGTCTTAACGACTCCATCTTTTTTATCCATCTCCATCTCGCATCTTACCGTACCATCCCTTTCTTGGGGCGCGCCCACCGCAATCAATCAATTAATCAATCACTCTGGGTTCCATCCTGTCGAGTGCATTTTGTTTCGCCTTTTCTGTCGTCGACCGCTCTCACTTACTCACTGCACTGTTTGCTCTCCTGCATCTCAATATTCTTGTCCGTTCCGGAATGAGGTAGCCGTTCGAATGCGCTCAGCTCCCTGACCGGACTGAGTCTGTGCTAGCGACCGACCCCGTGTAATCCACCTCCGTCGTCGCATTGCCAGCCACCCCTCGACCGGACCCCATGAGCCGCGAGCACAAGGCACCTGCTGGGCCTCGACCAGCCAACTTTTCTCCAACGCGACTGTGAGCATTTTCGTCTTTCTTGTTTGTGTTTCTACATTTGACTTGATGGCCCATGCTTGTTATGGTCCATTAGCATCCAAACCTCTGTCGCCTTGCATTTCCTTGCATATGGCCAAGCTGACTTTGATCCCTTTGTGACAGGGGCAAAACCACAAACGCTCAGCCTCGACCACCTCTACCCTCGACGAATCCTGGCTTCGCCTCCGACGATCCAATGCTCAGCGCAACTCCTTCCAGCAACCATTCTCTTTTTTCTTCTTTCAGTAGGGATGGGGAACAAAATCAATTAAACGATTCGACTGCGTCTTTCGACTTTTTGCCGTCGGTCAGTTTTGACGATCTGCAGAGCAGTATCGAGTCCGCTTCAACAGACTTCAAACTCACCCAATTCCCGTCCTCCACCGGTGAAGGGGGCAGTCTCGATGCTCACGGAGCAGATGACAGCAGCATGTCTTCCCGTTCCCAAATAGCTCCGCCTTCGAATGGTGCTGCCCATCGCCCTGCCGTCCAATCCAGCACTCGACCCGCCCGATCAAGTTCGATTCTGCGCCGACCCAGTAACTCTATCAGACAGCCCACCAGCACCACTGGTGTGTCCGTCCAGACTGAAATTGCAACCGGGCCAGGCACTGCACGCTCTCGTCGGCAGAGCCAATATCCTCCCGTGTCTGGTACTACCGCGACCAAGCCTCCTCGGAAATCAATCGGCCCTGGAATCATTGGCGATGCAGACTATGGATCTCGTCCTGCCCAAAAGAGGCGACCCAGTCTGTATTCTGAAGGGGCAACTCCTGGCTCGGCCAGAGCTTCTATGGATGTCAATACGTCATGGCTGGAAAATACAACAAGAAACTTTTCCACTTCGCGGGCCACCAAGGCTAAGTCAGTACAGCCGCCACCACGTTCGAATCAAGCAAATCTGGGTTTCGGCAATACCCTTACCCCGGAGCAGAACAGGCACTCAACCCTTGCCCCACGATCGCCTCGTGTAGGAGGTCGACTGAGCACACCGTCGTCCGCTAACAAGAGAGTCTCTATGATGCCTGGTGCTCACCACTCGTCGCATGCGACAGGCCTTGGGGCAAGGACAATAAGTCCTACTGATACAAGACGAATGAAGCGTATGTCCACGATGCCACAATCAGTGAGCCTTGGCCAGGTTTCAACACCTCCTCCGCCACCACCAGTGTCGATGAATAACCAGGTAGAGAGGGCGGAATCGAAATCACCTTCGATGATACCGAGGAGGACTTCTGGTACCCCGTCGTCCTCACGAACTACCCCGGATATGCACCGCAAGTCCTACAACTCAGTCTTATCAGCCACATCTTGTTTGAGTATAAATTCTGCAAGGACGTCGACTGGGTCCCTGAATCGTATATCTACCTCGTCATCTACATCACGCCTGCCTGCACCGAAACACACTACAGTACACAACCCTATACCAACCGACGACGATGAATATGTGCCTCCTGTACCTGCTATACCAAAGGCATATGAGTCCCCGAAGGACTCGCCTGCAGATACCTATTTTATGGAAAAGAAGAAGACTGCACTTAGTAACATGGATGCCATGGGTGTGAATTCGAACCCAACTGGCGTTATATCGATGCCTGTCTTTCCCGAGCCTACAAAGTTGCATAGAAAGCCAAGTGGTCAACGGAGCTATGTCCCGACTGTGGCCGCTGAACCCGACAACAAGGCCACTCCCCCTAACAAGCGACACCTGCAACCATTACGACTACCTCCAATTAATTTGGGACCCTTGAGCACGCCAACAACTAATAAAATAGCAGCCTTGCAGGATCACAATAGTGTGGACAGACATGAAACCCCTCCACCGCCTCGACATCCACCAAAGACACCAACTACCCCGATGACAGCTTCCAAGAGCTCCTTCTTTGCCAAGACTCGTCGTGGGGATACTCCCGAGCTCCCGTCTCTGAGGAGCAGCAGCTCTGTCCACCATGCCCACTTCACACCTACGCCTCCTGATGTTAGTTCGACCGAGTCCTCTTTGGCTTTCAAGGAGCTCGACCACAAGCAAAGCATGTCACCCTTCTTATCCTCCTCTCTACCCAAGGGGGGTGCAGATCATGGTTTCCTGAAGCGGTCAAAAACGGGTGCTGATTTCACGACATCGGACGCGAGCATCTTCCAAGACCAAGCTCACCATAAGCCCGCGGGCCCTCGAGCACCGAAAGACACCGAATCCACTAGCTCCAAATCCCCTCCCCCCGATCCTACACCGGAAGAACCGCAAACTCCATCTTCTATGAGCTCTATCCGAAGAAAGCTTAGCCTCTCCTGGAAGCGTGGGAATTCCAAGAGCAACATCACCCCTGGAGATGCTCTCGACAAGGCACATGCAAAGCAGCCGGAGGAACCCATGCCGCCTCCCAGGATTCCAATCTCAGCTACTCTCAACAATCTATCCAGCGCCAAACAAGCAAGTCCATCACCGAATTTGAAGCAGGGTCCTGGCGGTTATCTTGATACAAGGAGACGTAAGAGTTCAGGTGGTAGTCTTAATGGCCTCATTACACATGACAAGACCAAGAGCGATTCTTGGACTGCGAAGAAGCCTGTCCCTGATTCATCGACCATGCCTGTTGGCCGAAATACCTCTGTCATGCAAAAGATTCTCCGCCCTAGGAACTCCTCTGGCCTGGCGAAAGGTCCAGACTCGTGGTCTGCTGATCTCGACAAGGACGACCAAGCAGCCGAAGAGGAAATGGCCAAGTTGGGTTCTCGACGCAAGGAAACAGATGTTGCTGCTAGAACCTTGGATGCACTCAAGAAGCGAGCGACACCAAAGGAACGAGTTGGTGCCCACGAAGCTATCCGTATTGCTATGCTCAATATTTACGAGAGAGGCGAGATTGTTGATTACACCGACGTCTTCTTCTGTGGAACACAGAATGCACACAAAGTGGTTGGTGATCTTCAATCAGACGCCCCCAATTTCGGGTACGATGATGAGCGTGGAGATTATACCATTGTGCCCGGCGATCACCTTGCATACCGATACGAGATCATTGATGTTCTCGGAAAAGGTAGTTTTGGACAAGTCGTCCGCTGTATTGATCACAAGACGGGCGGGCTGGTGGCCATAAAGATCATCAGAAATAAGAAGAGATTCCACCAGCAAGCTCTTGTCGAGGTCAACATCTTGCAGAAGCTTCGTGAATGGGTAGGCAAGCCCCTTTATCAATCCTATGACATTTTGTACTAATTCGTACTAGGACCCAAAGAACAAACATAGCATGGTCAACTTCACCCAGAGTTTCTATTTCCGCGGCCATCTCTGCATATCCACAGAGCTGTTGGATATGAACCTTTACGAACTCATCAAGGCACACGCGTTTAGGGGCTTCTCCATCAAGATCATTCGGCGCTTCACCAAACAGATCCTTAGCTCACTCAATCTTCTCAAGCAACACAAAGTCATCCATTGCGATCTTAAGCCCGAAAACATTCTCCTGCGACATCCTCTTCATGCAGAGATCAAGGTCATCGACTTTGGTTCCAGCTGTTTTGAAAATGAGAAGGTGTATACATATATTCAGTCACGATTCTATCGATCGCCCGAGGTCATTCTCGGCATGACTTATGGCATGCCCATTGACATGTGGAGTGTTGGTTGCATTTTGGCAGAGCTATACACTGGAGTTCCTATCTTTCCTGGAGAAAATGAGCAAGAACAGCTGGCGTGTATCATGGAGGTATTTGGACCTCCCGAGAAGCACCTGATCGAGAAGAGCACCCGAAAGAAGCTTTTCTTCGATTCAATGGGTAAACCTCGCCTCACAGTGTCTTCTAAAGGTCGCAGACGTCGTCCTTCTTCCAAGACTTTGTCACAAGTACTCAAATGCGACGATGAGGTTTTCTTGGACTTTTTACAACGCTGTTTACGCTGGGATCCAGAACGACGACTCAAACCTGAAGACGCGATTCGGCACGAGTTTATTACTGGGCGTAAAACGCCTCTTCCGCGTATGCCACCAACCCGCGAATCATCACCTATGAAGCGACACAACACTATCTCTACTCCACGACCTCTCCCTGACCCTCCAGGTACTGCTTCAAAACCTCTAGGGTCTTTGCGATCTGGAGCTAGCCCCCACAAGCCTGTTTCTGGCCCTGTTCGCAAAGCTTCAGGACAGATGGGACCTGTCAGCTCCATGCCAACTAAACGAACCAGCGCCGGTACGACTGGGCTTGCGCAAGGAGGGAGCGGCTTACCTCGAGCTGCTGGCAGGAGTGTGAGCGCAAAGCAAGATCTGGCCGCTGCTGGTGCAACGGCTGCCATGAGTCGACGATCATAGTTTCTATTTCAGAGAATGCCTTTTCATGACGATTGGAGTTCAGGTTGTGTCGAGCATTTCTTTTTCCGTTTTCAGACTTCTGTGCCATTGGGTATCCGATACACTGCGCTGCAGCGCTACTTGCGACGACAAAAACTTTTCTCCTTAAACAACATGATTGCATCACTACAACTACGGGTATGGAGGGGCGCAGAAGGAAGAAGACTTATTTGTGGCATGGTGGTACATCTCAATTATTCATTTCGAAACTTGTGGACAGACACGGGCAGTGACTGGTGTCATTCACTTTGTGGTTGTCTTGCGATAGGGTTACATGGGGGCAAGTCATGTCAACGAAGACAACGGCCAGCAAGCCAATATAGCCTGGGATTGTGGATGTGACCTAGTGGAGCATGTATATCACGAGATTTGACGACTGTTTCAACTCAACTCGATAGATGTCGTTGTCTGTATTGAATTGGAGGGTTATAGAAGTATAGGGGCTGACAAGAACGAGCGGTCATTGCAAGTACGACTTTGCACCAGCGAGCCATTTAGGCATCCGAACAGCTTTACATACGCATAATGGAATATTCGAGACTAGACTCGCCATACGCTCTTGACTCTTGACTGAGGCCTCCCCTATGACGACGAGAACTAGAAGCTGCAAATTTGAACGACGTCAGATGCTTATATGATCTTCAGAGAGCTGAAGTTTAGATGCTCGAATGATGGTGCAGTTTCGAGAAACATCGGCGCGATTACGGATCAGCCTTACGCCCTATGATGCCAGACAAATCACGGACCACGTCGAGACTCATGGCGGCACAAAGAGTCAGACTAAGCGACTTGAAACTCGACGGCAAATGTTGTGGTAGGGAGTTTCTGTAACGGTTGATCCCCTACTAACTGTAAGCGGTGACATCTTTCTTTGTATGGTGACAGAGATAGTGGGGAATGGTTGTGACTACACCGATAGACAGCCGCGGTGTCAAACAGTTCAGATGATGATACAGGGAAGCAGGTTTCTCGACCCGAGGCTCTAAGTCCCGGAAAGTAGAAAACGTGAAGGTCAGAAAGAGCGGGAGACATCATGATTGGCAAATACAGAGTGTAGGGGTCTGCTTGTGACAAGATTAGCAACGGGATCTGGCCGAATTTGGGACCTTACATCCGCTGTAGTACGTTCAGACGGCTGCATGTGTACCTGGCATGGTTTGGTCTATTGATCCAAGGCAGACTGATATCCAGGGCGAGTGTCCAGAAAAAGAACAGCAACGGAAGCACGAGGGTGGAGCATATGGACGCCTTACATCCGCCCGAAACAAGTGCAGTATGGAATTATTTGGGTGTAAGATAGCTTCTGCAATCGCACAGATGAGGATTAGAAGTTGTCATGATATGGCCGGGAAAGCATCATGTAAGTCAAGCTTGTCCGCCGGCGACTCCGGGGAGCAAGCCACGACGGGAGGCGCAGTCAGTGGGTCATGCAGTGGCGCCCCTCTCCGCGCTCCGATCATTGGGCGCCGCCGCCGGATGAGCAGGGGCACTGACCCGTTCCCCGTAGATGACAGGGTTGTTCAATAGGTCCTGTGCAAGGCTGAAGGGTCACTATCATTGTGCAACAGACTTGTGAGGTCATTGAACCCTCCATCATGGCCGCAGGAAGTCGTCAAGGCCATCGTGAGCAACTGTATTGTAAATTGGTAAAGGTGGGTGAGGAAGGAGGTAGGATGTGACGATAGTGCAGTAGCACTTGATCACCAGACGAGACGGGAAGTTTTCCAATAAGTTGGTGGTCTGTACAGAAGTGACGCTCTTTAGGCAGAAAAGGCACAAATGACTGTTACTGTGAACTAATGGGAGTATCTAACGTTCGTTCGTGCTCTCGCGTGATTTCCCCAAGCCTTTGGTATCGACCTTTGACTGGACCTTGACCAGCCAGTCACTGGCTTTTCCTACCTGCATACTGACTTCAACAGGGTTTCTCTTGATGCCTATCCAGATGTGACTCTTGTTTCAATCGCATGCAAAGCTTTTTACTGTAGTATGCATTAGCTTCATGCTCATTATGACTTAGCCGATGACTGACTTGACTATATTTGCTGCTCTGCCGAATGGTCGGCCCATGATACCAACAATAGGCAAGGAACACCAGATAGACGACAAGCAGGATCGAAACGTACCTGAGACATGATTCCTAATCAGGGGCAATTGGCTATATCTAAACCAATTGGATATCTGTTGTTATAAGGTGGTGTCAATGGCAAGACATGTGAGCGGCAACTGTCTACCAGTGTGGGGGTACAGTGAGACATTCGATCAAATGTTGATAGCACTCAAAAGCATAACGAGCAATTTGCAGAAATGAGGATTTCCATACAGTGATAACGTACGTACATTGAAATCAACCTGATGTAAAATGCTGTGACTCCGAGACATGTATTAAGCCTTTCGTCCAAGGTGACGATTTTGGTAGTGTCGAGTATCGATGAAATCTCAATTCAGAAGGCTTGTTCTTCATGTGTGAGGCCTCGTTGTCAGCAAATTGATTGTCAGAGCTCACGTGAGGCATACACCCTTTTCAGGCAGTCAGGTGTCAGACTTCCTATTTGCAGCGGCGGACAACTTTGTGCCCCGTTCCAATAGGAATGTCTTGTCGAGTAAGATATAATGCAAGGAGTAGGAAAAGTCTCGGCAGCTTGCTAGCAATTTCATCTAGGCCTGTCAGAATACTGTGCGTAAAACAAAAGAAGACATGCTAGATGGAGTATTCAGCATGTGGCCAATGTGAGACCGCATAGTTTACCCCCTACTATGGAAGTGCAGACAATGGAGATGGAATCATTTCCCAGCGCGGACTGATAATCCTGGTATGATGCTCGAGAATATTCCAGGGCTGAGGTAGTGTTGCATATCAGTTGCACCGGGACGCCGTGCGACAGGTCTGATTGGTGTACTGTCAATTTCCACCGTCCCGGTCGTAGACGGAAGCAACAAGCAACCTGGTACAATTGAGTATAACTGTGTCAGGTTACGAAAAGCAAATCCTCTTTCCGGGAACGAATTTATTCAGATGTGTTAGTTCATCCCTTTGGGGGGCTTAAATGAGAACCACAAACTGCAAATGGACTTGCCAAACTTTGACGTACTGAATGACTGACCCAGGTGGCTGATACGGTACGAACGCATAAGAATACATCTGCTGTTTAGCAAGAACTGTGAAGTCGGCGAGCGAGCAAGGTGAGAGAGCAAGCATTGCCAAGACTGGGGGTTGATGCAGACACAGCCTTACGATTGACAGGGGATCCAGTTGCTAAGACCGTCAGCATGGTGCCAGGGTGTTTTTAGGAGATGCTTAAGTGTGGTCCCCGAATTAGTCTGTTTCCAGTACTTTGCAGTTTACAGGCAGCACTTGAAGAGTCGTATATGTAGAATAGCTGGTATATTTCGTCTTTGAGAGGTATGTGAGCATGAATCTAGCATGTCGATGACTCAGTGTTGAACCAGTTCGATTTGTCCTCCTGCCGCAGTCAAAAGATGCGTGGTCGCCGGTCCGATATCACAGAAATCACCATGATGTAGTGATTAACAGACAGCGGGAGCAAGAGTCGCGATGATTGACCCCTGCGATTCCAGGCTCGCTTGTCGGTAGCTTCATGACTCTAAATTCGGGTCATGGCTTGTCCAACTGCAGAATTGGCTGGGCGTGAAACGGGAAACAAGAAACAAAAAGCCGAATCAGATTCCAGGGGGCAGGTAACCCCTACAGAGTCTTAGTAGATTCAAACTACTCCGGTGCCCTAGCACCGGGACGTTTGGCCGCAGAAAGGCCACCCAAACATCTCCAGTCCCTCCATCGTGGTTCACCCACCACCACATAAGTGCCGAGCGACTAGGGTCAGCGCTGATAAACGGCGCTGAAAGCGACGTTGAAACATCTTTGTACTGTGGGATGCTGGTATCCCGATCTGGTGTTTTTTTCTCTTTGACCGAAAGAATCTTGAAAGAAATAAGCAAATACCTACCTGCCCAGCTGATCTTTTTACAGACAAGGCAATCCAGGCATCAGTCCTTGGCCTGTGGCTGGGCTTCTGCTGTCACCGGTCGTCAGTCACTCAGTTTCAAAGTCCCATCCTATTGTGCAAGATGGGGAAAAAGAAGGAAGAAAAATGAAGATTGTTACTCGTTCAAGAGCGGCAATGCGAGAAAAGAGTCGAGCTCTGCCTGATCTGCCTGCCTCAGTGGAGGCACGTGTGCTGGGTTGTCGTTCCTGCAACTCGGCAGGTGTCACAGGCACTTAATTTTGTAACGGGCAAGAGCCGGGCGAACCATTCTATGCCTCGAATGACTAACTTCCCAAAGTCCCTAATTTTTTGACGCTATTTTCATTTTCTCCACGATGCATGTTGTAGGGAGTTACCTATTATGGGCTTCTTTTTACGATGCCTACCTACACTTACAACGTCCGCTACAATACCATTAATAACTACTACCAACACGCCTTGTGCGCCCTTCACCCAGTATCCAAGGTCTAGAACTTCAATAGCTTGTATACTATTCAATTCGTTCACCATACCGGATTGACGTCATAAATCTGCCTTCTCGTATCAAAGCTGATTAATGGTGTTTCTCTACCGGTTACGCTATAACATTGCTGCTGGCTGGCACAAGTTCTCGCAGCCACTCTCGGCCACTGGAAGAGGACGTCCCATATTATTTCTTACATGCATATTGACATAATGTTAGTGTATACTATACCTACTCTACAGTGAAATACAGTGGAATCTGATGAATTTCAACTGTCGCGATTGCATCACATCACTTCTAGGCCCTGTAACCCTCCCCTTCAGCCCTGCTGCAGGTCAATTCAACCTCCCTGTCTCAGACCAATAGGTGGGAGATGACTCTTCACGCCGAGCCCACCCATCTCGAACGGGAGCGGAACTGCTTCCTAGGTATGGAAGGACTGAGAATCGGTCGCCGCCTTTTTCTTACGCATGGTGTCTGTATCCGTACCTACAGGACTCTCTATTCTATCCCTGCCACGGGCCCCAATTGGACCCTTGCCCTGTTGGTACGGTACACGGTACGGGTACCCAGGCTCATTGATCCTACGCAGGTTGCGCTGCGCCTTGAGAACAAGCCCGTGCGTGCTCTTACAGTCTTACTCAAAAAAGTAAGAAGGAAGATAGTAGAATACGTTTGCGATGCTGAATCTGTCGGGACAAGCAACACCCGATAGCACAGAAAAAAATCAGGGCACGGGGAAACTGACACACAGAGTCCTAAAGAGCCATAGCCTCCGAGACAAGAAAGCCCCCAATCTCAAAGATCCATCTAACCCCCCTCCCCCCCTCTAGGCCCAAGGCATCTTTGGTGGTTTGTGGGTCTACACTATTCCATGCCTGCAATAGACGCGCCTCAGCCTTTGTCACCTGTTGAGACAGTCAGACTGAACTTGCGGCTATCGCTCTCACGCACTCTGACTGGCGTCTCTGGCGTCACTGGTGCCTTGCCGCACATCCTGCTGGTGTTTTGTGAGGGAGTGCTTCTTTCGAGTAGCCCTCCATATCGGGGAGTGTCGCTATGAGCTTCGACACTCTCCTCCAGGCTACAAGCAGGCCTATAAGGCTGCGATGCCTCTCTTGAAGTCAATGTTCTTATTCTCACTTCCTATCTCTTTATTCACGACATTCATAAAGCAAGCACTTCTCCATTGATGACGGCCGTCCCATTCTCAAACTTCATCTTTCTTGTGCCTCACTCTCTGCCTTCGTTACGACCAACGTGCCTGCCTACCTCGACGAACCTGTAAATTGGTTGGCTCAAACACTTTAAGAGACCTCCAACTGAACCATCTACAACCTCTCACATCCTTGCATCGACACCTAGCCAACAACTTCCGGCCCAACACCGCAACCATGTGTTATCAACTTGTCGAACTGTATTCGGGTTGCAAATGCCCCTACTACACACACGCTATCGATCGCTGCGCATCATATGGCCGCCCCGGCCATTCTATCCAGCAGCGAACGATACTCGTCGGTTATCTCTGCTCAGCACACGCAGGCCATGGCGCCCAGTACGCATCACCACACAGCTACTCTGACAGTGGCTACCACAGTGGCTACTCGAGTTCAAGGAGCTATCGATGAACGATTGTGTCTACGGCAATGAGTTCTCTTTCTCCACAGTTGGTTATGTTCAAGTTCGACGATTGGGTCACCTACCTGATCTCGTTCAATCCATCGCAGCTCTCGTCTCTATTAGCAGCGCAGTTTCGCTGCATCTATGGTGTTCACTGGCGTTACTTATCGACCACTCATTCCATTACGAGGACATCAAAACTTTGCTGAAGACTTGAGAATGAGACATGATTCTTTCTCACGGCCTTTTCTCTGAACGTCTCTAACGTTCACCATTTGCTCGTCGGATCGGGCATTCGTCGATAGCCAAGAAAAAAAAACACCTCATCTCACATTTTTTCATGGCGTCTAATTATTGTCTTTTTTTTCATAGCGGGGGGTTTGCTTTGGTACCACTTCATTTTCGCTTGGCTGGGAACCAGTCGGGACATACAACATTGGGTTACATTTCTGGAACAGCATTTGCTGAGAGCCTCACGGCACTTTTAGATGGCGATGGTTTTATTCTTTGGCATGGAAAAGCAGCGGCATTACAGGTAATTGCCCTCTGCCCTTGTGCTCCATTCTTCTTTCTTCTTGTTTTCCCTTCTGCTTCTTTTACCCACCATTGTCAACTTCTTTTCTTCTCGGACGTCCTTTTTGATAAAGGACGGTCCACTCTAGGGTCTCAGGGATTCTTATGGTCTTTTGCATTTGAAATAGCGGGCCTGTAGGAAATTAGAATCCGGTATGAACAATGGATGGCTGGCCATTATCTTGTCTTGTTTTAGGAGTGTTGATCAAACTCTTGTTCTATCACAACACACCGACTGTCATAGTCACAACCTTTATGTGCCTACCTGGGGACTGGACTCCCAATCATATGGCAAACAACACTATTGGAAACGCAGAGCGTCCATCATGATATAGCAAATAGAAACAACACTCTCCTCACTCTCTTCGAATTACTGCACTATCCTCATTTTTCTATAGATCTGTGTCAATGTCTAGCAGAATTGATTAAGTCCCATGTCGTCACAACCCTGATCACAGTCCTGGATACAAGGGGCTCTTAAGTGGGTAGCTATCAAAAAGTCCAGTGAGACTGACAGATGCCCGAGAAACATTTCGTTCTCCTGCTAAGATTTTGAACAGCTGTAAAACGTTGAGCCATTGTGTAGCTTTCATTGTCGAAATAATCGCAAGGAGGCCTCGTTAAACAACCACATTCGAGTATCGCAGCCACAAGGCAGACAAGTCTAAAAACACTACTTGCAAGATGGAACTAGTCTGATTTACAGCCTTGCAGTAGCAATAAGCAGCTTCGGCAGTGTCTAAGCCAATGGCTAGGCGAGATAGCGTCCATGACCTATTATTAGGCTCTGCATCCTAGCAAATTACCAGATCGAGCTACGCGAAAGAGATGGGTGTGCTAGGCGTAAGCAAGACCAATCATATCATATGGCTTGAAACCTTGCTGGAAAGGATTTCGGTTGTTTGACTTAGGAAACTTTTTGGCGCAGCTGACAAGGATGGCTGAAAGCTGGTATGATTAGCGGACGGTGCGCGATTAGGCGCACTGGCGCGTTATAAGGAACTATCCGAGGGTGTGAGATGATCCGTCGAAACGTTAGGACGGACCATGGAGGGGGTTAATTTAGTCTGGATGGAATGGCATACGGTGCATGACTGTGCGACGACGAGAGTCGAATCGCAAAATCAGAATAGGGCTTCGCAACATAATTGCTATGATATTAATATACAGCATGGGAGGGAGTTGTTTGTTACCCAGGTCCTCGGATGTAACAATCCAACATCAACATGTTACGACGTTTAACAGGATATGCAATGACCAAGGGAAATCGAATTCATCACTACAATTGGCCAGTCCAACATCAGCTCACCCGTCTGTTCACCAAGCTGACATAGGAGAACCGTTGCCTGAAGCTTGCGTCCAGCGATTCGAGAAACTGATTCGCCCGCACAGCTGAGGTGAGCCTACCGAATGGTCTAGCTATGTAACAGCAATTCGGTCGATGTTACAGTGATGTGATGCGGCATTCGGAATGCCAGGAAATCGACCGAGTCCCCGCTGGGTCCCGTGCTGACAGGATCCTGTGGGTAGGCACGTAGGTAGGGAGGCATGTAGGTTGGGCAGTGGCGAGCTCTCTCCAGGAATTAGGCTCGACGATCCCTGTAGATAGTTGAACCACCAAAAGCAGTGGTACCACCTTAAGACCTAAGGCAGTTACTTTGGTATAGCAGTCTAACATAGATGCCGTGTCGGACAGTTTGTATGCAGGGGTATGACGTGTAGTGGAGAGCTCAAGGCGTTTTTGTACCGAACCGACAGGGATGTTTCGCCTACGTCAGGAGTAGCGAACGCGGCTGCGCTTATGTTGTGGGTAAGGGTCCAGGATGTGAATAAGCGACGTGTAGACACATCTGTACCAGGCCTGCATCCCGGCCGCTCAGCACCAAACCCAGGATCTCGGTGTTATGATTGGGAAATTTTGGTGATCAACGTTGCGCTATTGGGTTCATGTCATCCTCTGCCTGGAACACGAGTCAGGCTCCACTATAAACGAGATTCCTATATCGTCATGTTTGTTGATCATGAGTCTGGACTAAAATATTACCCATGGGTAGACCTCCTCGTTCCTGCCAAGTGAATTACAACCATACCTTCCATTTGAGGATAACATTGGAAGAGCAATCACGATGAGGTCATATGGACTCAGAGAAATTTCAAGTTGTATCAGGGAAAGCACCTGCCTACTACCAATCGCCGTCTTGGGATCAACAACCCGATAAGGACATTGCTGCAACACTCGTATTCCGTAACCCTTCATCACCATCACCATCACCATACTCTCCGTCGGGCCTCTCTTCTTTCCCCTCTTCCCGGCCGGCCTACATTCTACCTAGTATTCCCTCTAACTGCATTAAACAATATTCGTACTCTTTCTCGTGCACCTGCTGTTGGGAACACCCTCATGTCCGATGCTCGTTTGTCTCGATCTAGCGCTTCATCAGCCCAGGTCATTCAAGCTTTATCAAAAATAACCTCCGTTGGTCAGTCTCCTTCGCCACAGGCCTCGCCGGCACAAGGTCTCCACGACGGCGGGTCTCATTCATCATCGACAGGCAGTGCCCCTTCTGTTACTCAAAATTCGCTGTCATCGTTTCCTCCGTCCGAGCGGAACATTCAAGACTCTGCAATGTTTTCTACTATTATTGGCCATACTCGTGGCCTTCTCCCCAGAAAGGAGCCTCAAGGACTGGTCGTAGCCGGAGTCGGCGATTTTGATCACACGCCTCCTCCCAGTGGGCGTCCATCCGTGGACATTCCAAGAAAGGAGGGTGAGGACGAAGACATTACGTCTCAACAACTACTTCATAAATCATCCCATATCGGCAGCACTCTTACTAATAAAGATCAGTCTACTTCAGCGGTCTCAAAATCTCTCTTGAGTACGTCGAGTACGACATCAATCGAGGTGTTCAGCCCTTTACCTGGTCTTACATATCACAAGCCCTCTTCATCGCGATGTGGAACTATCACGCATAGTATGCATACAGGACCACGCAATGAGACCCAAGTTCAGCCATTGCCAAACCAAACACCACTTGACTTCAGCAATGTCAACTCGGACAAGGACTAGAAATCTGACACTCTTCAGGAAGAAGACCTGCACCGAGAGAATCAAGAACAACCAGTCCCTCACGTTGACGCTCAGAGTTGTGCTGAAGGGCTCCCGTCCTGGAACTTTCGACCCATTCTCCCTCGACATTCTCATAAGAATGATGTGACTCAACATCGCAGCAGATCTAGTCAGTTTAATTACTTCTCTGACCATGCTGGAGATCCATCTTACCCCAGTTTCACCACTCATCTGGCCTCAATAAGTCCTGACAGCCAGGAGGTAAAAACAGGCTTATGCGCTGATACTCAGTTACGCTGTGTCGGAATAACAGAATTCCAGCCGCATAACTGCCATGATAATCTCCGCGACTCGAATGCTCAACTATCCTCACCAGCTGAAGCCCGTAAACCGTCGATTGCATACGCGCAACCATCAGGTCGAAGCCGATCCTTGGGGTCAATCATGAATTACTTATGGAAAAGCCACTGGCTGAAACGTTTGTCACAGCTAAGTGGATCGACCGATCCCGTACTTACAGAAATATCACTCCGAGCGAAGTCGGTTGAAGCTGGTGATAGACGTCCATCAGAACCCGTGCTGCCGAGCAGCCAAATTCTGAATAGACCATCATCTTGGTCTCCCTTACCTGGTAGTGGAACGAGTCATCAAGTTGACGGCCTATTGTTCAAACGTACTTTCAGTGATCTTGAAAGGCTCGTTGATGAGGCCCTCTCACTTACGTTAGAGGCAGCCGACCATTCGGAGACTACGATTCATGACGAACAAAGTTCTCTCCCTGAGATACGGGACCCAGATCCACTTACTGAACCAAACACATCACCTGGCTCTCAAGAAGGCACTGAGGTGATTCCAGAAGTTGGAGATGGCCAAGACCAACATGGGAAGCCACAATATAGACGTGCTGCCACTTACACTGCCGTACCAACACGTCCACGCTTGGCTGATATTGTCGAGAGTTATTCGGGAACGTATCAGGAGCTTCGAACAAGAACTCATACTGACCGTAAAAGCTTCTCGAGACAAACACCACGCGATGTTCTCCCTCAGGCGCCCGGTCACGCAATAAAGGCTAAACCTAAACACAAGTCTGTCATGCTAGAGGATCTCCTCAGCACCGTTACCTCTCTCAAGCCGGATGCTGATGGGAGAGACACTGAAATCAGGATCCAGAAATGTGCTTCATCCATTAGCCTTCCATCGGCTATTGGAAGTGGCACTGGACAAGATGCCTTACCAGAGCATGACATCGCTGGTAGGAGGTTACACTATGAGCATGGGATCAACTTACGAAAGAGATCACATGTCAGTCTGCGTGATACGCGTGGATTCAACCTTCCAAAGTCACACGTAAGGCAACCAATTGCGAGAGACTGGTCGCCAGTTCGGAAGCGTTTTGTTGCTTCTGTCGCTTGCTTGAGCACAGCTCTCATTGGAGTACTCCTTGGAATCTACACGGGCTTGGTTCCTTCAATCCAGTACTATATCGTGGATCAGTCGCACGTTGCTATTCATGGCAATACCGGTTGTTTCCTGGCTCTCGCTTTGCCCTCGTTCTTTTTTTGGCCACTGCCTCTACTCCACGGTCGGAAACCATACATCATGTCAAGCCTCATCATTGCAATGCCATTACTTTTCCCCCAAGCGATCGCTGTCAGTAATCAGAGATTGACAAATACCACCTACTGGCGAGCTATACTTCTAACTTGCCGTACGCTGATGGGTGGCTCATTAGGGTTTGCCAGCATGAACTTTCATTCAGTTCTGACAGACCTGTTTGGTGCATCTCTAATGTGTAGACACCCTCATCAAGAGGTTGTTGACCAGTTTGACGCAAGGAGACACGGGGGTGGTATGGGCGTATGGCTTGGAATCTGGACTTGGTGCTGGATCGGATCCCTCGGTGTTGGTTTTCTCATCGGTGCCGCCATTATTGACAGACATCCTCCAGCCTGGGGATTCTATGTCAGTATCATATTGATTGCAGTGGTGTTGATTCTGAATGTGGTATGTCCCGAAGTACGAAGGTCTGCCTTCCGGCGATCTATTGCAGAAATACGAACTGGGGGGAACATTTCGCGCCGTTTAGCTCGAGGAGAAGTCATGATGCATCGAGTCAAGACTGGTCCCAAGTGGTGGGGTCAGGAAGCATATCATGGGGTTCGCTTATCCCTGGAGATGCTTGAACAACCTGGTTTTGCCGTCATGGCGATTTATGTTGCATGGATATATGCACAGATCGTCCTTGTCATCATCCTAATGGGCTCGCTTGTCTCTCGATTCTACCGTCTACGATCACCATACGTCGGTCTCCATGTCGCCGCCGTGGCTGTTGGCGCTCTGCTTGCAATCCCTTTCCAAAAGGCCAGTATCTTCTCGAGATCTCGCCGCCGAGAAGGCAAGTCCAATCGAGAGACTATAGGCAAAAAGATTGCATGGTCATCGCATCTCATTCGGCGGGCCATTTTCACTATATCTTTACCCATCGGTGCTGCCTGTTACGCTGCTGTTTCTTCTGGTCCACCGATCAGTTCTGTTGTGCCAGCTTTCTTTGCCCTGTGTATGGGCTTCTTGTCCTGTCTTGCGATTTCTGAATGCAATGGCCTCATCATGGAAACGTTCGATACATCAGACCTATCTCCTGGCATGGTCGGTCTCCACCGTGATCCGTCGGGCCAAGACCATCGAAGGACCAACTACTCGTCTTTTCCAAGAGTAACAGCAGGTTTTGCTATCATACACTCCCTCTCATTTATCCTAGCAGCAGGCGCAACTGCTCTAGGCGGCCATGTGACCCGGAAGCTTGGGCAACAAGTCGCAACAAGCGTTGTTGCGGGCATACTCTTCTTATTAACGGTCTTATTACTTCTCGTACTCATAAGGTTCAAGAACGTACTCATCATACCTCGTTCAAAGTCTGAAGAGATGGAGAGGCTAACTCAAGCTCGGCGACAATCTTCCAAACGCCGGGCCACCATGCCTAACGACATACGCGCTTTGATGGAAGAGGATCGTGCTTGGCGGCCTGCAATGACAGGCAACCCAATGGGCAAGAATCGTCGGATGAATGTGCTCGAAATGGGGAACTTGACAAGATGGGAGGATATTCGAAGGAGAAACAGGCTCATAGATTCAGGTGTACATATCAATCGCGAAACACTAGATCATGGGCTGGAGGCCTTGGATGTTGCTCTTGAAACCCATGTTGACGATATGCGACAGAATGCCCAGGGATTCTTCAGGCGAGGAAGCTTGAGAAGACATGGAAGCCGCACGCGACGCAGCAACCAAAGCAGAAGCAGTGAACAAACTTTCCATGACCTAGAGTTGGATACGTTTAACCCTGTTGGTACACCAAACGAGTCTTCCCTGCAGCCACGACAGTTTGGTGAAAGGGATTGTGTTATGGGTCAGGCAATTAAGGAGGAGGGCAAAGGCGAGAATCAAGATGGGACAAGCAGCTCCCGGAAGGATGTCTGAAGTAAATCGAGAACGCAGAGGTTGGTAGAGGGTAACCTTGTAAAATTAGAATGAACGTCTAAGGTAGTGTAGTGTATCCAAGTATGTCACCCCTAATAACCCGCATGCAGTCTTGTTGCCTTTTTCTCCCAGTCTATGGCTAATGGTCATTATATCTCCAGAATTTCAATACTATTATACAAGAGGGAATTGATTTCAGATTCAAAAGATAAAGGAAATGGCGAGTCATGTGTTGGTACATGTGGAAGATTCTTTTCTTACTGCACATTCAGAACCAGGTCGTCTCCTCGTCGTGTAGGGGTCAATGTCGGCTTCCAATGAGGTGACATGGGATAGCTAGGAGGTGTGTTGTTTTGAACATCACGATTCCACTTTGACTTCTTGTCGGAGTCGATGCCAATAGTCATGTCAGCAGCACGATCCGAACCGACTCGCTTGGAAAGAAGTGAATCCTGGCTCCCAGAGTGAGCAAGTGGTGTGGTCATGGGTTGAGGAGGACGATAGTTTTGATATTGTGAGGGATGGATTTGGGCCTGCTGTGGTGCAGAATATGGTTGAAATGATTGGTAACCTCCCTGAATATGAGGCTGGGGCTGTTGGCTTTGCCGTGCTTGGAATGATTGGTACACATTAGGTTGCTGTTGGTAAATGCTTGAGTGTGGTGGGCGCTGGTAGGGTTGTAGAGGCTGCTGTTGGAAAGATTGGTATGATTGCGGAGCGCGCTGTGTGGGATGCCACATGTTATGCTGCGGCTGCTGCTGGGGTTGATGGCGTTGCTGGTGGTGGTGGGAATGCAGGCGCTGAATAGGTTGCCAGGCTGATTGTTGCTCACGGGGAGATGGTTGAAAAGAGGGAGGTCTTTGATAAGGTCGGTATGTTTGAGGTTGAGACCCCGAAGTAGAGCGACGGTGCTGTGATTGAGACTGTTGACGGGCTTGGAGAGGTTGAGGATACGGTGGGTCAAAGTAAAAAGGGGAAGCCCGAATCTGATCTGGCTGGATAGCGGGTGGATCTGCGGTGGTGTCCTCTGGCTCGGGAGATGGTTCAACGATGCGCATCGTTGGAGAAGTTGTCTCGAGTCCTACGTTCGGGATATTTTGATTATTCTGATGTCCTGGCTGCCGTCGTGCTGTGTTGTATGCAGAAGGAGGCTGCATCATACCCAATGTTGGACTTGGCTGGCCAGGAGGACTGTAGAATATCTGCCGTGAAGGAGGAGCCAACCTCGCGTTGACATTATCACCCGGGTTACCCATCTGGCTCGCCCGTCGGGGATCCCGCGGTGGTATCTGAGGTTGCTGCTGCTGCTGCTGTTGACGAACCCTCACAGACTGAGGGGACTCGGCAACAGGAGAGAGGCTAACTTGTTGCTCAAGCGTCATGGAAGGGATGCTCGTGGAAGACTCGGTCGACGTGGTAATGATTGTGGCACTACTACTACCAGAGTCTTCACGTGGGCGAGTCAAGGGCCTGGTAATTGAATGACGAGAAGAAGCACTGCGTCGCGGGTGAGATTGTGATGAGAAGAAGGGAGAAGGGTACTGAGGACGCGACCCGTACGATTTGTTCTGAGCACTCGCAGGAACAATCTCTGCTGGAGGAGCAAGTGTTCGGGCACCAGTTTGTCCCATATTGCCAAGAGAGCCGTTATCATCTTTTGACAGTGGCTTCGGGGCGCCTCCCTGAGATCCATTGGAATCCTGTGACCCTCGTGCTATTACAGAGGCACGTTTTGGGTTACCAAGAATCCAGTTACCATACTGATCGGCAACATAATAGGTGGTGGCTGACAGAGGAGTGGTTGGTGGGGGTCTCCAGACCTGTGTGTTGGCATTGTTAGGAGACATTGACGTACGGTCTTCTTCGAACTCGGTTACGTTGCTTTCGCGGTTGTTCGGCCCCAGAGGTAATCCTGCAGATACTCCAGCTGGAGGGATACGCAGCTTTGGTGGCATGGGGCGAGATCTGGGTGATGAAGCAGCAACAGCGGCAGCAGTAAGTGCTGGCTGTGGGGGTTGAGGGCCCGCATCTCGATCTGCTTGTCCATCATCTTCCGGCTCTGGATTGATAGGAGGCAGAGGCTTTTCGCTAGTGGATTCAGAAGACAAGTGCGGCAAGGTTGGCTTTGCAGGGAGCAGCTTCGACAGTCTTCTGAGGGGAGAAGAATTCACCGTGTTTCGATTCGAAGAAGGAGGTGATAACGCAATACCAATATTCTCAGGTCTGGAATTCGCTCTGTTGTACGCGGGAGGAGGTGGTGCTTGTGTTCCAGGGTCCAAGTCAGGACGAAGTTGGTGAACCATCCAGGAGTTGTGCCCACCATTGTCAGATCGATCTGCCTTGTAACCCCAGGTATCCCTCATGGGAAGAAAACCAGTCTTGACATGAGGATACTTTTTTCGCCGACAGTACCTTGCCAGGACAATGGCTCCCACTGCAACTCCAACAGCAGCAAGAACTCCAATTGATATACCAGCAATCTGCTCTGTGGAAAGCTTGTCGGAATCGTCGCTCTCTTCGTCTTTACTCGCACCACCAGCGCCGCCCGATACCTCTGTGGTGGTCTTGGTCTCTGAAGTGGAAGTGGAAGTAGACGTTGTAGTTTCGAGAGTTGAAGGTCTGGTGAACGGTGGTTCGCTAATCGAGATAATTTCCGAAGCAGAAGTAGTTTCCTCTGGCGAATCGGTCGAGAGCTCCTCCTTCGTTGTCGATCGTATCCTTGTTCTCGTCGATGGTCTTGGAATGGTAGGAGGCGACGATGTATCAATCACCAAGGTTGTGGGCAATGATTGAGTAGTGCTCGACGTTTCGAGGCTTGATGTGGCACTCGATGTGGTCACAGGAGGAAAGGTTACAACTCCTCTTCCTGAAGGATCCAAAACCAGTGTTGCTGTGATGGTGAGATGTGTTGGGCGAGCTGCATTCGGCCTCCCGTTGCAGATAGCATACGCACGCTCAACGACTCGTTCTGCGACTGTGTAAGTGACTCTCGTAGATTTTTAAATGGTGAAGAAGCCGTACCACTAGCTTCAACTGTCGAACAGAATCCAACGGATCGTTCAGCTGATATGCATTGCATTGCACCTTCACCCAAGGTGAAGCCCAATGCGCCTCTCCGAGGACATAGACAGTCCAACAGGTGCCTCCCTGTGCAGGTATTGAGGACATAATTGACATTTAGGAAAGAAGCGAAACATTCGGCAGCGCAGCTGGGGACAAAGCTGGAGAATTCGTTCGGAATATTAGTTGTCGCCAACACGGCGGTAGCACAAAATATCAACCATAAAGGCACGAAGGAAAACGGCCAACTGGCCATTCTACAACGAAACATCTGAAGATCCAAGGTCAGTCCCAGTCCGGTCCCGCACGCCTTGATTAAGTTACTGACCTATAAAGAAGGGTATCTATTAAAGGAGATGACCAGCATCTCAACGAAATGTATTCATTAGCAGTCGTGACGATAGAACAAAGACAAAAGGAAAAGATCAAAAGAGATATTAGACGTGACTTGGTACGAGCGAACACAGACGACAGAGGAAAGGGAAAAGGGAAATGCGAAACACAGTCACATCGAACGGATAAGGTAGGACACAAGGGAACATATGAAGACTGCATTCTCAGCAGCCGCCGTCTCTTTTTTGCTACAGCACGAGAGCTCATCATGAGCTAGACAGAAATAGTGAGACCAGCAAAGAAAGGCCAGCGCTTGCTAGCCAAGTTGGGACGCTGTAAGTCCTGCAAGAACAAGCCTTCTATTCAGCTCCGGGGCTCCTCAGATGTCGTGGAGCCGCCGGAGCGGGCCTCTCGAATCCTCTCTGCGTCATTAGCGAAGAGGCTGGATGCGGAATAAGCTGCACGAAGAGCTATTTTTTGACTGGAGAGACATATCGGTCGATACGAAACTCGACCCCACGGCCGTAATGTTTGTTGCGGCGGTTAGAGGTGGTGACATGACTGGTTGACGTTTCCCGAACCGCCGATAGACGCGGGAGGGTCCTTTTGGGTGTCAGCAGCGGACAGCCAACCAGCCGAATGGAAACACGGTGACTGATCACGTGAAGCTGTCTTTGTCCAATTACGGTGTGAATATAGCCTCGATCAAGGCCCGACCTACATACATACCTAGTGCCTAGTATAGGCCATCTATTGCAGATCGACAACCTTTATTAATCAGATTAACGGTGATGTTGACGGCGGATGTGATTGCTCTGTTCTCTATACAGCACTTTAGGTCTTGGCTAGTTTCGGAACCAGTTAGCCGGTCTTTCTGAACTTCTCTCATCGAATTCTTTTTGAAACGGTCACAGACAGGTCGGCTGAAGAGAGACACATACCTAGGTACCTACTTATTAGTGTCACTTCGTATTCAATATTTTTCTACATCTCGGTTCGTTGCGAGGAACCAAGACCAGGGTTGACGCTGACCAAAGAAACCGCCCATGTTTCAGTCATTCAGCTTCTAAGTGACTTGACCCACCCCATCTTTGTCTGCTTCAGGTCTTACTGACCAAAGAATTTAAGCATTACTACCATCTCCGACGCATACGTCCCATCCTTGGCCATACTAAAGACTTGATTTTGATTCAGTCGGTGAAGCCTTCATTGAACCTGTTAGAGATAGTCAATGGCCTATCCTCCCTTAAAGCACCGTCTTTGTCAAACCTCTCAATGTCATTATCATAAAAAACCATTCATTTCTTTTGAGACACTTTGCTTTTAAACTTTACTGGATATATTCGCACTGAAGATCTAAACTCTCCCTTTAACCAGGCTAGTCAGCAACGACATAGACACAGTTCCTGATCGGGTGCATACGTCTAGATCGTATGACTATGAACAATGCCTTCCGCAAAGTCAACAGCGCAATGCCAAAGCCGAATTTCCTAGGCAAAAGATGGAAATGATTTCTTAAACGAAAAGGGTCAACAACAGCCGCAGACGCCGACGCCGACATAACACCCACAATAGAACAACAAATCCGTCAGGGCATAAGAAACTCAGAATACACCGAGCGGCTGCCTCTTGTCTGGGACAAAAGACGCTACCGGTGGTGTAGTTTCACCCTTGGTCCCAGCCAACTAAATGCTATGCAATTATCACATTCCTCTAATGGTAACCTCACATGGCCATCTCGGCCTGTAGTTTCCGGAGCTCGGCTTCCTCGTCATCCTCCTCCACGGCCTGCTTCTTGCTTGATACAGCTATAACACATTAGTCTCTCGAAGGAATACAGCGTAACTAGGGTACATACGCTCCGCAGAAGCCGGCGTGGGCAGCTTGTGCACGGCATCTGACACAGGGACGGTGCCTGTCTTGAGCATCTGCTCATCAAGCTGCTCCTGTTGTAGCTCGTCCAGCTCGTTCTCCAGCTCGTCGTCATCGATAGCGTCGCCCATTGGGGTTTGGGTAATAGCGTTGACAATCTCGTCGCTCATGGCGTTCTGTTCTCGTAGCTCGTCCCTATAGCGCAGTGTTAGTAAGATGCACAACCTCCAAAGGGCGAAGACGCAAAGCGAACACGTACATTATCGCGTCCACCTTATCCGCTGTAAGACCCTTGTGGATATGCTTCATGGCCGCGTTGGCGTCGCTCATGGCCGCCAGCGTCTCCTTGTTGATGTTGGCCGACTCGATGGCGTTTATCTGCTGCTCCAAAGTACCAATTTGCGAAACGGTTTGGTCAAGCGAATGCTCGTGTGTCTTCTTGCGCCTCAAGGCCGCCTTGGCCGCTATCCTCTTGATCAGCATCTCTGCCCCGCATTATCATGCCCACTGAGATGAGATAGGCGCATACCGTTCTTGTTTGTGCTCACGTTCTTGCGTGCGATACCATCTTGCTCATCGATTTGATTCTGGAGATGTCTCTCACGCTTCTGCAGCATGTCAAGCTGCGCTCGCAGGCCGAGGATCGCATTCTTGGGAGTATCCTTGCGCTTCTGGGCCGCGGCGCCACCGAACCAGCCCCACATATCTACGGTTGCTGATCGCTAAAATTGATGGGGGGGGGAAGGGTTGAATGTAGATGAGGATAAGGAGCACCCGTCCTGTTCCTCTTGTAGAGTCGGTCTCGTCTGGTGTTGTTGAAGCAGGAAAATAGCGTAGCGAGTCTCGACTCAGTGTCGGGTAGTGGGGTCAGGCTGAAAGAGGGTCAAGGTTCACAGCGTCACATATACTATCCAGAGCTTTCGGATTTGATAAGAGTGAGAAGATTCAGGAACTCGGTAGGTTTCGTCTTAAATCGTTGTCGTCGGCAGTGTTGTCGTCTTAGGTAGTATTATGTTAAAAGGTAGCCTGCTGGACTCTTATCGTTGCCTATGTGATGACGGCACGCTACCTTGTCCGCCATTTCTTCTTAATTGCATAATGCGGGGTATATCCACCATATTGTAAGAACCAGGAGCTTCGCACATGGGGGTTCCATGTGACGCAATACTCACATGGCCAATCTCCGAGGCGGACTTGACGTTCATGACAGGAATCCCAAACATGAGGTTATTCGCCCAAAAAAATTGAATATATGCGTTAAATTGATATTTACCAACCAGTCACTGCAAGCTACTTTGGAGGTAGCATTTGTCACATACCGATCGAATGATAAAAGTTGCAGTCATCAATTGCCCAGTTCCCATGAGCAATTTATGCTTCAGCATACACACATCACTTCCCAAATTCCACCGGCTTATTTAGAGACAGTGCTCCCTCGCTCTTTATACACAGATTAAGCTCACTCCAAAGTGTATCTTCAGATGTGTAACCGAAAAACCAATGATCAGATACCGTCCCAAAACCTGCATTGCTTTTCTCCAACTCATCCCATTCATTAAGTTCCTGTAGCGTCGACGCATATTGTAGTAAAATTTCAATAGATTATGACAAGAAAAAGCGCGACGGCATATCAGCAGTTAGGATGGTGTTTTGTTTTGTTTTGCTGTGCACCAGGCTCATACCGGGACCTGACATCAAAACACTTTCACAAAGGTTGGAAACGTTGACAGGCGTAACGTCATGGTCTGCATATATAGTGTTGAAAGAGTCCCGAAAAAACACAGGACAAATTGAGACTGTTTCGTGATAGATCCGTTTAGAAGCTCGAGTTTGAGCCGGCGGCCTTCATAGATTGCCGCCCTTTTCTTGCGTATCGTAATGCCAGACAATGTAGTTGGGAAGGCCAATGACTTGATAACCGGCTCGTTTGGCCATTTTGGCGAATCCTTCTGTCTCCGCCTGGTTCTCGAAAGCATAAGCTGGAAAGTTAATGCCTGTAGATAGCGTCAGTTGCGAGCTCATGGCCCATGTCATTTCCAATCACTCACCTGATCGATGCACGTCTGCCTTGACGAGGATATTGACACCACCGATACCATCAAGCTGAAGTTCAACATCCTTGTTTTCACGCCAGTCGCCCATCCTGCACATGTATTCACGACCTGTGTCAAACTCCTTGTAGCCCTCCACAATGATTGTGTCTTTTGGCAGGCTATTGGCGAGCTTTCGACCCTTGTCTGACTCTATCCATGAGTTGTAGTCAACTGGAGCCCATTATTAGCAGCCTCTTCAATGATATAGCCAGCAGAGCTGATCACTTACATCGACCCTCAATATCAACACCCTTCTCGAATCTATGGAACCAAATGTCTTGGGGATGTCAATACCATGTATTGGAAAGCTGGTTTCGTACGACTTACTGGGTACAAGAATATCTCGGTCATGAGCAATGAAGTCCTCCAAAATTCGTCTGGGCGCCTCTTCAATATCAACATCACGCCAGTACACCCACGAATGCTCCGGCTTCAGGGCTGTGGCTAACAGGTAGTTTCTCGCTTTGGCCATAGCTTTGCGACGCGGCGCTTGTACCTCGAACCCGTGTCTCTGTTTCGCATCCTGGCTGAGGTGAAAATGGAAGTTCTTCTCAATGATAGTGATACTGTTGAATGGAACCTCGTCCTTTCGTTTTTGTAGGTGATCTAACTCTGAAGCAAGTACGGCAAGTGTATCGTCTTTCGAATCGGAGACTAGAAAAGCAAGATCGATCAGGCGGTGCGGGTATGTGAGCTCGGCGATGAGCTTGAAATAGTTCTTCAGAAAGGGAGCAGCGTCCTTCAGAGGCGTAAGGATCAGGATCCGTTCGTTTCGAACGACAGCTTGTGGGCTAGAGGTAATCGGGTTCAGATCGATATGCTGAATCGATGGGGAGTCGACTTTTAGAGGCTTGTGGTGGTTGAAAAGGACGGGCGTTTGCATGTGCGCATTCCATAGGGCATGTTCGTTCGGTGTCATTTCCATAGGTGACTTGGTCGGACCCCAACATCGAACGCTGCACAGTCGTCAGTCAATGTACCGTCTGTATTCTGGCTATGAAGGTAAGTACTTCTGTGGTCCAGGCGGTGTTGCTCGAAGACTACGGTATAATAGCATCACAATGCCAGTCAAACCTAGGATGAGGAGCAATCGAGATCGTGTCAAGTTGCTGCGCAATGCCCTGCTCTGGGGCATGTGTGCCTTTGCAGCCTTCCAGCTAATTCCACCGTTGGAAGAAAGCATGGCTAATTCGTCAAGTGGCCGTCCTGACCACTGTATCGCCCAGGTCGAATCGTTCGTCGCAGTTCGATGCCGGAACTGTGGGTTTCAGCCCTTCACAAACGTTGTTGGCAGCAGCCAGATGGCACAAAGGTTTCGGTGAGTTTAACTTCGCCAATTGCACTCAAAGTTTCCGATCCTGTGTAACATAGAGCTCCGGTAGGTTCAAATCAGATCGGCCCTTGTTTTGTCGAGGACAGACGAGACCCTGATGCTTCGTGACGTACAGGGGTTATTGACGGCTCTTTGCAAGTTGTTGGTGCTTGCGCAAGGGGTCTAGCGTATACAAAACGGTCGATAAAGAATCGAAAATATTCACATTGATCAAGTGTTGATAGAGTGACTGAAAACGAGTGTGTGGCGGCTCGCGATAAACAACGTATGCGGGTGAACTGATGCAGGATGTGAATGAGCCAGGTCAGGTAAATAAAACAAACCAGTTGATGACATTATCCATGTTGCGACAGCTCCATCAGCATGGAAAGCACTTTGGCTCTCGTAGCTCAACGGGGTGGGCATGTCGCACCCGACCGGGACAGGGTCCATTCTCTAGAGCGTTCTAGGGCGTGTTGGTGCTCTGTTGAGCCATACTTCAGTGGACATTATACTGTCTAGGTAGTATGGATTCTTGCCATGCTTGCCCACTTCCCGGATGGTGTCAGCGGACATGCACTTACCCGGTAGTATGAGATGTCTCCAGTTTGACGACTAATACTAGGAGTGTTGAATATAATCATTGAAGTTGAAATATGAATTCTTAAGCAACCGAGTTTGACTTTCAAATGTCTTGGCTCTCATATACTTACATCGCGAAATAACAAGCTATACTATACTCATCGTGGACCTCCTTGATAATTAATTCCGATGTGGAAGCTGTGTGCAACGCTCGCCAATTCCCAAATAAGCTTACCTAGGTAGGTACTTAATTTCACATCACATAGGTAAGGGGAACAGAGACATGAACAGAATAAAAAATAACAATACTAACAAAACATATGATAGTTAGATGCAATATCATATTAGTATGTTCATGTGTTAACGATGTTGAACACGATGTAGGACTGTTGGCTAACACAACTGAAATATGAACAGATCGAGGGCGCTAACATATTATGTCACAGAAGCGCTTACAAGATCGTCCAATGACATAGGCAGGGCGCGCTTGCCACAAAAGGTGTGCTCCTCCTGAGAGCAGCGTGAAGCAGAGACAACCTCATTCACCTTCTAGAACCCCCGACAAATTTCACAAAGGAAACAAATCAGCTTTGTCAAGGACATCTGGTGGATCATTAATTGTCAACTGAAGTACCTCATGCGCGCTGCGCTTTTCCAACTTCATCATTCTCTGCTTGTACAATCACACACACTCAGGATTAAGACAAGGCCAATTTCAGCACACATAATGGCCGTGACAAGGAGCTCTTCACGTATCAGCACTGTGCCTGGGACCAAGGCAGAACCAGTGACCAAGGCAAGATCGAACAGCAATACCCGAAAGCGCAAAGCGACCCAGGATGAGACCCAAGCACCTTCAACACCCCCAAGAAAGCGTGCACAAGGCAAGCCTGCGACTCCAGCAGCTCCGCCACCAGTAACACCGACGCCAGCTGCTGCAAGAGCTTTCGCTGAGGCTACAAGTTCGAGCAAGAAACCTCGTAGTGCGACAGTTACACGGCTTGCAAACCCCAAGCTGACAAATGCGACGCTCCTCTCACCCGAGACGTCAAGGCTCGTCGCCTCGCGAGATCTCCAAACTGTATCGCCCAGCAAGGCACCTCAGATTGAAACGACTACCGATAATCTGCTGAAAGAGGCATGCGATTATCTGATCAAAGTTGATTCTCGCATGAAACCCCTAATCGAGAACCATCACTGCCGAGCGTTTTCGCCAGAGGGACTAGCAGAGAAGATTGACCCATTTGAGAGTCTATCGAGTTCAATTATCGGACAGCAAGTATCGGGGGCAGCAGCAAAGTCAATAAAGGGCAAGTTCCTCACGTTATTTGAGCTCCAGCCTGGATCACGATTTCCGCATCCATCTCAGGTGGCTACCAAATCCATTGAGGAGCTTCGAACAGCGGGACTATCGCAACGCAAAGCTGAGTATATCAAAGGGCTCGCAGAGAAGTTTGGCAGTGGAGAGTTGAGTGCCCAGATGCTTCATGATGCTTCGGACGAGGAAGTCATGGAAAAGCTAATTGCGGTAAGGGGTCTTGGGAAATGGTCCGTCGAGATGTTTGCATGCTTTGCCCTCAAAAGGATGGATGTCTTTTCGCTCGGTGATCTGGGCGTTCAGAGAGGAATGGCTGCCTTTGTTGGACGCGATGTTGCCAAACTCAAGGCTAAAGGCGGCGGCAAATGGAAGTACATGTCAGAGCAAGATATGATCGAACTGTCGAACAAGTTCTCGCCATATCGAAGCCTGTTCATGTGGTACATGTGGCGAGTTGAGGAGACAGACATGTGCATAATGGAGCAATAAAGTTCCGTTGCCTGGTCGGCGAATATATTGTTATCATGTATTTACATGGTGTTGATCGGATATGCGCCCACATGCGCTGCGACAATGAGTGGTGATGTCATGATACAGGCTGTATCCGATGTTGCTACCCAACAACTGGTCCAGACCCAGTGAAAAGAACTCGATATATTCAATGATGGACAACATTTATTCATTCAAACGCATGGACTCGGTTGGTTGTCGTCTCCTTACGTTAGCTCTCGTACAAAAGTGCATGGTTGTTTCGATATCAAAGTATCGCACCGAACTGTCACCACTCATTGGCTCAATTCGAGGAAGGACCTGATTCGTTATCGGCGATCGGCTCTAGGGGAGGCCTTCTTTTGTGGATTAGCTTGACTGGCTCTTCCAACGGCGTGAAGACGGTTGCGCCACGAACCGGACCAAGGACGCCCTTGCCGGCCTGCAGCAGGCCTCGATGCATCTCCAACATCAAGGTTGTGAGAGACAAAGGAAAAAAAGATGGGTTTTGTAACAGATCAGATGCATGAATACGTGTCCAGGTCTGGATCTAGCTCATCCATCATGGCAGGTTAATGGCTCAACCCAGAAGTCAAAGACGTTTAGCCTCCAGAAAGAAAACCTTGATCGACCTTTTGCAACCACTTTACAAATCGCGAACTCACTGTAGGCTGTCTTGGCTATCTTGGCAGATGGATGCGGGATGTGGGAACGGGCCTGGCCAATTCACCATGACTGGACAGGAGTAAAAGATAGAGGAAAACCATCCTTGTCATCCACATCCCACACAAAGCCGCAGTCTTGGCTAAGTGTGAAGAGTTGAGAGTCCAACGCGTCGAGGGAGGCGGACGTCGGATTTACACGCTATAATAATGGAATGGAGGCGCAGATTGGAGGCTCTTAGCAGTAGTCGGCAGACTGGAGAGCGGGAAGATTCAACCGAACGGCCAACGGGAACAAAGCCACGCATCTAGCGTTATCTGCAGAGTACGGGTACAGCAGGTTGATGACTTTTCTTAGACAGTTTTCTGGCGGGACGACATTCTTGAGTGTTGATATGAGGCGACAAACCCTGAAAAGCCATTGTTTGAGATAGGAAGTACTGTACAAGGAAAGATTTGCTTTGCTCACTGGCTTTAATTACTTGGATAATTATAATCATCATGATCATCAACAGAATCAAGGCTTTTTTGCTGAGGGTGAAACCAAATGATAACAAGCTCTCGGAGCCTTGCAACAAAAACAAATCAGGGGCGGGTTTCGGCTAGAGGGTGGTGCGAGAATAAAAGTGCTTTTTTACCTAAAATCGCAACACTGGATCTATCCGTAGCATGCCCCGGCGATTATGTGCCTCTTATCCACAGCTACATTCATAGGAGTGGCCAGGATGATCGTCTGAGACTCATCTTGAATCCTCAAAGCACGTGGGCTCGCTGCAGTTAATCAGGTAATATCGTTTTTCCAAGCCGCATAATATAGGAGAGCAAGCGAGGAAATGAAAGACAATATACTATCAGTCATGTAAGATTGGACCAATATGTGGAATGAGAACAGGAAGAAAGGGAGAAGAAGAAGCTTTGGCTTCCTTGGTTCGTATCCCTGGGGCTTTTCGGAAGCCCTGTTGCCGGCCTGGCTTCACTCGCCCATATTATTTCGTATCGTATTGGGAATATCAAATTTCAGTGTCGTTCATGCTGGTGCTGCTATCTCCCCACGAAGATCAAGCAGATCAATCAATCAATCAATTAATTAATGAACCACCCATATCTTTACAGAATACTTTCCGGATATACCGACTTGTGTTGGCAATGCTGTGGTTGGACAACCTTTCGTGTCAGCACTGTAACTATATGCCGTGCACCTCGCTCGGTCTTGACAGATCCGCCGTGTAACAATTGCCACAGACAGGTAACATAACGATGAATCCAGGCTGAGCTATTGTCTTATAGGATAGATGACGTCTCGGTTGGAGAAGGGAAATTGAAGCTTGAGAATCTAGGCCCCCGGCTTGATCGCAAGCGGATACGGGCGAAACATGAGAGGCAAATGGAACAAGTCGAGTTTGACCGGCTGGGAACGCGGTGAATTGTCTCCGTCTGTTAGTAGATACTTGAGGCCATGATTGGCACTGGGACGAGAAGACAGTAAACGCAGGAGTGATGGAAGTCTCTCGCTATCATAGCTCGATTTACCTTCTGGGGTGGGGACATGGGGTTAGCAATCCCTGCCAGTAGATGCGTAAAGCGGATACATGAGCCAGCATCCATAGCTGAGAATGGGGTGCAAATCTCGCCTGCATGCGATGTGCTGGAATTAGAAGCCCAAACGTGCCAGAGTTGAGCTCGTCCCTAAATTAGGCAGGGAATGGGACAGCCTGGAGGCATGTATTCCTCAGAGAATGCCAATGTAGACGAGAAAAAGTTGCAAAATTCACACGCCTAAGCCGACGTGTCCAATAAAGGAAGGTTAGGAATTAGAGGTAGATTCGAGAGTAAAGGCAATGTTTAGTAGTACCGACAATACGGGTGCTCTGGCCACCAGAGATGCGGTACCTGATAAACCCCGCTAATGCAGCTGTAACGCCCGTAGTCAAAGTCAAAGAGGGCACCCGCCGCTACTCCTATTATGGGCTGGACCTGTGAGTTGATTGTTTTGGTCTGAATTGACACTCCGTACTGGCCAAAGCATGAAGCAAGTGTTGTCATTCTTGTTGCATCTCGACATGCTGACGCGGCCATTAAGCATAAGATTTTATCATGTCCAATGGGTGTATATCAAACCTTGGCCCGAACAAAGAAGTGCCAATCCTCTATTGCCCCCCCTTCATATTTTGTTACCGATCGAGCAGCGGCGGGGAAGGCTCAAACTCAATGGATTTACTAGTGCCTTGAGATAGTTCACTCAATAGTAGCTATGGTCAATGAGAAAATGAAATTGGTGATGTTTGTTCTGCAAGGTACCTGGACGTGGGCCTATGTCTCTCAACCATTTAGCAGGAAATTAGTGCATGCCGCTCAAATTGGGGGGATATTTATATTTCTCACACCAGGTTCGCGAGCCGCTACACCCGTTCGCAACTTGGACCTCGCCCTGGCATCTTCCTCGGCCGGTACTGGTTCCTTTTTGGTCGTCTTGTCTGAGAGCCCCTGGATGATGGAGCCGAAACTGACCTGTTGGTGCCCTGCTTTTTGTCACTTTGCTATTTGCCATCCAATTCGAATCCACCCAGCTATCCTAGCTTGTGCCGTAGTAGGTAGCCAACCCCCCCTGTAAGCAGGCGACGCCGAATTCCCACCGTGCACTCATCTCGGTCGAACGACCATACTTTCATCTCCTCCCTCCCCATCTCTCTTCCTCCTCTTTTTCTTCCACTTCGTCGAACTCTTACTTCCTCTCATTGTTGGTAATATTCTCGTCCTTTTTCTCTTCACGCCACTCGTTTCCTGTCAGGCTTCATTGTGACTTTTCGTCCATACGCCAGACTTTTTACACCTAATTCCAGGAATAACTAACTGTACTATTCCCTGTTGTATATCTCCATCGTTCGCCGAGAAACCATCCAAGGATTTTTCTTAAACAAACACCATCCACAAAATCACAGGATCCTTTCCAATTACAAACTACCTAGGTACGTACGCATTGGATCTCCAGAGTCCCTCGGGCGACTGTTCAAACTGCGCGCCGAGACGCGAATTTACTTGGCTTGTGCTTGCTTCTGTGCTTGATTGGTTTCAACCGATCCGATCCGTCTCGCCTTCCTCCTGCCTCCTGTTTTCTTTCATCCTTCCTTCACCTGCCACAAACAACCTCTCTACATCCACAACCTTCCTTCTCCATATTCTCTGAGCGTCTAGAGTCATTTTAATCTTTTGAACTTGACTTCTACGCTTCCTCTCCTCCTTCCTTCTTCACCCATCTCACATCTCCTAATAGGTTAGTAACCTTGAAACACTCCTTTCCCCCCAAAAGGGGTATATCCAAACATCACAACATCCTCACAAACCTGCCCTGTAATTTCCCATAGCAGTATCGGCATCACATCTTGAGAGGCGATTCTACTTTTTGGGTCACGGCATTCATATAACAACTGCTACTTCGCTTGATCGCTCAAAGTCAACAAAATCTAACTTGGTTATTCAGGTCATAATGCATTCCGTTAAGGTTCTTTCCGCTATTGCGGCACTCGGTGTCTCTGCAGTCTCTGGTACGTTCGATTCACAAACACTCCAGCCCTGGTACGCATTACTGACAGTCCTCGCTCAGCCGCCACCTGCACAAGTGACATCAAGGTTACCGAGCCCACCCCTAGCATCGACTGCACCGTTGTCAAGGGAGACATCATCATCGACAAGAAGGTCGCTGGTGCCGTTGTTATCAATGGCCCTGAGCAAATCCAGGGCAACTTCGTTGCCAAGAACGGTGGCGACATCATCTCTATCTCCAGTACCTCTATTGAGTCTATCGATGGCAACTTCCAGCTCGAAAACCTCGAGGCTCTTAGCAACCTCGAATTCTCCTCTCTCAAGAGCCTTGATGGCCTCAGCTTCATCAAGCTTCCCCGTCTCGGAGAGCTGAACTTTGGTACCGAAGGTGTGACTAAGATCAAGAGCATTCGAGTTACCGATACCTTCATCAGCGACCTGAGCGGTCTTAGCGTTGCCACCGTCGAGAGCTTCCAGATCGACAACAACCGAAAGATGAACACTTTCCGATCTGACCTTGTCAACATCACCTCCGAGCTGAAGATCTTCGACAACGGCAACGATGCTATGGAAATCATCATGGACAAGCTTGAGTTGGCCGCTGAGATCCAGATCTCCAGCGCCAAGAACTTCTCAGTCCCCCTTCTCAAGGAGGTCACCAAGAGCTTGAAGCTCAACGCCAATCCTTCTCTCGAGTTCTTCAGCGCTCCCAACCTGACCATTGTTGAGGAGACCCTCTCTCTCGTTGACATGAAGAAGCTCACCAACGTCTCTTTCCCCATGCTTGAGGAGATTGGTGGCGGTTTCACTATCCAGAACAACACCAAGCTTGAGTCTATTGACGATTTCCCCAAGCTCGAGAAGGTTACCGGTGCTATGGCTCTCCGCGGTAGCTTTGACACGTGAGTATAAATCCTATCTATCCGCTGGTTCTTTTTTCTAACAAACAATATCACAGTGTTAAACTCCCCAAGCTTGATCAGGTCAGCGGCAGTGTCGTTGTTTCCTCAACCACCGATATCGAGGAGTTCTGCAAATACTTTGACGATCTGAAGAAGGATGGCAAGGTTGACGGCGAGGAGAAGTGCACATTCAACAACAAGAACGCCAACAAGGGTGAGGACGGTGGTGAGGAGAGCGATGGCACTGGATCTTCTTCAAGCAGCGAGGACGACGACAGCGCCGCTGGTAGCATCACCATCAACATGGCTGTCCTTGCTCTCGCTGGTGTTGCTGCCCTCGCTCAGATCTTCTAAGCATAGATGAGGCAAGATTACTAGCTTTTCTCTTTAAAGGCGTCATTCTCTGTCGTCATCATGTTTCCTGACTTTTCTTTACGACATCTTGTGCTTGGTCATTCTTCATGGGGCACAAATTGCTTTTCATGGGGGCGGTAACTGCGTGTAAAGGATAACCCGTTAGAGCTTAATAATCGATTGTATTTGGACTTTTAAACTATACCTGAAGTTGCCTTTCTTTGTGAAGACCTTTGTCAAACTATAAATGCTTTGTAGTCAACGTATATCTTATCTGGATCTGAGATGTTGTTTCTTACCAGTCGTGAGTGTTGTTTAATTTCGAGCCATTATCTACAACTCTCGGCCAGCTTTCAAGATGTGAGAAGTGAACCCCTTCACTGTGTATAGGCCAAGCATGACGAGTGTTCGTACTGCAAGCTTGAAATGCCCCTTAATAAGGCATCTGGGTTTGAAGCACCACTCCTTTGATGTTATGAACGAAAGCTCAATTCTGATCAGAATCCTACAAGACATCAGCATTGGAAGTCAAATTCCCGTCACTTCTCCCGTACTTGTTGTAGTGTAGTTGCTTTTCCAACTCTGAGGACTGTTTGTCTTGGCATTCTAGGTATTGACAACTATTTGCCTTTCTCATGCTCTTCGTCATGAAATTTATCTAGTTATATGACCCTTGCTCAAACTTTTCTGTATCAAAAAATTCTGGCACTATCGTATTGCCATTAAAAACACGCCCATCTAATTCATTTACAGCCTACGAGGTATGATTAGTTGATTAAATATCAGTAGGGATCCTGAAATACTCACTCTGAGTGCCGAGACCTGGTTGGTGAACTTGATAAAGACCTTGCGACTCCCTTGGTCAATGTACACTCTCTCTACGCGTCCGTACTGCATCATTGTTAGTTCAACGTATACTGAATAGGTCACTTTGACATACCTTTTCTCCACACTCTTCTCCTATTTCTTGTCCTAGACCTCCTGCGATCTCTTCCTGTAGATTGGACATGTTCTCCAGCATGTTCTTGAGTACTATCACCTCACTCATAGTACCAAATTTGCCCAAACTCTCATTCTTGCGCTTTCCTCCGATAATTTTACCCTTGCTGCCTGGCTCAGCCCAACCTCCACCATCGGCATCGGCTTTCTTCCGTCGTTTCTCAACCTGCACATGAAGGGGGTTGATAATTCCCGACTCATCAGCGCCCAGGCCGCTACCTTTGGTCCATCCGTACTTGCTCATCAGTCGTTGGGCAAAACCAGACTGTCCTGGGCGGCTGGACCGATGTTGGGAATCGCCATCATCGGGCTGTGAAGGAGAACCTATACCGAGGGCTGGAGGCGGAGAATATCCGTCGTCTTCTACACTACCTCCTGTTGCATCCTTTTCATCTAGGGTTTGAGTATATCTCACAGGAGCGCGTGATATCGTTGCTGAGTTAGACGTTTGGGGCGGAGACGGTGGTGGAGCTGGTTGTTTATGGGAAAGAGCTTGGCGGCGTGCAAAGGCATCATCGCCAGTCGCATCGTCTGGCGGAGGTGCTGGGACTGTTGCAGGAAGTGATTGAGGCGGTGGAGGCACGAAGGAGTAAGAGGTGGGTGGAGCGAATTGATCTTTGGCTGTCAGAAGTAGAACACACAGGTGGTGGCAATTGAACTTACTTGAAGGTACTGGCCGAGCGTTCTCTTCCTCATCCTCATCTGAAAGGTCGCTTTCAACGCGTTTTCGTCGATGCCTATAGAGCAAAGCCTTCCAATCTCTAACCTCTTGGACCTTCTCATCACTGTGTAGATACTCCTCTACGTTGGTTGGCCTTGCAGGATCATATATGTCGTCCCAATTGGTTTCTGTATCCTCATCCTGCCTCCTTTTCTTCTTCTTACGGCCGCCTCGTTGGCGCTTCTCGCCCATTCCGTACATCCACTCATCTTCCTCGGTAGCCGCCCAGTCGGCAAGTGTGGTCTTTGCTTGTGAAGGAGCTGGGGGTGCGACAGTAGAGGTCTGCTTGGGGGCAGCGGCTTTGGGAAATGCTGGCTTCGGCTTTGTCTGTTTCACTTGTGGACGGCGTATAGGTTGAAAGCGAAGGGCGGGATCAATAGCTTTCTTGACGGTGGTTTCTGCTGGAGTATTATCTGTCTGGTTGTAAAGAACCGGCGCTGAAGATATTGTGGCCGAAGTTGAAGCTTTATCGTTGGGATCGAGGAGGTTTTCGTAAAGTGAGAGCCCTCCATGGGGAGGCGGCGGCGGCGGCGGCGGCGGAGGAGGAGCTGCCATTGTTGTTGACCAAAGCGATTATCAAGTTGTGTGTAGAGCTGGATAGAACGCAACCAATTGCGCCTTATTGTTCTGTACCTTCGGCTTAAGAGCACATGCTACAGGCTAGCAGTCTTCGTTCAATGTCAGGAAATTGAAGTTCTGGGTGAGTGTGTTATTCAATGTTGAGTATTTCGACTGAGAAGGGAAGTGACCTTGCGACAGAGCAAATGCGCCGGGTAAATAGCGGGAGCCCACAGGTACCCAAGCCTGGGCAACAGCCAACAGCTAAGTCTAGGGAAGCTGACACTGGCAGGCACTTGCCTGTCTTTCTAGCTGGACCTCCACTGTGACTGCCCCTCCATAGTATGATTCAGACAGACCCCGCCAAAACTTTGTGAAGGTAGGAAGCTCCCATCAACCTAACCTTAGTACCATATAGGGAGGTTTTTATTTATGCCTGATGGACTTTTATTTCCCTTCTTTAAAATATCTTCAACGCTACATTTAGATTTGCAGTACTTCTGCAACCATTATTTCATCTTACAAAGCTACTGCAGCTTCATCAAGCAGCCAGCCTTTGTTTGTTCCCTAGCGCTGGGAACAGAAGCACTCTAAATTTGGACTTCAAGGTGAAAATCGTCACCGTTTACCACCGCCTCCCCCACCATACCGACCTTTCTTCCTCAACCATTCTCTCACAACACCACGCATTGCCCACCATGGCCGATCTTGCGAGCCGCATTACGAAACCCGATGAGGTCGCCTCCGACACTCCCGCCGAAAATGCTCCTGCCGAAAGTGCTCCTGCCGAAAACGCTCCCACTGATTCTGGTGAGCTTGGCCAGGCTGATGGCAACATCGAAGACTTGGGTGGCTCTGGTCTCCAGGAGCCTGAATGGGATGTCGAAGTCTCCCTCAGCGAACTCCAGAACAATGAAGCTACACCGTTCCATTCTGCCACGACCTGGCAAGACCTGGGCCTGTAAGCACACGCCCGCGCTATGTTCGAACCGCACTCACAATCATATTATAGTCGCGAGGACCTTCTGAAGGGTCTCCTCTCTCTCAACTTCCTGAAGCCCTCCAAGGTTCAGGGCAAGTCCCTCCCCTTAATGCTTAGCGACCCTCCACGAAACATGCTGGCACAGTCGCAGTCTGGTACCGGCAAAACCGCTGCCTTTGTCACCGCGATATTGTCGCGTGTCGATTTCAGCAAGCCCGATCAGCCCCAAGCACTGGCTCTTGCGCCCAGTCGAGAACTTGCCCGACAGATCGAAGGAGTCATCAACGCCATCGGACGTTTCGTCGAGAACAAGAAGGTTGCTGCTGCAATCCCAGGCGTCCTGCCCCGCGGACAGCCTGTCAGAGCTAGTGTCATTGTCGGTACTCCAGGTACAGTGATGGACATTATCCGACGCCGCCAGTTGGACATCTCTCAGCTCCGTGTCCTCGTCCTGGATGAGGCCGATAACATGCTTGACCAGCAGGGCCTAGGCGACCAGTGCCTGAAGGTCAAGAAGTAAGGGATTGCAGATACGAACTTACCAACAAGATACTGACGAACTCGATAGCATGCTTCCTAAAGATATTCAAGTGCTTCTTTTCTCCGCCACTTTCCCCGAGAACGTCATGAAGTATGCCGGCAAGTTTGCACCCAACGCGCATAGCCTCAAATTGCAGCGCAGTGAGCTTACCGTCAAGGGCATCTCTCAAATGTTCATTGACTGCCCTGACGACAACATGAAGTATGACATTCTTTGCAAGCTTTACGGGTTGATGACGATCGGCCAGTCTGTCATTTTTGTCAAGGTACGTGTTAGTTTTAAGCGTCGGACAGTAGAATTCTAATTTGGCCATAGACCCGGGAAAGCGCCAACGAGATTGAGAGACGAATGGTCGCAGATGGCCACAAGGTCTCTGCCCTTCACGCCGCTTTTGATGGAGCTGAGAGAGACAACCTTTTGACCAAGTTCCGTCAAGGCGAGAACAAGGTTCTCATTACCACCAACGTCCTGGCTCGTGGCATCGATGTTTCCAGTGTGTCCATGGTCATCAACTATGATATTCCCATGAAGGGACGAGGCGATGCCGAACCCGATGCCGAGACCTACCTTCACCGTATTGGCCGAACTGGTCGATTTGGCCGTGTCGGCGTTAGCATCAGCTTCGTTTACGATAAGAAGAGTTTCGATGCCTTGAGCAAGATTGCCGAGATGTACGGTATTGATTTGGTCAAGCTGGATACTGAAGACTGGGATGAGGCCGAGGAGCGTGTGAAGGAGGTCATCAAGAAGAACAGAGCTCAAGCTTCTTACGCCCCCAGTGCTACTGATTCTAAGGCTGCCGCAGGTGTTTAGTATGCGCCTGTGACACATGGACTCCATAGTGGTTTCGTGGACAACGGACCACGCTTTAACGGTACAGCCTTTGGCAACATGGATCATAACGGGATGGTCTCTAACGCCATGACCTATTAAGGACACATGGACCGAGGTGAAAAGATTCACTGCTGGATGTAGTTGAGGCGACTATATCGCTGTTATTGGATCAGCCAACTGTTATTTGTTGGGCTGACGCGGTATTGAGATGAAGTAGGATGGCGGAGCGAATTTAGCCACCCTGTGCCTGTCATATTGCAGGCTGTTAGATACCAAAGACAGAAAAAAGTTCCCATTGTCTAAGCTTTCGGTTGTTATCCTTTTATTATGCCATGACGTGTTACATAAAAGACCAAGTGTCGTCGCACTCAGACCTACTGAGCTCCAAAAATCCACCGATCCTATGGAAGGATGTCTGAACTATGAGCCTCGTCTAAACGTTTCAATGATGGCATGACGATCCTGGTGGAATAGTCGATCAACCGAAACTCTAAGAATAGGTATCTTGCATGGATGGATGTGCATTGTGTGCTATTCCCGTATCTCTCAGGCTGTTGGTCACAATGGCCAGGATCTGGACCGTGGTCTGTGTTGAAATTAACGCGTCTCTATGCAGGGCTGATCACCAGGAGTAGAATTGAGGAGGACAAAGATGAATTTGTAGCAATATTCGATAACGTATCATTAACACTCCAGTGAATGCGGTAGAAGAAAGTCGCAAGTATTCATCAAGAGGGCTAAATTATCAAGACGTTATGCCTTTGGGGTATTTGATTTACTAATGCTTATACATTTTCCTTCTTTGAGAACGTGTCTAGTTGGCAGACTTTTCCAAACCATCCTTGACGGCGAGTTCCAATCCCTCAACAGTCTCCTTAGGTAGCGAAAGGAACGGCGAGTGAGAAGCCGCAATATGGAAGCTTCCAGCGTTAGGGCCCAGCATTGAGGCCAAGTTTTGCTGAATAGCCAAAGGAATAGCACGATCCTCATCACAGAAAATGAAGAAGCAGGGAACGTCGTGCCAGGGCTCATACTCGACGATGTCAGCGTACACGCGGCGAGACTGATGCTTCAAGGCAGCGATAGCTTTGCTCTGGGTCTCAGCGTCAACATCGTGGTAGAAGACATTCTCAGGTGTGTCAGCGTAAACGTAGTCGCCCTATCATATATATCAATAAGCCATTCCTTTTGAATAGAAATTGTAGTTGATAACCTACCTCGACTCGCATCCATGGCAGATACTGTCCACCAAGAAGTTCCAGAATACTCTTTCCTTTGGGCATAACAAAGGCGCTCAAGTAAACAAGCTGAATCACACCGCCAGTCTTGCCCTCTTGCGCACGCTGCTTGTAGCCCAATCCCTTGACTGCCTCAGCACCAACAAGTCCTCCGTATGAGTGGACGACGACCATAACCTTCTTACCCTCTTCAACGAGTCTCTCTACGGCAGCACGAACGGCATTGACGTCGTCGCTCAGTCCCTTGGTAGGTGGCTCAGCGCCAACAGAGGGATAGTCAACAGCTTCGGTAGACCAGCCTCGGGAGTTAAGATCATTTCGCACGACATCGTAACAGTCGGCGGTGTGCCAGGCGCCAGGAGCGAAGACGATAGTGGGATTGGTAGACATGGTTGTGTACTGAAGATATTCAATTAAGCTTAAACGCGGTGTCGACTACCTAGAATGAACGAACTCAAAGACTGGAAGAAGGACATGATATAAGAAGGATGTCTCATGCCGCCTGGTCCCTTGAGGGGTTTGTCGGTCTTCTAGTCCCACTATGTTGCAGAAGAACGATGTCACTCCGGGGATGGCTTGTTTTTTGTTTGCACCCTTGACTTGACTCGCGAGTGTTCATCAGAGTCTATGAGCTGATGAGCCGTTGGATGGAGTCGTACTAGTCTAGCGTGGGCCAACAAATGTCGTTAGATGAGGCCCAAACGTCTTAATAGCGCGGTATCAACCCTGACTAGGTCCTGGCAGGTGTTCCTCGCTAAACATTAATGAAGAAGAATTCATTGCTGATCATGCTGTGGATCTCACGGGCCGTTGACTGGATACTGTATTGGTGGTAGACTGGTAGATTAGTGCACCTTTGGTTGTTATGACAAAGCTAGCTAGGTATCGTTCCTTGAGGCTCTGAATTTGAGCGTCTCAACTCTTTGCAAAGGCTATCTGAAACCCGATGAGTAGGCTTTGATGCATTGGCGGCTTTTTTATTGACTGAGCCGAGTGTTCTTTTGCCATGTTCCGCAACTATCTCCAAGTGTTAACGTCTGTATCAACAACCTGGAGGCTGAAAGGGTTTGGACCTGCGTTTCCATAACCAACGCCATATTCTTCTTGTGTAGATACAAAGTGTCCCGCCAACTTGGTTCACAAGTCTATCCCAGGAGTAACAAGATTAAGGGACGCGAAAGCGGCCTGTCAAATATGAAGGAACTAAGAAACGACCTGATATTGTGGGGTTGAATGCGGTATGATGTTGCATTTAACTATGTTAGCACGTATGGAGTAGTGGATTGGCAGGATCTAGACTAATATCCGCACCATCATACGAAATAACCAACTACTACCTAGGTATATACGGAGTACCAGGAGAAGAAATTTCTCTTCCTCGCGCGTTTGATATGGGACTAAATTCTCCATAGCAGATAGTGTCCGTCTTGAGTATCAAAAAGTATTCTTCATATGTAAGAAAGGGGCTCGAATGCAGATGAATATCCGCATCCAGCCGTCCATCGACCAAGAGGTCATGGAGATAAAAAAAGCACATTTGTGAGACAATGTGGCCAACAACTCCTGAACATTACATGCCACTAGCAGTGTCTGGGAGCCGCAATGCCGACCATGCAAGGTTCTGAGGAGCATTGGTAGCCTTAAGATACCTTGACAATAGTGACTCGACCGAGGAACAATGCTGTATGTACCTGGCTTCAAAGCTAGTCTAGCAGTTTGAGGCTTGCCACTGGAGATATGTACACAATCTGACCCTGGCATCATTCAAAGTTCGTTCCATCGTTTGGAAATGCCCCATTTTTTACCACGTTTAGGACGTTTCTGTCTTTCCGCCTTAGCCGTATAACAGGGGATAAAATACATGCATCAACATGAAAACATTTCAAAGTACGTATACAGACAGATATCGTACTGGCAAGATACATCCATGCATACGTACAGCATTTACTGACTCAGACCCTTGGAAAGAAGACGATCAAGAATATTAAAGTATTATCTGTCAGATTTTGGTGTCGCTTTGACTTCAATATGGCTGGCGGCTCAACTCAGACTGCAGGGCCGAGACATCGAGGCTTGCAGTCGTGTGGGATGGCACGACTTCTTATAGGTTCATAGGGTCAATGGAAATAACGCCCCTTGTCTGATGACTCGGTACATCACTAGACTGAGAACTCATAAAAAGCAAATCGAAACAATCTTCTCCCAGCCAGAGGGTCGCGGAAACGGAGAACAAGCCTAGAACCTTGTCTAGTCTTTAACTAATTCGACATTGAAGCCAACTTGACGCCTGATCTACACAACCTTTCCCCTATGTAGCCCCCATCGCCGCCCTGCTCAACCCTGTAGCTCTGCTACGAACAGTTTTCTTCTTTGGAAGAACTACTTTATTAGTACCCGTAGTTTAGCATGCCATCTTGCGACTAACATTAGTCTACCGAGTAATCAAATGCTTAATTACTTTTAACTAGGCCCTTTCTCTCCGCGGGGTCTGAAACTGGTCTCTCCTTCTTTCGACCTTTATTCCTATCTCTTCCCCCATCTCTAGTCGCTATGGTTGGGCTTCATGTGCGTGACGACCTACAGGCCGACCGCAGCAGCGAGCTCAACACCACGACAACAATTGTACTGATTCTATCGGCTGTCTTTGTCGGACTGCGCTTCTGGGCTCGATATGTTCGAATTGGTTATGGACTTGATGATTGGTTGACCGTGGTAGCGTTGGTTCGTACATTACCACCATCCCGGCCCGTGCCAAGATTCATACAACTAACAATAGGTTAACTAGGTCTTTGTCTTTATCACAGGAGCGCTCAACTATGGCAGTAAGTAGGATATGCTCTCATCTTACAAATGTCTCTCTAATCATCAATTGTAGTGCTTGCTCATGGCCTCGGTAAACACGCCGAAGTTGTGTCGTTCGAAGACCAAGCCATATTCTTTAAGCTCCTTCTCGCCTTCGAATGCATCTACGTCACCGCAGTAATGATGGTGAAGCTTGCTCTAATACAGATGTATCTGCGTATCTTCCCATCACGTCGCTTCAAATTGGTCTCGGCCATCATCGCCGCTACAGTTGTTGCTTGGTGGATAGCCATCTGCGCTGTGTGTATCTTCCAGTGCCGTCCGATTAGGAGAGGCTGGATGCCGTGGATTACGGAGGGTTCATGCATTGATCTTAAAGCGTCTTTTATCGGCAATGCAATCCCCAACATTGCGACCGACGTTGCCATCTTGTGTTTGCCAGTAAGGCAGATTGTGAAGTTGCAAGTCAATATGGCTCAGAAGCTATCCCTCTTGGTCATCTTTCTGCTCGGTGGTTTGTAAGTCTCATTCAGTTTTTGTGTGTTTCTTTTTTTATTATAAGCAGCTGACGATTCATCATCTAGTGTTTTATTCGCCAGTATATACAGATTCACAACCATCATGCAGTTCCGGATCGAGGACACTACATGTAAGATGTCACGAGCTATATACTGGTGACCTGAACTGACCTCAATAGGGACCCTTGCTACAGCATGCACCTGGTGTGTCGTCGAAGCAGCCTGTGGAACCATTGCCCTATGTCTCCCGACCTTGAGACCACTCATGCTGATGGTCTCTTCACGATTCGAAAGTGCATCGCGTTCCAGGAAGACTCCCGCGACTCGCAGCAACAGACCAACGGAACTCGTTACCATCGGTGGAACCGGAAAGACAGATACAAGACAGTTTCAGCGTATAGACGATGATCGAGAGTCCAACGAAAGCCAACTTGAGCTTGGTACTGGTCATGGAAGTCTCCCGCATTACAACTTGAGTGAAAGGGGATCAGGAGATGAGCTACCTCTGCACAAAGATGGGAAGAAAAACTCAAGAATATGATGGCCTTTTGGGGGAATGGGCTTAAAAGACAAAAGTTGATTCATTATGAGAGACATTTTGTACAAACATTAGCGGCATACTGTACGGAGTTTCGCTTGGATATCAGGATATCTAGGAGCACATAACAAAATATGAATAACTAATCTACAATACATCCATCGGTATACTATTTATAATAAGTTCACTTGCATAGTCAGGCAGATTCGTTGGCCATATATCTAGGGTAGGCAAAGTAGACTCGGCCATGACAAGACTAAAGCTAACTGCTTTCAGTTGACTACAGAATCTGCAGCTGAGCACCCGAGACCCACTCAAAGGTTAGATATGAGTGATCCCTTGGTTTACAGGCAAAAAATAATATCAAGATAGGTACTTTCGTACCTTGATTTAATCATCACCAGCTCAAACTTGATCTACTTGCAACGCACCACACAGAAATAACTCAACAACCATGCTTGTGCTTTTTTCAAGGCAGAAATCGACTTACAGAGGCGGAACAAAGTCTCGCAGATTGCGGGTCAGGTCGGCTTTGCAGCCCGAACATTGTACCATTAGCTCTTCCTGCTCAGCCAAGACGTTATCACATAAATATTCGTACCTCTTAGACATGCAACTCACATGGCTCCCCCAGATCGCGCGATTGGCTATGCTATGCAGAGTCAACTGCTACACAAATTCCCATTAACAGGTAGGTAGGTACCTGTCTATGCATGTATATTGACATTGATTGTCCCGTCATCATTAATGATGACCCTACCCCCCCACCGAGGGGGAAATGGCCTACCTAATCTGAGGCCCGAGAGTGCTTCTGATTCTGATCCTGATCTGATACATGTACCTATCGAGATGCATAATGGGTCGGGCCAGAAGAAGCTTCAGAGGCGAGCCACGTTGCACATCTGGAGCAACTAAACCGCTCAGTTGCAGCTATCCACAACCGGTCGACCTGCCGAGTCGTCCAAGGTTTTTGAGTAGGTATGTACTATGTATTATGTCGTCCTCGTCCTCCACCCGGCACGCCCTAACGAGGCCCGTACCGGGATCCGCCTGCAAGTAGCGGTGTTTGGCGTGGGGATGGCGGGACTAGTTGCCTTGATCAGCCATCGATATCGAAGTCAAGTCGTATAACTCTGCAGAGAGCGGTGGACCAAGTGCGGTATAATGACCATGTTAGCATGTCTAGCATGGCTTGCGGCTCAATCACCGACATATTGGACAAGTCATTTGGTGTTATCGGTCAAGACTTTATTATTTTCTATTTCCAGTACCTCTCTCAATCTATCGTAACATCCATCATCCATGATCATCGTCACTACGTATATGCGCTTGGTTCAAAATCGCTTAATTGTCATGCTGGCAGCGGGCCGTCTCATGCAGGTCCGTCCGTACAGTACAGTAATGATTCTACTACAGTATCAAGTAGGAAAAAAGGGTAGGTTTTATTGGGCCGCGACAAGTAGAACTAGGCCTCATCGACACTTGGCTCAACCTGATGATTCAATGCATCATTGTTCAACCTCGTCGATTTCTTGATCGCCCGCCCCATTTGGTCTTGGTCAGGCTCGCCTTACTGTACTCTATATGGAACCCAACCTCTACCGCCCCAGCGACGTGGCGCCAGCCAACGTTGGTCCTGCATGGGCCAATTGCGCATAGGCACGATGCAGCACTCGCTATCATCCAGGGTTTTTTTTTGGGCGTCTGTGGCCCATCGCAAGCAGGGGACTGGGCTTTGTCAGGCTTGCATGCTTTTTTTCTCTCTCTCTCTACCCAGCCCGCATTGAGAGAAAGAGAAATCGAAAACGGACCCATACTTGCCATCCAACGTCCGTCCGCCTCAAGAATACCGCTCGTGAATGACCTCTCCGGACCTCCCACCCATTCGCCCGTTATGATCCGAGCCTTGCATCTTGCAAATCAACGTTATTGATCTCACAACCATTCTACTTTTGTCGTATCGTCCAATAGACTTTTTTTATTGTTTTTTTATTTGCTGTGCTGTCTGTCGTCCTCTGCAGTACGCCGCATGATACCCCAACCCAACATCTTCTATACATTATACACCCCCAATTGCGACACACACACAGACTATCTGTATACGCTACATTTTTTACGGGTACTTCCCAGGTAGGTAGGAAGGAGGCTTGACATACATACGAATTCGGGGCCTGGAAGATCTAACACTCGGTGCCCTACTGCAGCTACCCGATTGCCTAACTGGCCTGCTGCAAGAAGAAACAAGATAATAGACTTGTTCCCCAGGTTTTTTTTCCTGTTGAGATCCCCTTTTCATAATGCCAGAAGCGGATAAAGAAGAGAAAGTATGAGTTACGGCTACGGCTACAACTATAATTACCCTGTCCCCAGTGGTAGGACACAAATTAACTGGGGCAATGTACAGTTTTCCAATTTCTCAAACGTTCAGTATTCACAGCCCGAGCTTTCGGACGCGGAGGATGATGTCGAGAATCCATATCAAGGTGAGTCGAATTTGCTATACTCTAGTATTTGTCGTTTCTCTCTTATACTGAGACATACACATAAATAGGTGGGGATGGGTACTCACAAGAACTCCCAAGGGTGCCAATGGCACCCCCATCACCAACATTATCAAAGAAGGATAAAAAGAAACTGAAGAAGCAGAAAGAAAAGGCAGCAGCAGCCGCAGCCGCTGAGCAAGCAGCCGCTGAGCAAGCAGCCTTTGTGCCACCTCCACCTCCACCTCCACCTCCACCCCCATCACAAGAACCTTCAGCACAAGATGAGCCGTCAGCATCCTCATCAAATAAGAAGAAGAGCAAGAAGAGTAAGAGAAAAGACTCAAAGTCGCTACCAGAAGCCCCTTCTCTACCAACCCCCCCACCTCGAATTGCCGAGGAGAGCAAGGAGCCGGAGAAGGTAGAGGAGGAGAAGGAGGCAGAGGCCAAGACTGACGAACCTGAAACGGCCGGAACACAGGACAACGCCGATATTCAGGAAGCAATAGCTACGGAGGACAAGGCTGCTAATGAAGAGACACCCACACCAGAGGCGGCGTCCCAGGAGGACGAATCAGCCAAAGACACCAAAGACGATGAAGCTCATAAAGATGAAGAACCTGTTGAAGAGCCACCTTTGAAGGAAGAAGGCAAGCCTTCGGACGAGACGCCGACTTCCGGGGCGGGCGAGGAGGCCACTCAAGTGGAAGCTTCAGCCCAGAACGACACAGCTAGCAAGGAGGATGCGTCTCAGGAAGACACACTCAACGAAGACGAGAAGCCCACAGACGAAGTCCCTACGGCAGCGACACCAACAGCTGAAGTCCCTGTCAGCGAAGAGGCTCTCTCAAAGGGCGAAAAGGCGATTGAGTCCGAAATAGCCGACACTCCTGAAAAGGGTAGCGACGATGATGATGATGGACCTTCAGTAGCTGCTGAATCCAAATCTCCAAGCAAGAGCCAGAAGAAGAAGAAGAAGGAAAAGGAGAAGAAAGAGAAGGAAAAGAAGGAGAAGAAGGAGAAAGAGGACAAAGACAAGAAGAAAGCAGCTGCAAAGCCTGAGAAATCTCATCATCACAAGTCAAAACACTCACACTCTTCGTCAAAGGAGGTTGGCTCTTCCAAAGACAAAGCCTTCGACCCACCACCCGTTGCTAAGGACGAGCAGGAAGAGGTGGCTGTGACGGCCGAGCCAAAAGCAGAGGAAACCAAAGCCCACGAACCCGAAGCGGAGGCCCAGCCAGTGGTAAAGGGATTGACTCCCCCAGAAGAGCCAGTATCTTTGAAGGAAGAAGCCCCTATTGAAGACCCAAAGCCTTCAGAAGAACCAGCGCCTGCTGAACAGCCAACACCTTCTGAAGAGCCCAAGCCTACCGAGGAGCCAGCACCTGTCGAAGAGTCAAACCCTACTGAGGAGTTAGAGTCCACTGAAGAGTCAACGCTAGCCGATGTACCAAAAACTGTGGAAGAGCCAGAACCGACCGCAGAACTAACGTCTGCCGAGGAATCAGAGTCAGTTGAAGAGCCAGAAATTGTCAAGGGACCTTCGACAGAAGACGACGATTCCGCAGAAAAGCCAACACCTGTCGAGGAGCCAACAGCCGCCGAGGAGCCAGAGTCCGCTGAAGAGCCAACACCAACCGATGTTCCAAAACCCGTGGAAGAGCCAGCATCGACCGTAGAACCAACGCCTGCTGAGGAGTCAACGCCTGCTGAGGAGCTAAAAATGGAAGAACACTCGACAAAGGACGACGATGCCGCAGAAGAGCCAAAGACTACAAGCAAAGCTTCAGCAATGAACAAGTCTGTTGAAGCCGAACCTGAGCCAAACTCCGCAGACAAGGCACTACCTCCATCGGAAGCTCCAGCTCCAGCCAAGGAGTCAGAACCTGTAGACGAATCCCCGGCTGAAGATAAACCATCAGAAGGACCCTCACTTGCGCCTGCAGCGGAAGAGACATCGTCCAAAACTGTTGGAGCAGAGGATGACGCCGAGACACCCGAAGCTGCGAGAGACTCTGAAACGGCAGATAACTCCAAGCTTGAGGAAGACAAACTAGTGGAAGCAGGTGAAGTTGACACGGAAGCGCCTTCAGAGCCCGAAAAGGCCCCTGCAAGTGAAGCTGCGGCTGCTGCAGAGGAGCAGAAATTGTCCGAACACGGCAACGAAAGCTCTTCTGAGTCAGAGAACAAGCCGGAGCTAGCAGAGAAAGCCCCTCCCACAACCGAGGTCGACAATGCCCCAGAGGAGGCGCCCGCCAAGGATATACAAGGCGAGCCTGAAAGCGAATTAGTCACGAATGACGAGCCTCTACCGACACCAGACGAAGCCACTTCCTCAGACGACAAGGCTAATAAGAAACCTGCCGAAGCTGAGCGATCTGATGAGTCCGAGAAGAGAGAATCTAGCGACAAGGGTGACGCTCAGGCCACGATACTTATTGAAGATAACAAGGACGTGGAGGACGAGAACTCAGCTGTTCCTACTGACAGCAAAGATTCTTCTCCCGCGGAAGAAGCTGAGAAGAATGATGATATTGTCGCTGCTTCATCTGAAAAGGATCATGCTGAAGACGCAGACGACGTATCGGCCGAAGAGGAGGCACCAATCCCAGATGCTATGCAATCGGAGGCGGTCAAGGCAGCTAACGATGGGACAGCTGGTGAGCAGGTTGCAATGGTAGAGGCTCCCAAGGAAGAGGCTCCCAAGGAAGAGGCTCCCAAGGAAGAGGCTCCCAAGGAAGAAGCTTCTCCCACGGACGCCGCCCAGGCAGAAGATACAACCGGTTCGACTTCAAAGAAGAATAAGAAGAAAAAGAAGAAGAAGGGCAGCGAGAGTGGTATTGAGACACAAGCAAAAACCGAGCCAGCAGTTGCCCCTACCGATGAAGCAGCAGCTGAAGTCATAGCCAAGCCTACTGCCCAGTCTGATGCTCCTCTCGAGCCTGTTCCTGAGCCTGAAGCTTCTGAAAAGGCTCCCCCCAATGAATCAACTCCGGAGCCAGAGACAACTACCGAGACCAAGACTGATAACCCGGCTACTGAATCTGCTACCGACCCCGAAGATGCTGGAAAGGCTGTCCCCAACGAATCAACTTCGGAGCCAGAGTCTGAGACTCCTGCTGAGCCCGAGACTGCTATCGAGTCTGAGACTACTGCCGATCTCGAAGCCCCCTCCGACAAGTCTATTGCCGAATCTGCCGAGCCCGAACCAGTTGATGAGCCCGAGACTACCATCGATTGTGAAGCTCCCTCCGATAAACCCGCTGCTGAGCCTGAAGTAGCTGAGAAGGCCGTTGAATCAGATTCTGAGTCTGAGGCTGCTGTTAAGGCCGAAGCTGGTAAAACTTCCACCGAGCCCGTTACCGAGGCTGAAGCTGCCAAGCCTGGATCTGATAACACGGATGCTGAACCCGCCACTGAGACCGAAGTTGCGGAAAAGGCTGTCGTAGATGAGTCAGCCCCAGAGCCCAAGCTTGAGGCTGCTGCCGAGGCCAAATCTGCTGTCGACCCTGAGCCTGCTTCTGACAAGCCTCCCACCGAACCTACTACTGAGCCTGAAATTGTCGAAAAGGCTGTTGAGCCGGTTTCTGAGCACGAAGTTGTTGAAGAGGCTGCTTCTGATGGACCACCTTCCGCGCCCGAGACTGCCACTGAGATCGAGGCAGACTCCGATGAGCAAGCTTCCGAAACAGTCCTTGATGAGCCTTCTACGGAACTCAAGCCGGCATCTGAGCCTGCTATTGAGCCTGCTGCCGAGTCTGAAGCAGCTGAGGAGGCTGCTTCTGATGAACCATCTTCAGCGCCCGAGACTGCATCTGACCAGCCAGTCACAGAGCCCGCCGTCAAATCTGCCCCCGACTCCGAGTCCGCTTCTGATAAACCACAAGCAGCTGAGTCTGTGTCCATTACTGAATCAGCTGCTGAACCTGCTTCTGACTCTGCCCCTACATCTGAGCCAGCTCCCGAGTCTGAGTCTTTTCCAAAGTCTGAAATTGCTGCTGAATCAGTAGAAGAGACTGCCGAGACTATTGTCAAGACAGAAAGTGACACGAAGCTCGAACAAGTGGCTGCGCCTAAAGATGATGTCTCTTCTGATGAAGACTCGTCCGAGGCCGAGTCGGACGTCGAGCCAGACAATGCTGAGTCTGTAGAGGTTGCCAACAAAAATGAAACTGACAACCCGGATACCGAGAGCCCAGAAGAAAAGTCGACTGAACTTGCTACAAGTGCTGATAGTGAAGTGGATTCCGCCAAACCATCTGCAAAGGAAATGGCCAACGAAGCTAAGGAGGAGCCACCATTGGAAAGGAGGGGCGACGCTCAGGAAGTCTCAGCAGAGACCGAAGCACCCGCATCGGCCGCTGAGCCCGAGCAGAATGATACCGAGGTTTCGAAACCGAAAGCCCTAGCAACCGAAGACGGCGCCGTGGTAGCAAACGTGAGCGAGTCGGAAGCAACATCTGAGAGCGAAGACAGCGAAGACAGCGAAGATGACGAAGATGACGCTTCCGATTCCGAGCATCAGCCAGCGGAAAGCGACAAGGCCACGGACAAGTTACCTGCCAACATTGCGGAAAAAGAACCAGCTCTTGCCGAGAAAGACATATCAGAATCGGCGAAAGAAGATGGCACTGAGTCTCCAGTCACGGAATCGGCCGTTGTTGAGAAGAAGGACGAGCCTTTGCACCCGGAGACTTCTGTAGAGAAAGTCGATGCATCTGCTACTCCTTCTAATAAGGAAATAGCAGACGATACCGAAGCAGTGGAACCAGCTGATCCTGCTGACAACAAGGAGCCGGAAACCGTAGCAGAAAAGTCTGATGCGCCTCAGGTGAAGCCAGAGTCAACGGCCCAAGAAAAAGAAGAAGCAGCAGTAGCAGTGGAGGCTGATCCCGCTGAGGACGATACTTCTGATGATTCCGCTTCCGAAGCTAGTGATGACGATACTATCGCGCCTGCCACAGACAAAGCTATTGATGCAGAAACATCTCAAATATCTGTCAAGTCAGAAAATGATTCATCATTAAATGACAAAACCTCATACGCTCCCGATGCTTCAGACACTGATGTGGCAAACGCCCAAGCCAATGGCGAAGATAGCAAGGACTCGGTTGTTGAAGTAAAGGCCGCTGCACAGGAACCACTCGATGAGGCTGTACAGGATAATCCTGTGCTCAACAGCGAAGCGTCCGGGGAGCCTGAAAGCAACGATGAATTTTCCACCCGCACCGATGCCGAGGAACCTCAAGAGCCAGTAGCCTCTGAAGCAGATGACAACGAACCGGAGGAAAGTTCTATTATTTCTACCAAAGAAACGGCAGCGCTAGACGAACTTATCACTAAAGAAAAAGTCAAGCAGCCAATTGACGAGACGACAGGACAGGATGAGAAGCCGGAGACTGAACCACTACCTTTGGAATGCAAGCAGGCTGACGATGAGCCTACCTCGGACGACAAGGGCCTGGACACAACACAGCCTGCGCAGCAGACAGTCGATGACGCCGGACTTTCTGACAAGGACCCCGCAGATATAGCCACCGCACCCGAAGCCAAGCAGGAGACACCAGACGATTTTATACCGAGCAAGCCGGAAGAAGTAGAAGACGCGACCTTGGAGAAGAAGCCAGTTGTTGAGACACCTTCAGATGCCGAAAACGCACAGGATGCAGCTGAAACTTCCGACGAAAAGCCGACTGCACGAGCGGCCACGCCTTCGTGTAGCGAGAAACCAGAAGAAATACCTGCAGAGGGTGTTGAATCAGGGGAAAGCGAAGCCCCAGGTGCTGTAACTGGTGATGCGGCTGAAGTTGACGAAAAGCCTGAAGGCGTAATTCAGTCTGACGGCGCGCCAGAACAAATAGTGACCGATCTTTCTGATAAGGAACTGGATGCCACCGCTCCTGCATCTGAGAATGGCGAACTCAAGGACACGGACAAGACTACTGAGCAGGAATCATCTGCAGAGCTGCCAGCGACTGATGAGAAGCCAGAGGAAACAGCCCAAGCATCTGGTGACAAGCCAAAGCATGCGGATACTATTGAGGTTGCACTAGCAGAGGAGCCTACTGTAGCTTGTGATGATTCGAAAGAAGTGGGGGTTTCTGAAGCTGAGCCGGTTGAGGAAGTTCCCACGGAAGACAGAAAGCCAGAGGCAGAGGCAGAGGTCGAACCCATCAAAGATGAATCAGTGTCTGTACAGAGACTGGCTGAGGAAGAACAAACGACTCCAGCTCAAGAAGAGTCGCAGGAAGGCTTCGCACCAGCTGACAATACACTAGAGGAAGAGGACAAACCTGCCGAGGACGAACATATCGAAGCTCCTGCAACATCTAACGATAAGGCAGGCGAAGATATCAAACCGGCAGAAGAACTACCCGCATCCGCACCTTTAGCTGAAGACGAGCTCAACCAGCCGCCGTCCACCGCTGCCCAGGAAGAATCCAAGGAGATCACTACGGCTGATGAAATTACGGAAACGAACCCATCAGCAGAACCCGTATCCGCCTCTGAAGACCCCCCGGCTGGCGACGCGGTCTCTACCGACGACAAAGCAGTCGATGATTCCAAGAACGTCGAGGAAGTAGCGACACCAACAGTACAGGATCCTTGTCCACCAGAAGGAGAGGATGAAGCAAAGCCTGCAGAAGAAACACCAGCTCCGGAGCCCGAGGACGCCACCATCAAACCTATTGATGAGTCTGCTGATGTACCTCCTGCCGAAGCAGAAAAGAAGCAAGACGAGCCGGTGAAGGCCACCACCATGGAAGATACGAGGGCGACAGAAGATGAAGAGAGTAAAGACACTCTCGGACCAATCCCAAGGACCAAGAGGCCGATCAAGAAAGGTGAGGAAAATGGTTCATTACAAACCCCTTTTGATTTTGCACAAAACTATGAAAATTCTACGGAGTTGGATGAAGAGATGGACCATGGCGCTTTAGAGTTGCTTTCAGACGATACCCAGGAACTTCCAGAAAGACAGCACTATGGGAACTCAGAACTCAAGAGCCGGTCATCAATGACTGAAGCGCCGGGCGACCAGAATAACCAGACTGCCACAGGAATCACTATGCCAGGACTACGAGAAACTCTTCCAGCCGTGGACGAGGACCCACAAGATCGAGTCTTGAATAAGACTATGGATCTCAATCTCCAGGATGGCGATCTGGTTGAGAGCCACCCAGCCACCAGCAACGCTAGAGAGCCCACTCCTCACGAACAGGGTGTTTCAGACCAATCGGAAAACGTTGTCAAAGAAATTGCCCCTGTAAATGTCGACTCAATTGCTACCGCGACTCCCCAGCCTCTGCAGCCCGAGACGACTGAGACACTTACTGAGGAACCAGACTCAGAGCCATCTTACAACACACATGATGGCAATGAGAAGCCTGGGAGAATGGATTCATATTTTCCGGTCACAATTGCTCGCAGCGCATCATCAGCATCAGCTTCGGCAGTTTCTGACGACGATTCAGAAATTTCCGCCTCTTCGCGCACAGCAGCCGAAAAGTCTCAAATACATCCTCTCGACAGCAAAGACAATATCGGCCAGGCCGAACCAGACGTGAACAACTCACCATCAGGGTTATTGCAGCCTACTGATACACTGGATGCTACTCACCAATCCAAAATTCTGGAAACCGACTTCGACCATGTACTGCAGACATCCCGAGAACTTCCCCATGAGCCTGAGGTGGGTGTTACAGGACCCGATGAGCAAGATTCAGACTCTGATGTATCGGAGGATGCATCCGTCGAGGATGAAAAGTCAGAGTTAGAAGAGCCACTCTCAACCCATAGCCAAATTCCGGAGCAGCCACAGGTGACTGAGCCAGCTGAAACTCGAGAGGATGACACAGTCCCACAAGATGGCCCTGAACATGACGGCCTTGGTCCAAGATCACAAATAACCGTTGAAGGACAGGAGAGTGATGTTGCCTCTGATATCAGCTCAACAGACGAGTCTGAAGACAACCATGAAGCTTCCAGGTCTATTAATGGACGATTCTATCCTGCACCTGTCAGCCCCGTCGATGCTCATCACAAGGATTCTCACCAAGATGCCGACTCAGATGACGATGCAAACGATAACGTCAGCAATCTTGACCGACAGAGCGCGACTTCTCGACGCTCCTCAATTGGTCGACCATCTGACCATGTTTCCAAGCAGGACCTCGAAGTTCAGGGAGACGGCGTTTCTTCTGAACTACGTGAGCCAGCTTTGGGGCAAGGTGAAACTGTTGGAGGGACTATGGTGTTCAAAGACAACGACAACGACGACGAAAACGACACCGACTCTGATAATGATTCTGATGATGGCTCTGAATCCTCTGAAGCCGAGAAATCTGAAGTTGGCCATGGACTTGAGCAACCAAAGGATTCTATCGAACAACGTGGCTCTAGTCCGGAGTTGAACAGACCTGCTCTCGTTGTCGACAATGTTGCATCGGTAGATGCTGTATCGGCTGCTGTCAAAGAGGAAAACGATTCTACGTCAGATGAAGATGACGATGAAGATCCCAAACATGCTCCACCCGATTCCGGGCGCCTGGACACTGACATGGCTTTGGATGGCCCACAAGTTGTAACAATCGAGGCAAATCTTGATGGATATGATAGCGACGGTAACGATGAGTCCGATGCAGAGCAAAGAAGTCGAGTCATTACCAGAGGTAATTCGCCCGCACCGGAACCAACTCTCGTTTCAAATTCAACTGTCGCCGATCATCAATCTCAATCAGGCGATGAAGCTCCACTTGAGCCTCCCGCACCAACTTTACCGGCCGCAAACAAAACAAAGCCCTCAGGATCATTGGATGATGTCGCAGTCGACGCTGGGGAGATCAACCTTTCTGACTCTGCTTCCTCGGTGTCTACGGAACCAGACGCAATAGAGAAAGAGGCTTCAGATCAACAGTCTCGCTCGCATTCTCCGAACCCCGATATTTTACACTCTACACCCGAGGCTATTCTCCTGGAACCACCAGCTCCTATCCAAGATGAATTCATTACGGAACCCAATGTGTCTGCTGCTATATCCAGATCCCCGTCACCCGAGTCAGTAGTTGAAAAACAGTCCAACGAGCTTCCAGTTTCCGATGCATTGCACGAGCTCTCCGAGGCAGATAGCGAATCCGAAAGCGAAGACGAGGAGAACGCAACCCAGGCGCGAGATCCTTCCTCACATTCGGTTGTCCTTGACGAAGAAAACGATTCGGATTCTGATGCTGATAACGAGTCTGAACACGACGAGCCAACTTCTTCTATACCACCGGAAATTCTGGCAACTGATGCCAAACTTTCCTCTGAAAGACTGACAATGTCTCCTGGTGCCGCTCGAAACCTTGCAGTCTCAGATGGCGATGAACCACTGCGAAACGTGCTGGAAGACCAAGATCCAGAAGTGTCCGACTCTGAGGTGGATGCAAAGAGTGAACATATCGTCACTATCACCAAAGATGATGTGGACCAGAAACACCTAGAAGACACTGTGACCAACGACGATAGCGACGATGATACCCATGTTTCTAGGGATATCTCTCCTATTGGCATTGACAGGATAGGTGCACCGCGCAACCTTGAGCACACCACTCAAGTCCCTAGGTCGATCGAGAACACCTCTGGAGAAAGCCAAGCAGTATACGAAGAAAAGGACGAAGGACTGTCGGGCGTTCAAATTTCCGACACGCTCGTCGATCAAACCAGAGCAGTTGGGAACGAGGCGCATGCCGTCGATGAATGGCAGCCCCAGCAGGAAGCGCCTGATAACAGGCTCTATGAGGTCAAGACTCCAGACACGGATGACACTCAGCTCTCAGAGACAAAGCCTGCTCAAGCGGCCGAGGTGAAATCTGTGGGGCTTAGCCGGCCTGAAAATGTGGCCGTCAAGGTTGTCGATATTCCTTCGCGGGATAAGGGCAAGGCGGTTGCTACTATGCCAGAGACCCCAAAGCGATCTGGTTCTAAATCACGTTCATCACGTTCGTCATCCCGCAATGAGCCTCCCCGGACGTTCTTGACCCAACAGCAACGACCACGAAGATCGTTGAGAGTTCGTCCTGTGACAGAAGTCTATACCAAGGACCCCATCTTCATTCCTGCTGTTAGTCGGCCTGCCGATGCAAACCCCACACAACGACCTCAGCCACCGCGTGCTGAAAGCGAGCCAGTCAGAGTTCCAGTGCGTCCTCCGCTCGGTCGCCCTTCTTTGGAGACACAGGGCGAATCCTCAAGAACGGCAGCGCAGACAGAGGTCGTTGGCAGGCCCCGTTCTTTCCAGGCTGACGGCGAGTCGTCGAGAGCTCCCCTGAAACACGACCTCAGGCACCCGACGGTCACTGTTGACGAGGGACTTCGAGATGCGGCATTCCGGGCGCCCATTCCCACTGCTTCGAATGCAGAGTCTGAAGTCCAAAGACCACCTAGTCCCGGCATCGTGATTCCTGATGCAGAGATGATTGATCTACAGCGATCTCGCACGTTGAGGCGAACCAGAAAGAAGTCGATCCAGCAGGCTGAGGATACACTGGCTGCAGCTGTAGTCATTTATGCCACCGCTGAAGCGCTGAGTCCTCCTGGCAGCCCATCGCCTTTCGATCACTTCAGGGACAGAGATATACCTAATCTGGAACATCAGATGAATGCAGAACCTAATGATTACAACTTCCCAGTCGTTTCTACACCACGGGGAAGCTTTGAGGATGAACTCAATGAGTTTCACAAGTCTAATGCTGACTTGTTTGCAGACGACAGGAGCAGAGAATCTGACTCGTCGCGCAGCGATAGAGACAGACACCGCAGGCGCCGACATTCACATGCATCACAACGTTCTGACGGCAGTCGCGGTGAAGAAGACCGAGAGCGAAGACATCGCACCGATGAAGAGAGGCGAGCTCATCGATCTCGAGATGACGATGAGAGCCGCCGTCGCCGACAATCTTATCGTGACGATGAGTCCCGGTATCGTCGTCATCGTGACGAAGAAGAAATGCCACCTCGTGACTCGCGCGGCGAGGCTGATGCCAAGTCCAGAAGTTCTCGTGGATCTGAAGAATCGAAGATCAAGGGCTACCGCCGCGACGAAGACTTGCGGCCACGCGAATCCCGCAAGGCGGAAGAGCCTACTTCACGCAGCCTCCCTCAAGAAGACGAGGGCCGAGAACGCAGAAGGCGATCTTCTCATACTCACCGTCGCCATCGAGCCGACACGGCTGAGTCAGGTCCGCCTGACACGTCTCCCAGAACACCCAGACGAGACAGCGGTTTCTCCGCCGATAACAGTTCGGGAAGTTCTGGCCGCAAACGTCGCACGGCAGATGAACAGGCTGCCCACGATCGACGCAAAGCAGAAAAGTCAGAACGACGAACACGGGAGGAAAGCGACCGACGACGCGAGCCTTCACGCTACCGCGAGTCAAGACAAGAAGAAAAGGACAAAGAGAGGGAAAGGGAAAGGCGAAACAAGGGCAAAGAGCCCGCACGTGAGCCAGAACCCCAGCGTGAGCCATTCCCAGAACTAGAGCCGCAGCCCGAGCCCGAAGTGGAACGACACCGCCGGTCACGTCGACAAAGCCATTCCGGTAGGCCTCGGCACGAAGAGCACAGGGAGCGCGCACGAGAAGAGTCAGTTTCGCCTGATAAGAAGTTATTTACCGCCAAGAACTCTGAACGCGTTTTGGATGCTACTCCCCCACCTCGCGAGGAGCCCCCTTTTGTAGAGCCAGTCAGAGAACGCACAAGAGATGTCCCACCAGAGGATTCGCCCAAACGGTCCTCGACACGACATAGACGTAGTACTCATCCTTCCGCCGACGAGCCACGTCCTCGATCATCACGCCGTACACGTGATGAACCTGCCCCTGAACCACCGCGGGAGAAAGACAGGGACCGAGAAAGGACAAGAGACAAGGAGAGGACGAGAGATGGAGAGAAAGAGCCCCGACCTGTCAAGCACGTCAGAATGGACACGGAGGATACTCGCCGTAAAGCCCGACACGAAGAGCGACGCAGGGCTCAAATAAAGGAGGATGACAGGAAGCCCTCGGGTATCAAGGGTGCGTTCAAGAAACTTTTCAGCAAGTCTTGAACGTGAGGGGAAGAACGAGAGGATAGGTTGCCCTTGATTGGTTTTGTATACTGATAAGACTTGCTATGTAATGATGGAGGGGGTTTGGGTTTACTTTGAGTTTGTTGACATGATGGATTTTATTCCGAAATTACGACCGACATGTTGTTCTACGTCACATTTACCATAGAGATTGATGACAATTGACGATTTCTTCCGATGAACATACTCGCTGTCTCGGGTTTGTCTAGGCGAAGCTTCCAAGGCTTGTGTAAATAATTTGCCTCCTTGATTTGCTCCTAGAGTTTTGATATCATGCGCAGAGATTGGATTTTGCATAATCATCCGACCTCAAGTGATGCCATTTACCCAACATCTCATGGATGTTGATGGGCTTCATCTAATCAGAAGAGCCCCTATTTGAACTCAATTAGCCGCCCAACATTATGAGCCAAAAGATTGCCAAGACGGTATCGGGTGGTATGATATTACTGGTGTATCATACCTAGATACTCTACCCATGGGACAGATGGCATCCTCTAGGACCCGAGATCTTGCCACCCCTTGCTGTATATAATTCTGGCCACCTCTTCATGATCATCTCATCCGTGAAACTAGTCTTTTTTTCTTCGAGTCGGTTTCCTCAGTTCATCTTGATCATTATGAGGCATTATAGTTTTGTTCTTGTGGCTGCCCTTGCTGGGCATGCCGCTGCCACCCCCTGCCCGCCCAAGTGGATGGTTGACAGTCGCTCCTCGTGGATCTCGGCTTCTACTAGACTGGACAGAGTTCTCGCTGCCATGCCTACCTTGTATCCTGGCGGATTAACAGTCCCCCCCAGTGCTGCTGCCGCCGCCGCTAAAGCCACTACCACTACCAGTGGCGCTGGAAACAAGGCTGCTGGGACCTCTTCAGCTACTGCTGACCTTGATGAGGTATCGCCAACTCAGGCATCGGATCCTTCTACAGCTTCAGCGTCACCTTCCGCTGCTTCTGGGGATAACACGTCTGATTCCAGTGCTTCTTTGACGGAGGATGTATCGGTGACGAGGACTACCACAACCATCACTATAACCCCCACAGTCTCTGATACTGCCTTGGCCTCTGACACTGCCTTGGCCTCTGACACTGCCTCGGCCTCTGGTAATACATCAGCTTCCAATACAACATCGATAACTACTACTTCTGGCGAAGATGATACAAAGGAAGATTCGGGCCTGGACCGTCGCGATGGAAATACCGATAAGTCCGAGGAACAGATCGACGAGGATGACACCCTGGAAACAAGAACTCAACAAGCAGCCCGTAAACTTAAGGAAGCGTATGAGTTACAGGAGCTTCTCAATATTGCTGTACTCAAGTGGGCAAAAGCTCAGGCGGAACAGGAGAGACTGAGAAAGGATTTACGAAAGGCCGAGGCCGAAGTGAAACGCAGGGTCAGGGCTGCCGTTGATTTTGCCCAAGAGGTCCAGGCAGATACCGAGGCACTTGAAGATGAGGGTGAGAAAGAAAAGACAGAGGGTCAGGAGGATAAAGAAGAGGAGAAATCGAACAAGGTTGACAAGCGCGATAAGACCAAGGGTTGCGGGTGTGGAAACAAGAACGCGGGACGCCAGGACCGGGTATATCAAGACCTCGAGCACGAGAAGCAAGAAGATCAGCTATATGCTGGTATCGGCAAGCAATTGGAGCAAAGTCTTGATCAGGAAGACGGCCAGGCTGATTCGAATGATCACAAGGCCATCTACCTGATCACCAGGCAGTTCAAGGTCTACAAATGCCTGAAACCCAAAGGATGCGAACTCTACAATGTCCACCAGATTGATGGTCTTGAACAGGATGGCGAGTGGAGCTACAATTACGAGGACATGAACAAGTACAAGGACAGGTTGTCTGAAGCAAAGGAGTATTACAAGGAGGATTTCGAGAAGAATGTCAAGGATAAAATTGGGGATGCCAGATCAGGGGAGCAAACAACAACTTCATTCTTTGAGATAGAGGAGCCTGAAAAGGAGACGACAGAGGAGGAGAAGGTAGAGGAAGAAAAGGGGGAAGAGGCAAAGGTGGAGGAGAAGAAGAAGAAGAAGAAGGAAGAAGTGAAGGAACAAGCTGACTCGGGAAGTCCTCTACTCGCTGGTGGAGACGAAAAGAAACAGTATGAGCGCATCTCAGCTCTCTACATGCAATACCGAGGCATGCTGGTCGAACCTATCCAAAGAGATCTCGACTCTATTCTCGGAAACTCCAAGTACAAGGAAGACAAGGAGATGGCGGCGCAGTACAAGGAGGGTAACGAGAAGGAGCAGCGAAAGAGGCTGAGCAGACTCTACATGGACTACCGCTACATGCTTGTTCCTAAGTGGCAAGAGAAGCTTGATCCTATCCTCTGGTCTTATTAGTAGTTTGCAATTACCTACCTATTAGATTGTAGGCTTCTTTGGAAGTCGGAAGTGGCCCAATAGGACAGTAATGAGGAGTCGGTTTTGTTCTTATCACCAAAGACCCCTGAGAAAGGTGAAAGACTTGAAATATGTACGAATATTTGTATTGATCCGCATGATAAAAAAGCTTGGTGATGGTGATAGACTTAAGTGACTTTCCCCCACCATCGGTGTGTACATCAAAGTCTTATCGATAACATGCACCTCATTATCATTATCATGGACGGACTGCATCGAATAATTGTCACTGTCTCGTGACTCACCAATTTCTCTGTCTCTTCTGGACTTTTGGCCATTTAAAACGTTGCATCCACCTGATACTGGACTGATGCCAAAGTTTGGTGTCCATTAACGGGCAAAATCGTCAACAATGGCTGCTGCAAGCTCCTTCATCAGATGGGGTCTCATCCTCCCCCTCATAGTCGTCGCCTTTGCAGTCGCATACCGCCTTCAACAGCCACTCACAACTTCAGAAAACGAAAACCCGGTCACATACTGCTACAAATCTATCCGAACCCATGATCCTGAGCAGTCCGAAGCCCAATGCTTCACTGTCGCTGATGGAGTCTTTACCGATATCGGCCCAAGTGATGCTGATCACACAACTGTGGATGGCCATGTGATCCCAGGGCTTTGGGACGGACATGGCCACTTGCTTCAGTACGGAGAGTTCCTTCACTCTGTTGACTTGTTTGGGGCGCAGTCTCTGGAGGAAGTCCGAACCAGGATCAAGAGCTATATCTCCGAAAACCCGGGAGCTGGCTCTAAGGATAACTGGGTTCGCGGTGTGGGATGGGACCAGACATTCTTTGGCCGAATGCCAACTGCTGTAAGCGGTACGAAGAATATGTTGAATTCCTGCTGAACAGTTACTGCAGGCCGATATCACTCAAGACCCAGAGCTCAGAAACGTCTACATCATGCTCGACCGTATTGACGTCCACTGCACCTGGGTCTCGCAGCCCATCTTAGACCTCCTACCAGCAGATCTCCCAGAGGTGGTCCCAGGCGGCGAAATCATCCGAGAACCTGGGCTTGGCGTATTCTGTGACAATGCTATGGATTTAGTGACTTCTATCTGGCCCCAGCCGGGTCGGGACTTCAAAGCTCGCACGATCAGAACCGCTATGAGGAAGCTCAATGAGGTTGGCCTCGTGGGCATGCACGACGCTGGATCGACTCCCGAAACTTTGTCTATGTACAACGAACTGTCGTCGAGTGATGACTGGACTATTCGTGTGTACGCCATGTTGGAATGCCCCCAACGCAACTCATACTGCCCAGGCGAGGCTGTCAAGTTTGCCCGGGATGACGACCGGTTTGCCGTCCAAAGCGTCAAACTGTTTGCAGGTGCGTAATTTTGTTAACAAAGTCGACAAAACAACTAACTTGAGAAGATGGAGCGCTGGGTAGCTGGGGAAGTGCACTTCTCGACCCATACTCGGATCATCCTTGGACATCAGGTTCGCTTCTTATCAATGCCTCTGCTCTCACCGACGTGACCCGGCGCTGGGCAGCGGATGGCTACCAGGTCAACATCCATGCCATCGGCGATCTTGCGAACCGCAATGCCGTCGACGCTCTCGAGGCAGCCCTTGTTCAACAGTGTCTCAATGAGGCCACCGCCCAAGGCGCTTCTCCTTCGAAACCTGGCCAATCTCCACATGACTCTCAGGATCAGGCTGAAGCTCGTGCAGCTTGCCAGTCCCGGCATCGTTTCCGTATCGAGCATGCACAGATCATCCACCCAGATGACCAAAAACGTATTCTCTCCCTTGGAATCATTCCCTCTATCCAACCCACGCATGCAACATCGGACATGAAGTACGCGCAATCTCGTCTGGGTAAAGACCGTACCTCATCCTCCGCCTATCGCATGCGTTCTCTTCTCCCTGCCCGCCCTGTCCTAGGCAGTGATTTCCCTGTCGAGCCCCCAAATCCATTCCAAGGCATATATGCCGCCGTAGCACGTCGTAGTCCCCATACTGGTCGTGGAACCGACGACAGTCCTGATGGCTGGCACACGGACGAAGCGTTGAGCTTGGATGAAGCCATGTGGGGGTTCACTGGAGCTCCTGCTTATGGTGCCTTTCTTGATGGCCGTGCTGGTGTGATTCGTGAGGGTGCTTTGGCCGATTGGGTTGTTCTCGATAAACCCATAGAATCTTATGAAATTGAGGAGCTACGGACACTGAGAGTGAAAGAGACTTGGGTAGCTGGAAAGAGAGTGTACACCCGATCTGACAAGGACTGAACGGAGCCATCTTTGGTGTACATGACAGCAAGGAGTTCACGGTACCATATATAGAGGTATCCAGGTAAATACTAGACAAAAAAAGATGCGACTGGTTTGTGTACGCTTCCCAGCATTATTGAATACAATCTGGATACCTGCCAGTTTCAGGCTCGACTAGGTAGCTGTAAACACAAATCAAATTCCCAGAGTGGCGTACGGTTCTTCTGTAGTTTAGCTGTTTTATAATTCAGTATCAAGTTAGAATTCTGGCCACCAAGATTCGAAGATCTCGCAGTCTCCCAGAAACAAGATGTAACCTCTACTTCGTCTAACTGTGTGGCCATCTGTATGATGAAAATCAACCGGCTGAACGCCATGCAATGGAACTTGGTCGCGAAAAACGACCCCCCTAGACGACTCAACCCCGAAAACGCCAAATATCATAGTAACTCTGTTTTGTCTTCTAAAATCTAATCCATCTTGCTAATGAGCTTATTCTCCCACCACTTGGCGAACTTGACCGTGGGAATATCGACAGCTCGCCAGAAGACGTCGGCCCACCAGAAGACAGTCGGGATCACAAGGAATGAACTCAGGATGAATCCTGCAGTGAAACGATGTCCTTCGATGCCCGTCACGCTATAGGCCCATTTCTCGAAATGGTATCCGAATGCATGGATGATGGGTCCATGCATAAGGTAGAGGGCGTAGGAGATTTTGCCCAGGTATTGTACGAAAGCCGAGTTGAACACGCGCTGCCAGTTAGCCGAGCGACTGACTGCAAGTACAAACACAACAGCACCCGCGCATTGCCAGTATCGATACTTCTCAGCGTCCCACCACTTAGGAATCAACGATGTGAGGTAAACCCATCCAGGTGTTCTCTCGCCGCCCTGGTCGGGTTGACTCATAAGGTAAAGGCCCACGATACTGATGATTGCCCAGAAAATCTTTTGATACCAATGGGGACGAACAGGCGTGGCCTTCTCTTCCATCGGCAGGGCAGGAGATAAGACATGAGCACCCCGGATGAGATCAATTTCGGCGAGAATCATTCCACAGAGGAACATGAGAAACTCCCAACGCGAGTTTCGGTAGGTGAACAACATGACACTAAAGACAGTGATCAATCGGTACTGGGTGCGAAGGCGAGCAGTGGCCATTAGAGTGAGGAACAGGTACAAAGAGCATCGGAACTCGACGGGGATAGTCCATAGGTGCTGGTCGTAATCTTTATGAATGGTTAGTTAGGTTCGTTTGCGAAAGCTATGAGTAGACTTACTGGTACTTCCACCGTGGGTTTTCCAGCTGAAAACATGAACAAACTTGAACATATCCTTAGCCCAGTCGGCGAATTGGGCATAGTTTGTTGCAAGCCGCGATGGATGAGGTTCTCTGACATTCCTCATATAAGTGGTGTCCATGGCGAAATCTCGAGTTTTCTCGTAAACCCCTGTGCGAATGAAGCAAACTATCATCAGGGTTGAGATGGCAGTTGGTAGATAGAGACGGATACCCCGACGAAACACGAGGGAACTCATGGTGGTCGAAAAGTCCTGGATGTTGTGACTCCGGATAAGTTTGAGGGGTCGATAGGAGAGGGCGTATCCGGAGATGACGAAGAAGAGACAGACAGCTGGAGGCCCCTGATACCAAAGCCGGAGGATTGGCAGCTTCAGAATGTTGTAGTGGGCATCATCGCAGCCCCATCCTTTAGCAATGACGAATGCCTGGTAGAAGAAATGGCAGAACAAGACAACCAAGGCGGCAACGCCTCGCATGCCATCGAGGTAAGCAGTAGGAGCGAGCTTGGCTTGTCGAATCTGATCCCGGGCATGTCGTCCCTGAAGATAGCTGGGAACGAAGAACCAGGCGAAACGAATGAGACAAACCCTCCAAGGAGTTGAACGAATGTAGTCGACAGGGGCAAGAATGGGACCGGCCCATTTGTCGTAGTGAGGTCGATGATCTTGGTCATCTCTACCGCTGTCACTGTCAGCGTCGGAGACGGATCTGGTGTCGAGCAATCCCATCTTCTCTTCTTCAGAGAAGGAGTATATGCTAGGAGAACGACGACTCATTCTTGGATGAGACGAGGCCAGTGAAGGCGTCGTGGGGGAAAAGGAAAACGTAAAAAAGAAAAAAAAAAAAAAGATTGGTAAGAGTGAGTCCGTTTGGTAGGTCTGTACTGAGGAAGGAGCTCAACGGGAGAGATACGGGGGAAAGAGCAGACCAAAGTGAAAACAGGGAACAAAAGGAAGGCAGCAATGGTCACAAATTTGTCAGGTATTCAATACACGGACCAAACAAAAGAAAACAATCAAGAATTGTGCAAAGCAGAATCTTGGAGGCGAGTCAAGGGACCGTTGTAGAGATATTGTCTGCCGAGAGGAGAATACTGAAATGAAGAGAAACGCCGAGGTGCCAAGAGAGATAACCACCAGGGAATATCTGCTGCTTTTGATGCTGTGGAAACACAGACGTAGATCCTGAGAACCAGGGAATGAAAGAAAAGAGGAAACATGGAGAGAAGCTCCAGTATACATACGATTGACGGACAGTCAAGGTTATACAGTGTCAGTGTTGGCCACTGCCATGGAAGTGGACAAGCAAGGGTTGCCGACGGGCCTCCGATTACATACAATTCAACAAATATGCTGCACTGCACTGTACAGTAGATATGTGTATTTGTACAAAGTAGCATGAATTCCATGGGGGATGGCGTAAGCGACCTATGGGCTCACGCCGTCTCATAAGTTAGAACGACAATCACTGGAGACGTGCTGCGTTTCAATGCACCCGATGGCTTGCTTTGTTTTGCTAAGACGCCCCATTTCAAGCATATACGAACACCACTGTTACCCACCCTCCTACTGATCTTTGTCACTTCAGTCGTAGCAGAGTTGATCTGGCTGGGATAATGGATAGCGATCTGCAGCTTCTGCCATCAAAGAAACGAAAGCAGTCGTCACTTGGCGAAGCTTGAGATGATGATCATGCAGATAACCGACTTTCGCACAAGTATTGAACAAAACAGAGCCACCAACCAAGTCTTTCCATCTATTCGGTAGTCAATCAATGAAGGGGTTCTATAGATAAAAAGTTAAACGTACCTAAGCATGAATTACAGTAGAGGCAACTCACTCACTGCTATAAATACTTACATATAGTACCTTAGTAGTCAAGCCTTGTTTTTTGTGCATCCAATCCCAAGACTCTAACCAACCTAAAACAGGGGTCTCAGGTACCAGGGGGGAGACCAAGAAACAAGCCTTAGCCAAGAAAAGCTAAGGCACTTACCCCTGTCCAATACAGATCGAGTTGTTAGTAGGTAGTTTGTCGTCTTTGGTTAAGTATTTCCATTCAACCATGTACGTATCTTAGTACTTTATATGAACTTCCAACAACAATAACAGCATCATTATTTTCGTTGTTGGTTATTCTACATTCATCACCAGGCAAAGACTTATCTTCAAATAGCCCACCTACACTCGTCGAAAATCAATGACACCCTCATACATCTTCTCCTGACGTCGATTATCATCACACACTGACCCACCCCACAGTCCAAGTCCTCGAAACGATGCCACCAGGCCCAATTATTCCCAAACCGAGCGTGCCAATACTAGGATAATAGCTTGAAAACGCGCGTACAGAGCACTCAGAATCTCCAAACATGTACATAGTAGGCCCATTCACCCCATACAGTGCTGTACAGTAGTATAGCTTCAGGATGGTCGATCACATTTTGGACCGGCTAAGCGGCTAGTATTATCTTTACGACGGCGCCATTGGGAAACAGCTTCAGTTACACACGACGGGAACATGGCCCTGTTGGTTACACCTCGGGTGCCCATTACCATATCCATCTGCATGTAGAGCACGGCTGCTCGGCAGGACTTTTAAGGTAGTATTCCCGGAGTTACAAGCGCGACAAAACTCCTGGTGAAGCGTTACCAACTCGGGCAGAGCAAATGCCGTAGGTTCTCTCTCAGCTGTCTACAAATCATGTCTGCTTATACAAGCCGCATGTTGAGGTGCGATGAATCGAAACTTAATCCAAAGCCCTCAACAAACCTTGAAATACATATTCGTATACGGTAGTTGAACAAGACTTGGAGTATCTGTTGCTTCGTCGTCCAAACCCCGATCTGGAGAACCGATCTATCTGTGTTTTTATTAACACGAAACAACTAGCAAGCTTTGTTCATCTTCTCATCTGTGGTTTTCTTCGACCACATCTTCACAGATCCCTTGCTTTGGGAGCACGGCCATCTCCACACATATGCATGATAATACGGCGCGTCACAAGTTCATGGCTAACAACAGTACATAAACAAGGCCTGAAATTCCCAGGTGGGTTGAATCATATACAGTGTTCCTAAACATAGGTAGTATATGTTTCAATACAGTGAGTGCATAATGCCATACTATGGTATAAATTAGCCCAGCCCTATATCGTGACTCGTACTCTGTACATTCACCGCGTTTTCATTCTATGCAAAATTCACATGCAGACGCACATGCATTGTATCTCATTGGCCTATCTTATCATGTCGGCGTCGCCCTGAATTTGTCCAGCTTCGACTACGGTATATAAGAACGCGAATCATGGCACCGAGAAGAATGATTTCGACTTAATGCAACACCCTGAGAACCCCTTTAGGACACACTGCCCTGATAAACTTCCAAACATTTTCTTGTTATGAGTTTGTGGCAGCGTTGGTATTGATTTATGAAATTGCCATTCAGAGTTCATGTTCATTCTGCAATATTAGGTATGAGGATGTCCCTTCAAATCTGACAAAGTTCTATCGCGAACGCTTGCACTTATCAAAATCGCTGTGAGTATCCATCTGCGTGTAACCACTGTAGAGTTGAGTGTTTTTGTATATATATGAGTTTTCTCCCTTAAAGAGCTTCCAAGCAACTTTATGAACCATATGTATAATGCTTTCCATTAACTGAATAAACGTAGTCAAGTCCCTTGATTCTTGGCTACATAGAAACGCCCCTTTTTGACCTAAACACCCAAAACGCCGCTGATATCGATCATTTTATATACGTCATTCATCATGTTTAGTTCTCGAGCCAGTCAAGAAAGTCAGGGGTGAAGTAGCTGACTACGATGGTAGCACCAGCCCGAAGGATACCCTCTGTCGACTCAAAGGCCATTGCCTTTAGGTCAAAGACACCAGCCTTGGCTCCGGCGTGGATCATGGCGTACTCACCGCTGACCTGGTACGCGGCCACGGGCAGATCCTTCCCCAAATCCTTAGCGTCACTGATAATGTCGAGGTACTGGCTGGCGGGCTTCACCATGATGATATCGGCTCCCTCGTTGATATCTCGAACAATAGCACGTCGGGCAAGACCACGGCCACCAGGAGGAAGCTGGTAGCACTTGCGATCGCCAAATGAAGGTGCTGAGCCAGCTGCATCTCGGAAGGGGCCGTACAGACAACCAGAAAACTTAGCAGAGTAAGACATGAGAACAGTCTTGTGGGCAATTCCCTCTTCGATCAGCTTCAGCTTGATAGCGCGAATACGGCCATCGTTCATATCTGAGGGAGCAACACATTGAGCACCGGCCTTGGCGTAAGCAATGGCAACATCGGAGATGCGGTCAACGGACAACTGGTTGTTGAGACTGCCATCGTCGCGGAGGATACCACAGTGGCCGTGTGAGGTGTACTCGCAAAGACAGACGTCGCAGCAGATAAAAAGCTGAGGGAATCGGCGGCGGATGATTTGAATGGCTCGGATAACGGGACCTTCGGGATCGTCGGCGGCAGTGCCAAGAGCATCCTTGGTGCCGGCTCGCATGGGAACACCAAAGAGCATAACGGAACGGAGACCCTTGTGGACGAGAGGCTCGAGGAAAGGAATCAGCTTATCACAGCTGAGCTGGTGCTGACCAGGGAGAGAAGGGACGAGGATCATATCGCCCTCGCCGTCGGTGACGAAGAGGGGGTAGATAAGCATAGACTAGATCCATATTGTCAGAGACAGTGGCTCCCATATTCAATTGCATCGCATACCTTGGTGAGCTGACGCTCAGCCTGCCATGAGCGGGCCAGAGGGTGGAAGTATCCACCATGGAGCTGACTCGAAATATCGCCAGAGATGCTGACGCTGGTGGCAGCGGTACTGGCGTAGGACATAGCCCTCGAGACGTGCGAGGCTCTGTCGTCAATAGTGGAAGCGGACGAGCGGGGACCGGAGATCGGAGGGCGGCGAGCACCATTGGCATCGCGGAGGCTCAAGTCCTGGACAAGGCTCGAGAAAGACATGATGATAGGAGTGTTTGCAGTCGTTTCGAAGGTGAGAATGTTTGGTTTGAAAAAATCGAGAAGCGAAGGTTTCAAGGCGCGACGAAGATGGCGGGTGTCAAGGTGGCCAAAAACTCAACTGGGGGCCCTTGCGATAGCGGGATGAGTCGGATAAATGGCGAGCGTTTTGGACGAGCAAGATGAAACAAGACAAAAACACAACCCAACAAGTCAATGAACGGGGGTATCGAATGAGTTGGGAGGAAGGAGAATAGAGATGAAGAAAATGGGAGAGCAGGAGTGGGAGGACAAAAGATGATAAATATTTGGTGTTTGATCGAGTGTAATGGCAATTGCCAATGAGAGTGCCGCTATATTCTACCCGAGCCCGTCAGCGACTTCCTTTTTGTTCATGTGCAGACGGCCTAATCGGTCATGTTCGGAGAGCCCGCTGCTCAGCCAATCCGATGAGCCCAATCGCCTACCGACCCCATCGAAACTACCAATCGCTTTCGCTCGCCACTAGGAAATTTCCTCAAAGGTCTTAGTCGTATCCGTATGTAACTCTGCACCTAGGAAGGTGCTATAGTACCTAGGTCTACGCCCGTACCGGCGACTACCGGTCTCGCAATCTCATCCATGGATCGAACCAGGTCTAAGCAACTCTTAAAGTACCTCGAACAGAAAGATTCTAGGGTACTGAGCACAATGGCGGATTGAGCATATTTTTCGTAAACATTCCCTGAAACTTGTGCTCACTTTCATATCCAATTGGCTTCGCAATCCGCGGACTAGAAGCCTCGGGAAGATTGTCGACCCCGCAAGCCAATAACGGCTCCGGCTTTGCTAATTATTCGTTCACATCCCACTATTTCCATCGTCCTTCCGGCCACTACCGGTCCCCAGCCCCGGAAGACGGACCAAGTGGGGGGGCAAAGCCGCCGGAGAAGCTGCTGTAGACCCAAAGCCACGGTAAAGGCTTGATCGACCGAGTTAAGGCCTTCCATATTGGATTTTGGCATCTCCTCGGGATGGTTCATGTCCCCTGCTTTGCTCAGTTATGATTTGCTTTCTCATCGTATTCACAAGACGGCTCACAACAAGGTGAATCGACTCAACCTTCTGGCCACCATGTTTCAACCTCGAATACCTTAGTGGTGAAACACTTTGGGGACGGCAGAGTACTTGGCACCATACTCCAGGACACGGGATATGTAGATAATAAACAAATCATTTATGCTAACGTCGCCCGAGGACCAACCATCAAAATATACCTGAATGAGAAACATTACAGGTCATATAACCGTAGTTACAAGTCGCCTCTTGTCGTGTCGTAGCCCTCCTACTGTCGAAACATTGACAAGTCGTGAACCCACCACTCTCTCGCTCTCAGCCCTGCAAAGCGAGACTAGCTTAGTACCTAAGGTAGGTACCTAGAATAGTATCTAGCATTTCCTTCAAGACCACCAGTAAATTCATCACCACGCCTTCATGATAAAGTTCGATCATATAACGCCTATAATTTAAAGGTTACCTACTCATTCCTGGCCTAACCCTTCATGTATATGCCCAAAGACATGCAGTGAAGGGCGTATGCACCATTATTGATTCAGCAAATGGACGCAGCCAACTCTCATCAGATCGGCATGTCCAAAAGGCGGTCGAGTGTCAAGAACATCGACATCCCCCAGCACAGCACCGGTCCAATCAATCAATTGTCTTGGCCCCAAGATCACTAAAATGCCCAATTTCCATGGCAGAGTGACAAAGGACTGCTGTATATCTTCGATCTTCAACCACTGGCACATGTGATAGTTACGGCATTCTTCTCGAGATATAGGCAATTATCCCAGCTCAGTTCTGCGCCGATCGAGCAAAGATTCGAGTTTTTTCTTCTTTCTTTCTTTCTTTCTTTCTTTTTTTTTTTTTTTTTTGCTTGCCAAAGAACATGCTGGGATGAACGATTATAAAGCGAAGCCTGAACAGTCGTGGGGGAGAGAGATGTAAGTTGTATGCACATAGGTAGTTCAGCCAGCCACTTTCGACGTCCCGCTGAAGCTTATGCATCAATATATTGCCAGCAAGTCTGTTGAAGCATTCAAAAGTCCTTTGGATTTAATTTCAGGGGTGCAAATTCACATTACCACATTCATGGATGCCTTCGACTGGTGTGAGATTCACTCTCTAACTATTTACCTAGACTGTCTAAGTACAAACATTGCTTGTTTGAAGAACAAAGTTATTCATTTTATGAGATCTAGATGGATTTGACATTGTTGGCGATGGTGACCTTTCTTCTGCAGGCTGAACTGGCGGTTCTTCAGGTGGCAATTCTTCAGCCGATGACTGCTCAGCTGGTGCCTCATCCACTGGTGGTACATCAGTTGGTACTCCCTCAACCCAATGTCCCACCTGTGATTCAGTTACTTCATGTGAACTCTTCTTTGAACTCTTATGCTTATGCCTATGCCCATGTGATCTCGACTTTCCAGTGGACTTCTTCTTGGGGCGAGTGTTGTAGGGGCCCCAAGAATCAGCGCAGCATAAGAGAGTAACTAGTAAAGGTGGCCGGGAAGGACGATATCTATCACCACCACCACTGTGGCGGCTTTTCCTACTCTTGTTGCTATGGCTCTTGCTGTGGTGACTTTTACTGTGTCGGCTTGTGCTATGTCCACTTTTGTGGTGCTTGCTCCTCGACTTGGAGCCTTCGCCAGACATGGTGGTCATGGCTACCTATCTAATGCTGGCGTTTGACTGATATATCGAGGTATACCAGAATTTGGAGTATGAGTTATAGTGAAGAAAGACAATCCCAAGGCAGACTTAAACTACAATATGTATATTCATTTTTAAGAGTGATTATTGGTCCCCCCCCTCATCATATGAACTCATATAAAACAGCAACTCAGTTGATCATATCAAGCATTCCCAAGCTTGGTTTCTATTTGAATGGCTCAAAGAACTAGTGGTACAGTAGCAGTGTACAGCAAATAACTCACATCCCTCCATTCACGCATCACCAATCATCCAATCTTCTTTTTGTTCAATACCCTTAGACTCCCCTCAGTTGTGTGTTATCCCTGGAGTCCATAGGCTTGTATCTCTCGTTCAGTGCGTCCTCCACCGTCTTGTTCACCTTGTCCTCGGGCTTGTTAAATCGTTGCTGGAGGGCTCGCTCCACAGGAGTCAACACGGAAAGGGTTCCATCCTCCTGAGCAATATCAACATTCTCCTTGTCCTTGCTGTGATCCAGGACAACGCTGGCAAACTCTTTGGTCTCAGCCTTCGCCTTTTTATAAGCGCTCTTGGCCGCTGCCGCAACCTTTCCACTGGCGTCACCGAGCTTGGCAGCCTCCTCCTTCACGAAAGGCTTTGCTCGTCGTTCAGCCTCCTTTGCTTTTTGTCCAGCCTGGTCGGCAACTTCTGAAGGGCTAGCGCCAACAGCTCGAGCCCAGAGCCGTGATGCAGTCTCCTCGAGGCCTTCGCGTACTTGGACCCAATCGGTATGCTGCACCCATCGTGCTGCGTTTTCGACTTCAGTGTTCCATCGATCCTTGGCGATCTCGACAGTCTTGGCCCTTTGAGCTGCAGCGACTTCGGACCGCGTGGGTGGTGGCAGCGGTGGCAGAGGGTCGATCAAGCCCTGGAGAGCGAGAGCTTGGGCGCGAAGCGCTGAGCCTTGTTGCTCACGAGTGCGCTGGTGGGCGAGCACTGAGAGATAGGCGAGGGAGAGGGTGAGCGTGACACCGCCAGTCTGACAAGCCAGTTAGCACGTCAATTCATGCAAGAGAGTTTCCTTTCGCTCGTAGAGTTGCGTACAAAGCCGGTGGTAAAGCCCATGATTTGATGCTGTTAGCTTTGCCCAGTAGGCCGATATGGATGCGGTAATTTGCCGGGTTCTTTACGTTGGGGACACGACCAAATTGAGAGTGACGGTCGATTGAAGCTTAAATACAACGTATCATAGCGTGCGCGAGCTCAATTGCCCGGTGTCGCGTCTCGTTTACCCTGCGGGAAGCTGTTGAAGAAGTTCTGTCGGTGGTGGGTTGACGTAGCGCAGAGGCTCTCTCGGCTGACAAGACAAGCCGGCTCCGAAAACTCCAGCCAAAAATTTCCCTCCACCAAAAATTGTCCGGTCAAGACAGCAGACTTGCGGATCGGAGGCGCCCACGTGCATGACAACGACAGGAAATACAAACAGAATCGCCCTTCCCAAATCGTCTGCCGCCCTCTTATCCCCTATATCGCTCCCACAATTGATACGAGATCCTAAAACTCCGATACAATGGCTGGTGGTACTGTTAAATACCGGCATCTGAGCCGTAACTCAGCAGCCCGTATGGCGCTGCTGCGCGGTCTCGTAACTCAGCTCGTCCAATACGAACAAATACACACAACCTATGCCAAGGCAAAGGAAGCCCAGCGCATGGCAGAGAAGCTCATCACATTGGCCAAGAGGGACAATGAACCTGCCCGAAGATCAGCACAGGGTATCCTATACGTACGTCGAATCGACAACTCATCAAGACCATTGCATTAATAGTTACTGGCAGACACCTCACACACTTCTACCCAAGCTTCTAGGCGAGCTAAGAACACGATACTTGGACCGGGAGGGTGGCTACACTCGTGTCGTCCGCACCGAGTCTAAGAACACCTACGACCAGGGCGAGAGCGCCATCCTCGAATTCGTTGACGGCCCCAAGGACTCGCGGTTCATGATGACAGCCAAGACCGTTGCCCGTGACCGTATGCTCGGAATGGACCACACACCCGTCACAAGGACAAACATCAAGAAGGTCACCAAGTTCCGCGGCGAAGAGCCCTTCGAGGAGATGGTGCGAAGGTTTATGGTTCTCAAGGCTAATGACGAGACCGTACCACAAAAGGACGAGAGCAGTTTGGCTGAGATCGAGGCTGAGCAGACGGCCGACAAGAACGCTGAGCGGGCGAGAGAAATGGCCGCAGGAATCGTGCCAGAGTCAGTGAAGAAGACGTCGCAATAAAAAGAACTCGTCGTTGAAGCGAGGTGTACCATATTATGATGCGGGCGAAGCTCTGCACAAAAACTGTATCAATTACTATATCATGACATGACGAATTTCGTCTAATTTTTTGATCCTTGAATTAAATAAATCTTGAACCTTTTTGCTCAAGCTATATACTAACTTTTCCGATATACTCCCAAAGTAAGACACATCTAGATAAACTCAAAGGTATCACCGCGGTCCTGAATCATCTTGCCAACTCTCTTAGAGCCCACGATTCGCTCCAACTTCATCACATCGTACTTGGAAAACACGACCTTCGCAGTTCCCTGACCAGGTTCAAGTCTAAGATCCTGCTCGCTCTTGCTCAGATACCCGCCTGCAATCTCAGTATAGAAGATAGGATTGTCGGGTAATCCGTAGAAGATGACCCGTTGCACGCCGCGGAATTGGTATCTCCGGAAGTGGTGTGCTCGCTCTGTATAGAGTAGCACCCGGTGACGGCCACTTAGGAAATGTGATCGCGCCCGAGATGCTTCTGGGACATCTGTGTACTCGGAGATCGCACCAAATGTGACGTTCTCCACAGCACTAGATGTCGCAAAGTAGTTGCGTACGCGAACAAAGTCGAGGTATGAGGGGACGAAAATGAGAGTACCTGTGGCATCCTTTGCTCGCTTGGCGAGTGAAGGAATGATAGCAGAAGTGAAGTACTCAAACCTAGCATCAGGGTCTTTGTCAACCGACTTAGACTGGAACCGTGAAAAGGTCTGCTTTGCCTTGATACCCAGTTGTGACAGGGTCCCAGGATACTCGGGCTGCAGCCGAACCTTTCCAGCCCAGTTGTGACAATGTAACCGAAGCAATTCGGACAGCTCGGGAGTGTTAAAGGCAGACAAAATGATTGTTTGTCTAAAACATTTCGCCCAATCTTCCAGATACCAGTTTCGCACGCGACTGAAATCACAGCCGTGAGCATCCTTGGGCTGGAGGTTCAGGTGCTCAAAGATGAACTCGACGTGTTCCCAGTTTTGCATGAGAAGGGCATCAGCTTGATCTACAACAACCATCTCGATTGAGCTCAGAAAGTCAAAGTCAAGCTTCTTGTCCTCCTCGGAACCAATGGCCATTCGCAGGCCTAGAGGACTGGCGAAGAGGATATCTGAGTTATAAAATTGCGAAAAGTACTTGATCGTCTTGCGAGTAAACTTCATGCCAAGACGGAACATATCATCGTCGCTTCCTTCAAAGAGGTCCTTGAAGTCGGCCGGTCTGTCTGCGCCAAACCTGGCATCCTTATCCACGTACCCATCGTCAAATCGCTTGCGGTTCTCTTGCTGATCTGGTTCACACAGATCACGGATCATATTGACCATACGAAGACAAGAGTTGCGTGTAGGCAGGAGGAAGAGAACCTTTGGCCGAGTAAAACCTTGGTCTCGAAGTTCCAAATCGGTGTCTTGCCCTTCTTTGGCCAGCTTGTAGTTGTTCTTGATGACGCGATCACGAGTCCTTGTTTCTGATTAGTATGTGGTTCTCAATGGTTGAAGTATGGGTATGGAACTCACTTGAAAACGTGGTTGAGCGCATGGAGGCACGTCAATTCCCGCAGAGAATCCGAGTTCCGTACTGTACGATCACAGAATAAAACATCGTTATAGTTGAAGATGAGCGGACTCAGATTGCGCTGAACTGTGCTGAATTCGCCGATCTTGCGAGAAGAAGTCTCTTTGAGCTTCTGCTTGAGCTGCAAGCTATCGAGCCCAGCAATAGGTTTTGGCACTTCAGATCCAGCATCGGAAGCTGGGTATGTGACAGTTGCTCTCAGGGTTTGTAATAGCGCTCGCTTTGTTGCCCAATCGCCTTCTTGTACCGACTTGACTCTCTTTGCGACAATGTCGTCGTCTGGGTGCGCGAAGTGCACATCAAAGGGGTCGGTTGGGTTCTCCTCGTCCTCTGAATCGTCGTCGTCGTCGACTTGCTCCTCAACTTGGTCCTCGGGTTCATCTTCGGCGCGGTCAATGTCCTTCTCTGCGTCGTCCTGGCCTTCTTCGCCTTCCTCGTCAGAAGAGGAGTCTTCGTCATGTTGAGATTGGGCCATTTCTTTGTGATCCAACTTTCGTCGCTTGGAATTGGGTGCGCTGTTTTCGTTGTTGAAACTTTGTAGTAAAGCCATGTATGGCTTTGAGGGCGCTGTTTGCTCATCGTCGTCTTCGTCCTCGGATTCAATATCCTCCATCACTGTGTCTTCAGGCGCAGATTCTGACTCTGATCCAGAACTTTCTGACCTGAATGATACATAGTCAACAAATTGCTCACATCGCTTCAACACTTTCTGTAGTCTTTGAGCTTACCCATCGTTTTCTGCAAGTCGAGCGCCGTCAAATCGTCGATTCGGTCCAAATCGGCTTGTCGCTTTGCCTCCTCGGCCGCCTCTTCCCCTACCACGACCACCTCGACCTCTGAAATTCCCTCCTCTTCCACGTGGAGGCATTGCTTCGGTTAGAGTAGGCAAATATAGTGTATAGTTAATCCACGACAAATCCGTCGTATCGGGTGTTTTAAAATGGTTCTCGCGGCCAAACAAAGTTGTAAAAAAAAAAGTTATAAGGCTACCTTCAGCCTTGCGCCGAAAAGCCACACGTTGGTGGGGTATCCCACCCCTGCGCCACATAATGGAGTCTTATCTCTCTAATCTTAGCGCGCACAACCCCAGCCGTCCCGCCAAACCTGCAATTCTTCAAAATCGGCGAAATTTAGAACGGCTTCGCGAGAAAGACCAGAAGACTCGGCCCGGCCTCACCCATTTCTCCGCATACATCATCTACATCTTCTTCTAATATATTCAGCTCCAAGTTGCCCAGTATGGCCGCTGCTGCTTCTGAGAGCTTCATCCACCTGGCGAGGCCTTTGGCGCCCAATACCGTCGGTCTCCAGACTAACCTTGCCCCGCTCACTGTCAACATCCAGCCTCAGGTACGATTCGATTGCGAGACCCCTCTTACCTCGACTGTCATGGTGTTTTGATATTCGAAGGCCTCGTCAAAGAAGATTTCTTGACTAACTTTTTTTGTTCTTTTCTATAGGCTGTCCTTTCCATCCTCGACCACGCCGTCCGACGAGACATCCGAGATACCCAGTCCACCCGAGTCATCGGCGCTCTTGTTGGCACCCGATCTGAAGATGGCACCGAAGTTGAGGTTCGCTCATGCTTTGCCATCCCCCACACCGAGGAGGAGGACCAGGTCGAGGTCGATGTCGAGTACCAGAAGAACATGCTTGCCTTGACTCTCAAGGCCAACCGCGGCGAGTCCCTCCTCGGCTGGTACACCACCTCTCACGAGCTCAACAGCTTCAGCGCCCTCATTCAGAACTTCTTCGGTAGCCCTGACACCGGCACTTTCCCCCACCCCGCCATTCACATGACCATCTCTACCGAGCCTGGCGAGGATATTCAGTCTCGATGCTACATCAGCGCTCCTGTTGCTGTCAACGCTGAGCGTGCTGCCGACAGCTGCCTCTTCATTCAAGTCCCTCACAAGATCCTCTATGGTGACGCCGACCGAAGCGCTCTCGAGGCCATCGCCAGCGCAAAGGATTCCGAGTCCCGAACAGCCCCTCTTGTCTCTGATATTGAGGGCCTTGGACGATCTATCGAGCAAACTATCGGCCTTCTTGACCGAGCTAGCGAGTGGATCAACGGTGTTCTTGACGAAGACGAGGAGCCTAACAACGTTGTCGGCCAATACCTTCTCAATGCTCTGTCCTTGGCTCCCAAGGTCGAACCCTCACAAATCGAGCACGACTTCAACAACCACATCCAGGACGTCCTCATGGTCAGCTACTTGGCCAACACTATCCGCACCCAGATTGATCTATCTCAGCGATTGGCGACAGCCAACTTGGCTGGCAATGAGAAGGAGGGTGAGGGCAAGTCAGAGGAGAAGGGTGGCCGACAGGGAGGCAAGCGTGGTGGACGCGGCGGCGGCCGAGGTGGTGGTCAACAGCGTGAGCCTCGTGAGCCCAGGGAACCTCGCGAGCCCACCGAGTAAGGAAGTCCGATGAAAATAAGAGCTGAGAACTAGATATTGGAGTCCAGGTTACAAGAAGGTCACGTCCCGACAAGAAAGTCTAGGATATTCCCCCTGGCATGCATGTGAGATGAAGCATGGGTTATTGTTTCAACAAAAACATGGCGTTGTGGTAGGCATGAAAATTCCGGCACTCCCGGCCATAGAATTGAATTCAATCGTCATAAACTATCTTCGTTGTCTCTTTTCTCTCCTAACACCTAGCGACATACTCCTGCCAAGAAGAATTATGTCAAAGTGGTATTGAACTCGTCTAGTAAATTGGGCCGTAGCCTACAAATTCATGTCGTCCATCCTATCCACCGATAACGCCAAGATGTTAAACATGCCGCGTACGCCTTAATGGGTCTCCCAGTCTGTGAACACCATATCATGCTTCCCCCCTTTTTTAACGTTAAATTCCAGTATCCGGCTTCTGGGGTAAAGTTGCCGGGTTGCCATATGTTGGCAGATGCGAGTAAGGTTGGCTAGGCCCTTGTGGGATGTTAGGTCGGTTAGGGATATTGTAAACTGGGGGGTGATGGGGGTGATGAGGGTGAGCTTGAGGAGCCATGTGTTGGGGGTTTTGTGGCATCACAGGTGGCGCAACGTGAGCAATACGAGGAGAGTGATACGCAGGCATAGAGCTGCTGGACCCCTGCCTCACCATACCGTACCCGCTTCCATAAGGCTGAGGTATCGGCTGTTGGTACGCGCCTGGGTAAGCTAGGTGCGGTGACCCAACCTGAGGGCTACCGTGATGCGATCCAGGGGCAGTGAATGGCGGCTGGGGCGGCGGGACGGAAGCCATACCGCCACCAGGCACGAACGACTGCGTCTTAGGGTTGAAGGCGTGGTTGCGATTGTAGCTCCCAGGAATTGGGTGTTGGCTCTTAGGGTCGTGAGGATTAATGTTTGCTGGGAGCTGTCCAAAAGCGTAAGGGATACCCATGTGCCCTTGAGGGCCCGTCGGGGTGCCTCCTCTTTGCTGTAATTGAGCAGGAGGGACAAAGCCTGGTTGCCATGCCGGTTGATGCGATCCTGCTGGAGGTACTGGGGCACCATAGTTTGTCATAGGACTTCCACTGGGTGGGTATCGTTGCTGGCTGGCTTGAGGGGGGTACTAGCGTTGCAAGTCAGCAACAGTCAAAGAACTATCATCAGATGAAACCTACCGGAGGCACGGAGTACTGAGCATATGGCTGGTTTGAAGGCACCCCAGGCATTGCAGGATAGCCAGGGCCTTGTTGGGTATATACTGGGCCCATCTGGCCCTGATATGCTGTGCCTGGTGGCGCTTGAGCACCATACTGAGGGTTTGGGGGTGGCATGTACTGTGGTTGAGGCACCCAAGTCTGCTGCTGAGGTCCCCAATATGGGGTGTAGTGGTGTCGTGAGTCAAAGCTATCGGAATCATCACGCCGCTGCTTGCCAGTTTTGCCCCTCTTTCCAACATTGGATTTATCCTTGGCTGAAACCGAACTGGCCCTCGAGATTCCATTATCGCCATCTTCTACAACCCTTGTCAGATGGCTTTAAAGGTTGTGGTCTTGTCATTACATACCTGCGACATTCTCTTCTGAGCTGCCGAAAATGCGCTCCCGAGCTAGCTTGTAAAGCTCCTCCCGCTCTTCTCTAGTCAACCTTATGGTGGTCAGTACGGCGAATTGACAGCAGTTTGTGAGGATAGACGTACTTCTGATTGGCTGCGGGTTTGTCCTTGCCGTCGCTGCCAGTCTCGGAGGCCGGTTTAGAGGGACTTGCACTTGGTCCCCCCTCACTATCTTGGCCACGTCGCATGATCTTCTTGGGCAGAACGGCAGGAGGAGGGGTGCTGCTGCTCGGTACACTAGGGCTCGGGTTGATGAGTGCCAGCGAGGTAGGGACTCGACAAAAAGGGGTCCTGAAAATGCGTACAGATCCTACATGAGGCTCGAAGGAGTGTGTCATATGGTAGTAATCAGCCAACTTATGCGTGAGCATCCTACAGAATGAGTTGGACGGTGGGAGGTCCATATATGGTTCCCTAAGAAATGGTTAACATAAGTGGCAGCTAACAAAACAGACAGACATACTTTGAGTCCTGGACAAAATCAATGACTTGTTTCTCTAATCTGAGAAGAAATAGCCTGTCTTTGGGCGATGCCATGGCCTCAAGAAGCTTTTCATCTGGCGCTTGCCTATAAATGACGCCAAGCGCATCTGAGGAACCGGCAGTCCCCAAAGGGGCACCAGCGGGTTGTTCTGAGGAAGAGCTTTGCGGAGTTAAAACTCCTTGTGCCACAACACCTGGAGCTTGCTGTGGCAGCCTGCGTTCCGGAATATCACCTAGAGGAATGCCTCGGGCGCGAGCAGCTACCTCAGACCCGATGCGAGAGCCAGCAACAAGTGAACCACGAATAGAGAAGGCATCATCATCTTCCGCGGCAGCTTTAACGCTCGCGCTATCATCAGGTCTCAGAGATTCCTTCTCATCAAGCGCAAATGTTGTCCCTGATGTAATGCTCTTTCCATCTAGACTGGGAGGTTTGGTGCCGAGTTCGGAGCTTGAATCAGCTCTCTGAGAATCGTCAGACCCGCTATCTCTACCAACGGTGACCACAGGCCGCTCGGGCGCCAAGGGTCCGCTGCCATTGACAACAAGACTAGGTGTTTTCTCTCGGAGGCTCAAATCGTTCAGGGATCCTGCAAAATCGTCTACACCGCTTCTGTGCTCGGCCGGACTGGCAGTGGTCCCAAGTTGCGGCGAAGGTGTGTTTATAGCTGGTGCTTTGCCAGATCGCCCATTCGCAATTACAGGGCCCGTGGATATAGGTATTGTCGAGCTCATGGGTACTTCTTCAGACGGGGTGGCTATCTGTCGATTTGCAGGTGGTGCAGAATCCTTGGAAACAGAGGCAGCAACCTGTCGAACAGCATGAGTTAGCGCCAGTCAATAAATAGGCATGGTTCCTTCGACAAAGAACCACTTATAGAGGGGATGAGTACGGGGTAAATTTTACCTTGGCGAACGAGGGTTTAGGAAGATCAGGAGATACCTGAGCAGGAGCCATGATGGATTTCGATTAAGGCTACAGAGCCAATACAATACCGTAAGTGGTGGGTATTTTAATGATGTTTGAGGCAGAAGGGTGACGGCGACGGTTGACCAGTACGGTGCGAGGCTGCAGCTTCAAGCTAGAATTGAGGCTGCGGCTGAGGCTGCAGCTGTGATGGCGGGAACAGAAAGGACAGTATCGAGGAAAATCAAGAAGCGAATTCGATGGAAGCGGACCAGCAGAAGGAAAACAGAGTCTCGGTGCTCATCGTCGTGTCGTAAGATACATTGTTTACCAGTTGGTTCTGATCGAATTGTCCAAGGTCCTGTTGCTACCCAATCTCCAACTGAGAGGCGGCCTCTTTTTTTTTTCGTTGAAGTGAGACGGAGTCGAAATCGGGGATGGAAGTTGAGAGTGAACCTCAGGAAACGCCCAAGTCGGAGGTCAGGCGTATGTGCGGAGAGTGGAAGACGAGAGGAAACAACAGCAGCTGATTCCTGACAAAAAGACGACCCAAGGCGCACAGCTCAGCAAAGCAAAGCACAGCAAAGAGCAAGGCGATGCGATGTAATGTTGCTGATGGGTGGGATCAATTGGATGTAGTTGGTTAGTCAAGATTTTGGAGGGGAACCAGGAGGAGGTTGTCATAAGGACGTGCACCATCACTTTCTACCCGCCTGCCCTGGGTTATCACTTCACTTCACTTTACTGTCCGGTACTACCTAGGTTTACTTGGGCCCTGTGGAGCGAGCGGCACGGCAAGGGCACACAGTGGGAGGAGTCGCCCGAGCCACTAAAATTGCAGGCGGCTAGGGGCCTATCTAAAATCAAGAAGATAGGTCATGAAGAAAAAACGGCCCGGTCACTTTCAAGCGAAAGAGGTATGGATAGGTACCTACAGAGTAAGAGTAGGTGGACTCAAATTGAAGCACTACATTAAGGGACCTACCTACTAATAGAAATGGGACCATTGTTTGAAGCCGTTACGTACGTGTATGCTTTTACGTTTTATATAGTAGAGAAACACCATTGCTCACTGCCCTTGCCTGTACAGAGACAGACCGTTACATAAGCCTAGGACAAGAAGGTGACTAAAACAGTCTGTGACATGGAAGAATCTCTCACGACGATCTATTTCTTTCTTTACTTAGGTAGGTATTGTTGATTTGATGATCCAGTCACAACCACTTTCAAACACTGCTCAGTACTATGGAACACCCCGTTTTCTGCCATTACCTAACCAATTGAAACACGGCAAGACGTTATCAGGGTTAGTTTCAATCTCAACTTTAGCTACTAATTATATACAAATGAAAAAGCTGTAAGAACAAGTCTGCTGTCTGTGTTGCTTCCCCCTTTTCTTTATCAAGGCATCCAAACATAGCCGAGATTTGGTCGTTACTATCCTTGTCCATCAGCTCTGTATTAATCTTTCTAAGTCTACTCAATGCATTGAACGGCAATGCTGGTTTCAAGCAACAGTCATCGTATGTGAAAAAGTTACCTTCCTGTTGTCAGTGATCCGGGCAGGGTCTGTATTGTACCAAGCATCGATATTTGGCTTATCATAACTTCGGCCACATGTGTTTGCTACATGTATGCTTCAACCCGGAAATACCAGCGTTCCTTGTCGTAGCAACATTCCTAGATTGAAATACACACGGATCAAGCAAGTCAACGAAATTGGAAAGCAGCATTTGGATCAGATGCTGTACTTGTTCGGTCCAGCTGTAGGTTATCTTACGGTCACGTGAGCAGACAAAAGCTAAGAATCACCCTGTAACTCTTGAGACTAGGAGCCTTCAGGTATTATCAAAAGCTTATATCAGATCTCATCTAAACTCTGCTCGATCACCAGGCCTGGGAAATAGTCTCTCTATCTTCACAGTCGTTACGGATAAAATTCAATCGAGCGCGAACAGATAGGCTCCTTCAATCCTCAATGTTTAATTACAGAGGCCGTGGCGGTCCATCGCGGTCAACGCCTACCAATGTTCAGTGTCAGAAATGCCTAAAAAGAGATATGTTTCCCATCTTGCTTCCAGTCGCCCCTATACTGACCTTCTTAGCACGTCACTACTCTTATGAGTGTAAAGCAACGGCCCAGGAGCGTCCGTATGTGTCGCGTCCATCACGGTCTCAGCAGTTGCGAAACCCCAAGCTTGTGCCCAAGCTTACAAATGAGACTCTGAACCCTCTGGAAAAGAAGTACGCTGAAATGAGATTGATGATTCGCTTTTGCTAATGTTGTTCTAGGGAAGGTGTTGCTGATGCGGAGCTGGCTAAAGTAGATGCTGAACGCGCTCGCAAGCGCGAGCGCGAGCGCGAGGAGAGAGATGACGAGTTGATTAAGTCAACTGCGAAGCGGCACAGATCTGTTTCCTCCCACTCTGTGTCTACTGTTTCTACTGGTGCTTCGAGGTCTCCGTCACCTGGTAAATATAGAGCTGGATCACCTCGTGCACGAGGAAGAAGTACTCATTCTGACAACTCACGAGGTCGAGATGACATCCGAAGCCGGAGTCGCAGTTTCAGCTCAGACCGCAGCCGAAGCCCTCGTGTCGAGCATAAACGCAGAGGATCTATGTCTGGCAACGATCGTTCTTCAGAAGGCTATGGTCGCCGCAATCAGTATCGATCTCGCGATCCTCTACCTACAGGTCGAGAAACTACGTCTACGAAGCAGTCGAGAAGGGGGTCGTCAGGGTCACGGAGTCCAGATGCATACAGGGGCCAGCTTCCCCAAGGTTCAAGGTCACCGGGGCCCAGAGGAAGACAAGGCGAGAGGTCTGGTCAGTCTGATACTCGACATGGCCGTGAGAGACTAGCACCTCAGGGAGGATTTGATGGAAAGAAAAATGCCGATGGAGGCCGCCCTCAAGAGAATGCACGAGAGCGAAGTTTGAGCCCTTTCAGCCAACGATTAGCCATGACCAAGGCTATGAAACAGGGTGGGAGATGATTATTGGGTATAATTGTAATAGTTATCATGACAGTCTCGGGCGTCGGAACCCCGAGAACGTAATACATAGGACGATGAAAAGAAAGATTCAACGTACAGCGAAAAGGCTGGACTGTTTTATGCGCCGAGCGCAGCTTCCTCCTCCCTTTCGCGACGCTCCTCATCCTCATCCTCCTTTTCCCTGACTCTTAAGCCTTCCACCAGTGCCACACCATCCATGCCAGTCGCTTCACCGGTGCCTTGAGCGTCGTTGACTTCATTGTCCTTCTTGGCCGCTTTTTGCGCACCAGTAATGCGATCGCGTACCAAGCGCGCAATGGCGTTGTCTGTTCGGACGTTTAGGACTTCCATCTTCGTATCGAGTTCTCTCTTCAAATCCCAGTTTGGCTTTTTCGGTTGTAGTTTGAACAGATCAACGCCCTTATCGTCCTGAGCCTCCTCTGCCGCCTTTTTCTTTATCTCGGCCTCGACTTCGGCAGCCTGCTCTTCAAGGGTCGGGGTTTCAAGACTGAGGCTTGGGTCTTGTTCGAAGCCCAGTTTTGGACCTCTTGTCTCAGGATCGTAGTTGCGGCCAGACAAATGCAATCGTGATACATCTGGTTCTGTGGGAGGTGAGGCGGCTCGCTCTGATTCAGGCGCAACGATTTCATCCGCCGGTTGTTTGCGCTTAAGGTTCTTGAGCTTTGCGAGCCTGGCTTTTCGGTCGTCCGAAGCAGCGCTGAGACTAGCGTGCGATGAAGACATGATGGAGTATTATTACAAGTAATATACAAGCACGTAAATAGTGTGGAGTCGGTAAAGAATTGAATCAATTGCAATGTGATGAAGCTTCAAGGCTGGAGGGGTGTAAAATGTAAATTCGAGATGGATTTCTAGAAGCTAGCGCGTCACCTCCGATGTACAGGCAGGCACACCTAATGGATGCGAGCGCCACTAAAAACAACCTACCCGCCGACAGGGGTCGGGGTGTAGTGAAGTTAGAGTCTGCCTTAAGCGCAAGAATTGAGGTGGGCTAAAATTATAGAGGCGACACGAGCGACTTCGGCAAATGGAGATCTGGAAATTTTACATTCACTAACTTCCAACTCCAACGAGATAAGGCAACAAGACCGCTATTCATTTAGCGATCATTATGCAGGTGGCTGACCTCGAGTTAACGCCGACCCGGAGGATATGCCAGCGGCTCTCATGCTCCGAGCCTGCACGAGGCTCGAGTCCTCTGTGACGGCGCAGGCATGGACACGAAGAGCAGCATTTGTCGCATTACGACAGAATACGACGAGGAACCGATCGATATTCACCCGAACATACCATCTCGAGGCACACTCATCATATCCAGAAGAAGGCACTCAGATATTATCACAATTGCGACTTCGTAAAGCAGCCCCGAACCCCTCCGATACCACCTCAGTCGAAGATACCCAGGGTTCTCGGACATGGTCTGGCTCCCAAAGAAGACATGAACAAGACGAACATAGCTCCCACGGACACAATCATAAACGAGAAGCAAGGACAAGAAACAAAAGCCCTTCGAAGGCTTCACCAGGCGCCCACTTCTATCAGAATAGACCACCCCGCGATCCAGAATCACTTCGAAAAGCTGCAGAATATCGTCAAAAGGCTAAAGAAAGAGAAAAGAAACGGATGGAAAGATACGACCAATGGGGTTATCTGCGTCACCAATACTCAGGCGATGAACTGGTCGCTGTAAAAAAGCAATTCAACTTCTGGCATGCAAACCTGGATTCGATTGTAGCTCGGACTAAAACAAAATCATCGTCATGGCGGGATGATGGAAAATTTCTTTTCGAACTAGAAAGCTCATCGGATATGGAGAATGCCTGGCGCGAACTTGACGTTGAGTCTCGGGAGAAGAGATGGCCGGGTGTAATGCTGTCAACACTCTACACACGCCCGGATAAGGCGATTCAAGTTCTCGAGGCCACCTTGGATCCTCTGCCACCTGGTTACGCAATGGCTGGCGTCGCTCAATTTTGCATCTCGGCTCTGGATCTCAAAGATATCAAAATAATGCGCGACCGTGTTACAAAAGCCGACGAGGTGCTAGAACTTTTTGCCAAGTTGATTGAGGACATTCCGTCTGGTCATGTGCCATTTCGTCAAAGCACCCTAGGCCTTTTTGCTGCAAAGTTGCCGACTGAGCAAACAGCAGAGATGTTCCAAATCTTGCAGCGATCAGGAATCAGGTTGCATCGGAACACGCTTTTGAAGTTTGCCGACAAGCTTGCCCGTAGCCATGAGCACAAAGAACAAGCCTTCCAGATTCTACGCAATATTGCAGATGAAGGCCATGACTTAAACTCGCCATCCATTGCGAGTGTTATCACTACGTTGTTACACACTCAACCAACAGCACACTCGTGGTCCGACTCAGAGGGTGCTTTTTCACCTCAACGTGCTATGGAGTATTTCCTTGAACACGGGTTTTCTCCCAACTTGGTCAGTTTCACAGCTCTAATCTCGTCTCTCTGTTTGCAAGGTGATATTGAGGAAGCTGTTCGGCTTCCATTATTGCTGGCAGAGAACGGCGCTGAGCTTGACAGCCGATGCTATACCACTGTGTTCAGAGGGGCCAAAACCAGCCTCAAAGCTTCCAACATACGGCGAGCTCTGGATGTTGCTCGAGCTGCAAAAGTACCACACGTGGACGTTCTCAATAACACGCTACATTCCGTCTTCTACTTTGCAGAGATGGAAAGCCGTGATAAGAGGTTCCCAGCACCATATGTTGTCCCCATCTTTGGACCCTTGCTTCGTATTTATGGTAAGAAATTTGACCTGGAGCCTCTGCAATGGCTTCTACCTGACACTTTACCCCTACTCCTGAGTCAAGAAAACATGGACGGCAACGAAAAATTCATGTCCGACCCATACAGAGAATGGGAGTTCAGGAGCACCATTCTCCCCGTTGCGAATGAATTCTTTGACGGCAACGAAGACTCTCTACGGAAACCCAATATGCAGACGCTGGCAATCATGATGCGAGGATACATCAAGACTCTGCACCGGCCTTACGACCTGATGTCTTTTTACACTTGGTTCAAATCACGCTTAGAGGAGCGCGGGACTGAGAGGAATTTGGCTCAACAGCTGGTCAAGGAACAGGGAAGCATCATTCATGATACCTTAATTCTGGTCATGCTAGAACGAAAGGTTCTCCTCCGCCCAGCGCTACAAGTATTTGGAGATATGCTCCGGGATTCGTTAATCGCTAAGACGCCAGAAGACGCTACACAGGAGGAAGTCTTGGGTGATAACTTTCCTGTCCACCCGTCACCGACTTTATTCACTTTCAGCATTCTCCTTCACGGGCTTCTCATGCGAAGGGAGGTAATACTGGCAGAGCAAGTTAGACAAGCATTGCGAGAGCACAACCTGGAACCCAACATTGTCACTTGGAACACGCTTGTCAAGGGCTACGCCTCGATGCAGGACCTGTCCCAGACAGTTGGCACACTGCAGGACCTTGAGGCGGCTGGGTACAAGCCAGACATGCACACATTCAAGGCGTTCGCCAAGCTGAAAGATCAGACCCGGGCATTGGAAATGATGGAAAAGATCATTGATGAAAACAGGAAGAGGCTGGAAGAGCAGCAGTCCCAGTAAATGTATAACACGACAGGTACGACGGACAAGATAGGTATTGACTTTGGCAGCGGAAACGACCGCTGCATGTATCACCAACGACACATCATATAGAATTGGATATTGTGTCTGGGGTTTTGGGTAGACACAAAGATGGGCCATGTATGACAGCGAATGAGGAGTTCGGAAACCGCTTATGTACTATAAATCATTTGACTCATTCATACATGAATTTTATGTGCAAGTGGCCTAAGATGAGTCTTCATAGTTAAATGGACTGGCTTTAAGGTTCCAAAAATCCGGCTCCACCACCCCGCGTCGTCGGACTTTTCGGGGCTATTTTTTCTTATTTTGTCAAGGGCTCACACTCAATCCTCTCTCATAGGTACGCAAGGAACAGGACTGACCGACAAGGCTTATATGTGACATCACATCAAGTTGAGGGTTATCTCTGGTCAACCTAACATCCTCATGAGAACCTACACTCGCTCGATAATCTCATGACAAATTAAGATACAATCACTCACTTTTAGTTTCTCTTTCATTTTATTCTTTCAGGATAAATCAATGCTACTTCGGGAAATTTACCTCGTTTATTGACTGAACTCCACCAAACAGAAACCTGCAGCTTATCATTGTCACCGTTAGCAACTATCGACAGTTCAACAGGTTTCAGATCTCTACCTCTACTCCTCGAATAACCGCTGCGTCAATCGGTCAATGGACCATGCCCGGCCCTGGCATGAAGCATCTTACTGGTGTCTTCCGAGCCACTGACACTCACAAAGTTACCCGCAATCGAAAGCCTGTCTCTTGCACGATATGCCAGAAGCGCAAATCGAAATGTGATCGGGCAAAACCCTCTTGCAGTGCCTGCAATAAGCGAGGTGACCCGGACGCTTGTGTCTACGGTGATGTGGGCGTTTCTGGAGGAAAGCAAGAAATGCAGCTCAAAATGGCCAAGCTCGAGGAGATTGTGATGCGCCTCGCATCAGCATCAGAAGCTTCGAGTGCTCTGGCCAGTCTTAGCACAGGAACGAGCACAAGTGGACCCTCACCTCAACGAATGGAAGAAGGGTCAGATGCTGCGTATCATGGAGAGACTTCCTGGGAGGCCGTCTTCAAGGGCATTCATGACATCCAGAGCGTTCTTCATACTCAAGTTGAGTCTGACTACGGTGACGAGTCGGAGGTTCTACCTCCTGCTCCAGATATTGTAATTGGAGGAATATCACCCATCACTATCACCGATGTTCGCAATAGCTTGCCCCCTCGTCCAGATGCCGATGTTCTTGTCAGGGCGTATTTCGACTCGAAATTCATCGCTATTCCTTTCATCCACGAGAGACATTTTTGCAGACGCTACGAGGTTCTGTGGTCCGGTTCTCACGACCCTAATTTCCTATGGCTAAGTATCATGTTCTCCGTGTTGGGGCTCGGTGCTATGATCTCAAAAATCCAAACTCCTTATCCAGACTCTGTACAGGAACCGAAGTTTTACATACAACGCTCAGCCCAATGTCTTGTAACAGGGGAGTACCTCAAAGCAAAACAGTTTTCTGTTGAGGCACTCATGATGTACGCCCATTCACGCAATGTTACCAAAGAAGATTCAGATGCCACGATATGGTCTCTGTACTCACTCGCAGTCCGTCTCGCACAGCGTAGAGGCTATCATCTCGATGCGGCCAGAGTGTCACCTACCATCACACAGTTTGAGGCTGAGATGCGCCGACGGACATGGTTCATGGTTCAGACTTCTGATTTGCTCTTCTCATTTCAGCTTGGCATGCCTCCCATGGTTTATCAAGAAGTTTGTGACGCCGGACATCCTAGAAACTTATCAGATGATGACTTTGACGAAGACACCGAGGTGCCTGAGTCTCGTCCTCCCACAGAGCCTACTCCCATGCTGGCCTGGCAGACCAAATCCCACCTCTGCCGTCTTCTACGCCGTGCCCTACGGCACGTTCTCCGGGTTGAATCACCACCGTATGAAGAGACGGTGGCACTTCAGGCCGAGTTGGAGTCATATCACAGTACCGTGCCTGAATGCTTCCGCATCCGCCCCATTGCCTCCACTCCATTGGATGTTCCAGGCTACACTATCGTGCATCGACTCATCATTGAGGTGTCATACCTCAAGACTATTTGTGTGCTCCATCGTCCCTATCTCCGCTCTGAGAAGAACCAGGACCGTTATCGAGCATCTCGAGAACTCTGCCGCGCTACGGCTTTTAGAGTTGTTGAACTCCACCTCGAGTTCGAACATGAGAGTCGATACGGTGGCCGCGTGCACGAGGATCGCTTTTTACTTTCGAGTCTTACACTGCATGACTTTCTGGTCGCAGCCATGATCCTGTGCCTGGATCTACTGGGGTCGACCGACATATCGTAGGTTTCACTGGTGCTTTTTACGAGTATTACTAAAGCCCTCTAGCCTGCAGGTACATCTACAACATGCCCAGATACTTGAGCGTGTTCAAAAGGTCTGGGAAGAGCGTGGGGTTCACTCAAAGGACGCACGGTATGCATCAAGGGTTATTCGCGCGACACTCGACCGAGTTGCTACAACACCGAGTGAAATGTCCAGCTCAGGAACTCAGGGCCTAGTCCATGCAGCATATCCCTACACCGAACCGACCATATGCGGTGACATTACAGACTTCACCATGCCGGATATGAATTATTCTGGAGATTATGAGGAATTTCTTCCCCTGAATACTATCTTTGGCCCGACCGAGGGCATCGACTGGGTCAGTTTTTATCGGTGTAGGCCTGTTCCTTCAACAGCCCACTAACACGCATTAAGATGTCAATCGGTCAACTCTAAGGCTGCATACAAGGCCGCAGATGCGGACATTCTTAACATTACTCTAGCAACCGGGCATCTAAGCTAAGGATGACTGCAGATTGTGTATTTGTTGTCGACGCGACTGGTCATGGAAGGGGTCGCATCATCACCACCACGAGTAGAAAAGGATTTTCCATACACTAAAAATTACCGCAAAACGAGCAGATGGGTATTAAAAAGTACAAAATCTTGAATAATATGTAACAGGCTAATGATAATTGATAACATGAATGGATATCTTCCTGCAGGTCCCGACCCGGCTTTGTTTATCTCTCATAAGTCGTAGCGCATGCAACACAAGAAAACAGCAGCAGCAGCAGCAGCAGCAGCAGCAACAACAACAATAACAATAACAACAAACAACACCACCATCTGGTTCGTCATATCCACCTGTCAGTTCATGTCCCATGAGGCTTTTTGCCTCCCAAAACGGCCGGTAAACCCGTAAAATAAATCTTCTAGCGCCTCCCATTAGAATTGCTTTTCACCACCCTCTTATTCAATGCCAATGGTAACCCTCTCGGTACAAAACTAGCCGTGTAATCAAATCAGACGAACCAGAATAAAAATCAAATCAAACCAATCAATCGACAAGATGCATCGCTGAGGCTTTCGTAACGCTTAGCCGTTCATAATCGCTGTACAATTTTGTGAACTCGTGTGGCCGGGTAGCCATTCAACAGTGTCGACTTAAACACATTAATATGTCAGAGTATCTTGTTAAGGAGACAAGGGGGAAAAGGCAATGCCATGTAGCAACATTAAGAAGCAATGCCGCGCAAAACCCTTGCAGGATTTCCTGCTACAATTGTAAAAGGAGGAACATCCTGAGCCATGAATTAGTAAAGATTCTCTAGCAAGATTACCATGCAAAATACCTTGGTTACAATCGATCCAGCGCCGACAGTACTGCCCTTGCCAATTGTTCTTCCAGGAAGAATGATGGCACCCCCACCAATCCAGCAATCTTGCTCAATGATAACAGGCTTGCCTGCTTGGGGACCCTGACTTCCCTGGCGTTTCTTAGGATCGACAGGTAGCCCTGCTGTGAAGATACTGACGTTCGGCCCAATCACGCAGTTATCGCCAACCTTCACCTCACACACGTCGTTGATTGTACAGTTACGGCCAATAGCAACATGGTGTCCGATTGTAATGTTATAGCCGTAATCGCAAGCAAAGGGTGTTTCCACGGCGACACTTCTGCCTACGCGGCCGACATTGGTGATCGGAGAGGCTTCGGTAGGAGAAACTCGAACGGGGTCACGAGGCTGCAAGATTTCGAGGAACAGACGAGCACGTTCTTCGGGAGATATACCGTTGAGATTGTTGAACCTCCAGCAAGCAGCAGAGCATCGCTCACGCTCCAGACAAAGCTCCTTATCAAAAGGATAGAAATGACGCCCCGAAAGCATCTCCTCCTTTTGGGTCCGTCTCTGGGGGAACTGCGAATGGGACAACGCCAACTGGGCGGCTACTTGGGCGTTGGATGTTGGCGCAGGTGGAGGAGGCGCAGGACTGTTGGTTCTTGTCGGATGTAGAATGTTGATCTGTGGGAGCTGGTTCCCAAGGTGAGTAGAATCGGGCTCTGTCCTGCTAAGGTCGTGCAACGGAGGCACACGCTGATATTCCTTGGCCATTCTTTCTCCAAATGGTGGTGGCGGCGGCTGAGGATTTGCGCTGACAGGTGTTGGAAACACGTTTGCTGGAGTGTAAGGTAAAGCAGAGAGTTTATTCTCGGGGCTCGCAACAGACGCGCTGGGTATTGTTGATGCGGTTGGTCGGTCATCATCGGTCACCAAAGGGCGGCCTTGTGGGGGGTCAATTCGAAGGGCCTGGCCACGATAAGGCGGCAGGGGTTCGCGCTTCACCGGTTGGTTACCATAAGGGCTTTGCTGAGGCATCCCGTAAGCTCCTGGTGGAACATATGTCGGATCCTTCGATTCGAGAGGAACCGCTGCAGCTTTGTTGTCGGGCTTCTGCCATCCTGGTCCACGCTGCGGTGGGTAGCCTGCGCAGACAAAACTGCCACGAAGACAGTTTCCACCTAGGGAAATGTTAGTGACATACGTAGACAATGGTCATAATCTGAAGGTAGCTTACACTCTGGCTTCTGCTCATCGCATTTCTTTTTACGCTTGCGGCAAGTGAGACATCCTGTCTTGGTCCGGTTGCTAAAATTTCTCTTTCGTTTTTTAGGATCATGTTGCATAAGGCCGTCGCGTCTCTGATCCGATGAGTACTGGCCACCATATATCATAGAATGATCATCGCCATCAGGACTAGCGTTAGAGTAGTCCCCATGGTCCATCTGACCAGTAGCCCTACGAAGCGCATCGCCAATCTGCTCTTCTGTTTGACCATGCGGGGTAGTTGCAGAATTCTGCTGGGAGTCATAGCTACGTTCTTCGCGATGCGAATACCAAGCTTCCTTATCCCGGTGCTCATCGCCATATGAGCGGTAATCTCTCGAGGGTGTACCATAAGCCTCACGCGAATCATGGTGCGGGTGGGCGGACTCCGGTGTATGAACGTGTATAACATGTTCCCGCCGTATCTCGACGGAATCAGATCGCTTTCTCTTATGAGAGCCTTCTACGTCGGGATAACCAGGCGACTGGAAAGATGGCCGATCCGTACTTTGTACTGGAATCTGGTTTGACGGCACTTCTGGTGTGGGTGGAGGTTGAGACGCAGTTGTGCTGTGTGCGCGTTCGTCTATGGCCGAGGCTTTCTCGATGGTCACAGTAGGAGGATCTGAAGTCCGGGGTGAGCCCCCGTTGAGGGCCGTGAAAGTTGACATGGTAACCTGGTTGAGATGGCGACTGGTGGCGCACGGGGTAAGAGATGAATGAGTCTAGGGAACTGTCAAGGAACCGCGTAGTCAAGCCTTGAAGCTGGCGAGCTCAGAGCAACTCCCAAAGTAGCTCAAGCGAAGCACAGTCGAGCTCACTCCGGGTGTTCCGCGATCAGCCTTGATGCGCGATTAGAGGTTTGTGACTGAGTAGATGCGTGTGAATCACTGAACCAAATGCTCTAAATTCGAACTGATGATATCCGTGAGAGTGAGACCGTAAGAATTATCAAACCCTACCCAGGCAGAAAGACTCTGCAGCCCAGTGAATATAGAATAAGCGACGCAATGAAAATGAGCAGTGTACAGCCAAATTGACGTCCACGATACTAGATAATCAACGAAAGTTGGTGTGTCTCGCTTTGATCGAACCAATGATACAAGGCGTCAGTGGCGGAAGGCTTTGAGACGAGACTGAATGATGACGAGATTCAAAGCAGAAGGACGTGAGCTCCGGTGCAACGAGATGAGATGAGGTGATACGATGCTCGCTTTGAGAATGTGAGACAGCAACGAGACTGTGATGCCTCTCGCGATCCGTTCCTTAGGATTGGAGTGAATGAGACTAGAATCTCACTTGGCACCCGTAGCCAAGATAAAAAACGAATGTAAACCAACTAAACAAATAGCCTGAAAGCCTCTATAAGATGCAAGCTCGCATATAAAAGACCAAGGTAAGGGAGTTCAATTGGGAGTGCGATTGCCCGCCGAGTAGCGAAAAGTCGGGTGGTTGTGGTTTGGAAATGATGAGAGTCACCGCGCTTGGGGCGTCGGTAGGTTTTGACGCGCGATTAAGTCAAAGTGCGTCTGTAATGGGCGAAAAAAAATATTGGCTGGGGGTGTTCGTGGCGGGGAGCTCAGATCAATCAGGCCTGACCGGACAGGGAGAGAGGGAGGGGGCCCTTCCTGGTGGGAGGGTAGAGAAACTGAAGTTTGCCTGGGTATGAAGAAGATGGAGAGGAAGAAGGAAGAAAACCAAGGATCGAGATTAGAGCGAGATCCAAGATGAAGTGAGGGTGTGTCGGGAAGGAACAATATGCAATGCAGGAAAGGAACGGGAAAGAAGAGCCCGAGGAAGGATAGGATGGATATGAAAGAGAGCCCCAGTAAGGGTCCAAAGGTACTCTACAAGGAAGGAGAAGGACCCCTCGAGGCTCATCAAGGCTCAAGTGAGATCAGGTCAACAACAAACTAAGAGAAAGCTAAGAGAGAGACAGCGGCGGCAGTGAAGTGAATGACATGGGAGGAAGAACAGCTAGAAACACCTATCTAGATAAGCTAAGGTACTGGACGAGTACAAGCTAACAAGCACTTCCCTACTATCTCTACCCGTCAGGTAGACGATTTGGTAACACCAGAAGCGCTCGAGTTGTTTCAGCTCGTGTTGACCACCCAAATCAGTTCAACAATCAAGCAAAGCTGCACGAGTCCGATCCATTCATCAAAAGAATGATGTGAGCGAGGTACGGACGACGGATACAGTGCAGCAAGCAAAGCAAAGCAATTCGATATGAGTCCCAGAGAGTTCGAAACAGAACAGCGTTGTACTGTAAAGTAATCCATCCTCGCCCGCATATTCGCTGAGGGGTGGATGTATTGATCAAGAGCTTGGGGGCCAGGGGACCCTTGAACTTGGAAACTGATCCAAGAAAGGTGGGTGGGTGCTGTACTGCAGGTGTAGGCGAGCGGACGGGGCGCGCGGTTGGTGCTGTTGGTTCCGTTTCTGTCTCTGGTGTGTCCCTGCAAGTTGTGATGATAGACATCCATCCATCCATCCATCATCCATGGCCATGGCGGTCGTATAGCCATGATCCCAATCCCAACAGCGCCTTGAAAATGAAGCTAAGCTACTAAGGTATGTGGTTTTTTTTTCTTTCCCCATCGCCATGCGCGTGAGATGACGGAGTGGGCCAGTGTTCTGACTCCAATTCCATATGTTTTCGTGATACGCAGATATTTTCGCATCTAGGAAGTTCCAAACGATGCAGCAGTGGAAAACAAACGGAGGGATGAAGACAGTCTGTCTGAATGATCAATAGTGCTCTTGCGAAATAACGATAAACCAATGACACCCCCGATAAACAACAACCCTAAATATTCACAACCTGCATGCCTTGCTGCCGACCTGTGCCGGGTCTCAACTTACCTACCTACTCTCAGTCCTATAAAGTCGCGGCGGCGTGGCGCTTCACACGGCGTCACTCGGCTACGAAGTGCGGTACCTCCGAGTCGACAAGTACTTTCGCGTAACTACAAAGTACCTGTGCCCGAATTACAGTCTAAGTGCATATCTACCCTGTCCTTGCCCTCACGGGATTGTACAAACTCTCGTCAACCTCAACTGCATTGCAACGCCTGACTCTTTGAAAAATCCACCCCGTCTGTGATACGGTTAGACGACTGTCGCCATCTGTGGTCGGTTATATCACGTCATTACCCGACTGTGAGTGCACATCCAGATAGATAAATCACAGACAGTGAGTGATGGGGTCCATTGTAAAGTGCGGTCAAGATGAATATTCTGCAACGGATCCCATCAATGGATAAAACATCTCCAGCTATACCGTACTGTAATTAATAACTGGAGTAGACCCATAAAGCAACTGCTAAAAACCAGTACCCAGGCATGGAAAAAGGACGGAATCTCTCCGTTACTACCTCAATACCCTCTATTCTTTACTGTAACTGGCTCTGGCGCTGACGCTGGCGTTTCGCTTAGGAGTCTCCCCCCCTAATTAAAAGTCTCTGCTCTGGCGCTGCCTCGCGCTCTCCCACATTCTTGGTCGCTCTGGCGCGGCCAACCCTCACTGGGCGCCTCAGCTTGCAGCCAGTCGCGCGGCCCATGAAAGTCCCCAGGTACCTAGGTTGACATTGGTACCTCTTTCGAGCCTAGAATGAGGGTCAGGATTCTCGAGAACTGGCAGGGGGAGGGTCGCTAAGAACATGGGGGTGTCACTTTTAACCAGCCCTCTCTCTCTCTCTTTAAGTGCTGTGCGGATAACGGACCGCTACTCTGCCGCGGTCTTCAGGCTGGAGCTCAAGTGACAGTCAATACATACAGTCAGTACATTATGTATTGATGACTACCTAGGTAGGTACCAATTGCTGAGCCTCTTCGTGTAAGATCCGAGGTATGAGCATCTGGCAGAAACAAAATGACTCTGTCTCAACGTTATGTCAATTGACTTTACCCTTGCGATCTGAACAACACATATCTAGATATATGACAAAGTAATTTAAACGTGCCTTGTCAGCCTCTATGTAGGTAGTTGTTGTTTCAATTGTCTGAGTCATCTCGTCTATCTCACGCGCGAAAATGATATTTGGGAAGCTGTGCCGCGAAAGCAACCCCGTAGAAGAGTACTCTATGTACATCCGCCTCTTGGCGCAACACTAAAGATGTACCTTTCACAAGCTTTCCCTTCTACTTCATCATCATCATCACCGCCTGATGCCACCAGAATTTATCGCTATTGTTTGAATCAAGGAATAACAGGTGCAGCCGGTTAATCACCGACAGCACTTAGCTTGACCTAACCTCACATACGTACGATTCATGACACATGACCATACATCCTCGTCCTCGCGCGGTAATAACCTGTAACCTCCAACGTGTACAGTACCCGCAGCTTGATCGTCCTTGGAGCCAACGATCCCGGAACCAATGAGTGACCCTTGCATGTCTTCACAATGGACCAGTATGTATCAGAAAAGAGAGACAGGCGTAGGACGAACCTCCGTCTCCGTGTCGAACACCTGTAACTGACGCCTGTCTCCCTAGTCGCGCGACTCTCTAAACAACCTTAACCGAAGGCTTTTAATCCTTCATCTGAATCCTTCAGAGGACACAACAGCTGTCGTTCAATCAAACAGCTTGGCGCATCTCATTTCTTCTTTAGGAGCGCAATCTCTGTTGTTGACAATCTAATCTAGCCGACTGTTAGATTTTCTTGGAAGCAAGCTCCATTTGTTACTTGAAAATATGTCTTTTGTGTCAGCGAAGTATATCTAAAGCCTAGGTCGCTACCTATGGCTCAGAGGTTACAAATCAAACGATCAACATGATTGTCGTTTCCAACATCGCTATACTGCATATTACAGAGACTGCAGAGAGAAGACGTAGACTTCCGTATGACCCTTTTCCATCGTGGTTGAAAGTCAGTCCGCTCATCAGAAGTGGTTTCTCTTTTTACTTTGCCTGGATCTATTACATAAGGCTGAGTAATAACGACTTTATTCCACGCATCTAGGTACTTCAAACTTCCACCTCGAGCATCTTCTAACAATCGATAATACTTGTAATGTGAGTTACTGGGAGTGGTCGCACCTGCTTCTCTTGTGCAGTAACTACTGTCTGACTGTCTCAAACAACGACGAACTGCCAACCTAACTTGGAAATTACACTAGTACTTTCAAAGTTAGCTTTAAGCCTTCGTCGGCCCCTTCCCTGCGGTACGGTTGGGTGGGGCATATCGGCGCCCCGCTCGCTCTTGCCGCGGCGCTCCACCAGTGCACCTTTCCACATTGAGATTAAGCCACAATGGCCCGCGGGTAGCAAAATAAATGCACCATCGCTCCCCAAGAGAGTCTGGAAATGGGTGCAATTATTTTGTTACCCACTAGAATGGAAATTCATAGACTTGCTGTTGTATCTCTGTACCCGCTTTTCAACTTTAAACCATGACCATCAACTCATCATCGTCCATGTCTTGCCCTTCTCATCGCAGTTTTTACTTCAAATGTACTACATTGAGTCTTAGACTTGGCCGAATTTCGGCCTGCCCAAGTAAGAAATGTCCTGGACTGCTCGTCACTGCACGGTTCGGGACGGTAGTTCTGAACAACACCGGCTCAAAAAAGCGAACGGTGCTTCAGCAGCCAACCAAAGGCCGTCAATCTACCGTCCACCGCATGTCGGCGGATGTGGTGTCGGGACTGTGCGCCCTCTCGCCCCAACAACCAATCAAAGCCTGTACTTCTGAGCCGGATCAGGACCTTCACCAGGGTGTGGATGTTCAGGCACCTCAGGCGAGAGAGAATTCATTGACGCCGCGTCTAACACGCTAAGGCCACTGTTTCGTGTTACTCGCCCGTTGTCCGCGGCTGTGTCTGGACTCAGAGCCCAATGTTGAACTATGACCAGAGTTCAGATACTTTCCGGCCACTTGAGGCGTTTATAGCATCGTGGCGCTGGGTCAGATATCAGAACTTGAAACAATTATCGAGCGAGATACGCAATAGACCAAGTTGAGTAATAGTATACGTGCACAGTCATGGACTGCCGAACTCGGTATCCCTGGTTATTGCTGGCATAAGACTTGAGGCTGGCGCGCGTCTCGCTCGAATCCCTTGTGTTGCGTTCGTGTGGGGAGGCCTAAACCATCCCTGAATTGGCGGCCTCATTCAACACTCTATAGCCTTACTCAGGACGAGACTCATCATGAGGGTCATTTCGAGTTGTTCAGCTTGATCCTTCAAACCTAGCGTTTACCGAGGGTGAGTGGCTATGCAACTCTACTCAAAATAACTTACGTGCGGATGATCCTCCCCAACATGCATTCAAATTCAAGCATAGAAAACCTACAGAGTCAATGACGAAACAGCCTGGTCTTCGTAGTAAGGGGTTCGTCCAGTCCACTTAAGAGAGTTTGCCTTTTTTTGTTCTTTTTACAGCAACGGTCAAGACGTCCAAGTCTTAATAGGAACCATTGGCTGATTCGTGGCTAATGTTCCTATTTTCGTCCTTCGACTCCTCTAGTGGAACATTATTGGACAATCTTATTAAAAACATTCCTTGTCTCTGTTTGTTACAAGCTCATCGCTTACAAGTTAGACTTGAGCCGTCCTCGACATTCTTTGACTTGCTACCTTCATCGCCTGGTCCGTTGGGCGTCTCAGCTTTCGAGCGTGCTGTCTTTTTCTCAAACACCGCTGCTAGCGGTCTTTGTCAAGTTGTGATGAGGGCTGTCGAGTTGCCAACTGTGATTGGTTATTTGCTGGGACAGGGGGTTTCGTTCGCCGTGATTCAAAGCCATCACATCAGATAGCTGAGAGCCTAAGACCATATCGATATGGCTCCAGCGCCTCTATTCGCAAATCCATGGCCGCACAGGTAATAGTCAGGTCTATATTACTGCACTTCCTGGCACAAAGGCACACCGCTGCATCGGCTACAACCTCGCGATAATGGCTCTGCCTTCTAACGCACGCAAGAGCGCGGGGAAGCGGAGCGTCAAGTCAAATGGTGGATATCGCTCAACTCATTCCACTGACTAGGGGTTTTGTCAAACTTGACAAGGGTGCTGTTCTAAGGTCGTATTGAGCAAATCCTGTTCATGAGCAACAGAAGCCGCAAGCACGCGCAAGATGCAAACCTGTCGAGGCACTTCTTTTCAACGACCCAATCAGTGACTGATCAGCACGATAAATTAGAAACGAACTTTGGATTGGAAGAATTATTCCGTGTTGCGGGTCTGAATACTACCCCATGGATAAAACACTCAACCTGTGACTGCAAAAATAGCATGGCTGGCGATCATTGCACATTGTACTGTATGGCGGTCGCGTCTCTCACGCTCAATGGTACGAAGCATAACGAGAAGCGGCATCTACTATGTGAGTTGGTGCTTGTCACGAAGTACCTGTTAAAGTTTGTCGAAGTCGATGATACTACCGAGTTGTATCCTGGTTTGCCAAGCTCTAGTGTGTCCAAATGTTCCTTCAAGTCGACTTTTACGCAGCTTGGCCCTGTTGGTCGTAGCAAGCATCGGCCATAAATTCGGATCCTTTTGTTGTTCTGTGGCAAGTATCTCCAGAATTCCATCAGCGTCCGCAATGACAAGTGTCATCGAAGGATATGGCTGTGTCGAACGTCGCATGGCCATCGCCGACAGCTTGTGTCATACTCTGAGGGTCCAAGAAACCGTCAAAATCGAACCTGGTAAGTAGTGCTGCAACGGCATGGTTGTAAACAGCCTCAAATGGGTTGTTGGTGGTCAGTTGTTGGTCGAGTTATGCCCCTTCGTATTAACTCCTTGCTTGTTGCTCCCCACCCTGTCAGGATCATGCATCAGATACCCGTTGCCATTATTGTCCTTACGTTGTACGCCGCGGCGGCGCATGTGAAATAAGATGCATTGCGTTGGTTGCTGGCGTGTTGAGTCTTCAGAGGATGCACACTGCTGTTGTCGCCTCATACCCGAAAGCATCAATTCATCCCCTGCGAACCCCGAACAGAGAGAAGAGACAACAGTTTAGATGATGCCGGATCCAGTATCGCCATTTCGTGCTGGCCAGCTCAATACTGTTAGACTGTTACTGATGTCTTTCCGGCGTATGTGTCGGATCTTGACTTCATGTCCGATCGTGCATGGGTACAACCACAACTGTGAACACAATATTAGACCTGTAATATACCTCAATTATAAGCTCGTATTCGGGGGGCTCCTGATATTTAACAGAGATCCCATCATCAAAGCATGGTATCGATATGGTCGATTCGCGAAGTCGCGGGTCGGCAAAGCAGTCAGCCAATCATAGGGCGCTATACCAGATGCAACAAACGTCACATCGAAGAGCCTCAACACTACAAGGATATCTGTCGTGGGGACGATGAAATATATTTTGAAAAACATGTTTCTAAATATACGGCAATTGTTTCATCTAAAAATACATCAAAGGTGCTGATGCTGTATTCATAGGCTCTATATCCAATGATGCTTCAGATGTTATACCTAGCCGCCAGCTAAGCGCCGGCCTTGCATCGCATATCCTCATCGCACAGCTATTCCAGAATAATCACGATCTTGGCGCTTACCAAGGGTGAATATCTTGGGTCAGATATCTTGATGCATATCATCTTTCTTGCAGGTTGGAGAGCAGTGGGTTTGTTCTATTGTTAACTCATAGACGCCGACTACGACAGGCATCCATGCCCTTCACTTGTCATCGTGCAGCACCGGCACTGGGCGTCTCGCTTGGATCAAACTTCAATATGACTTCACTTCCCGAAGCGCCGGTTCTCGCTGAGTTTCCTGTGATCTATACACCATGTGCACTCTCCATTACAAGAACCACGCCCCGTCCTGAAGCTTTCAGGCGCCAAAGATGCAAGTTCCGAAGGAGTGGCAGCGCTATCTCGACCGATTCGAACCACTCGATTGGCGCTCCTGTGCCCTTTTAGGCAATTCGAGGGTTGATAGCAAGCACGTTGGATGTAAGTCGAGCGGGCCCGAGGTCCTGGATGACCTACACCCCTTGATTGTTCTCAGCAACGTTGGCATCTAGGGGTCTTCATGAACCAGGGGGTAAGGATCGTCTTCAGGGGGGATTCGTTTATAATTTTAGGAACATGTTGCTATATTAAGAGATAGCCTCGCTGCAGCCGCTGATGAGCTGCAGGTTCTTTAACACAACGTCATCCGTAGTATACAAAGACGCTTCCTAGCGCCCACTGCATCCTTCATTGAGTGATCTGTTCGCCGGCATCCCTGTTTGCATCAACGGCGCTCACTCATCGATCACTCGCTGCAAGCTCAACGATGAGGATATCCCCCTTTTCCTTCGCCCCGCGGGTTCGAAACGCCCATGTCTTTCCTTCAACACCCTACTCCTCTTTCCTAGGGGGTGTCGGTCTTTACTGCTGCTAATGCAAAGCTTCGAGCTGTCACACAGAGAAGTCCCCAATAACGGCGCTCCAACACTTATGATATGTTTCAGAAATTGTTGTCTGTATGGTCTCGCATTCTCAACAGCCATATATAGATCTTGCCTACACACTAAGCTTAGTGACACCCCGTCTCGTCAGAGCTCGGCCCATGCGTATAACAGATCTCGAACCAACAACTACCGGGTCTGGGAGATCTTATTACCATGCCGGCTCAGATCCCTGTGCTCCTGCAGGAACGTTGCTAAAATTGGCTACGTGCAGTAAGTCACTGGCGCGTAGAGTGATGTACTGTAGTACTTGGACGGTACCTTGAAAAAATCTCACTTCTTCTGTCGTTTGTTGCTCTTGTCACTGACACTACTTAGAACACTGGCACTTCGCTTGTGCGGTGCACCGCTGCTACCGGGGCGTTCGTCTTTGTCGGCAGTGTTCTGTTCGGTTTCCTTGGTCGGGGCCTCCGGGGCCTCAGAGGTGAGGGCTGCTGTTTCTGAAGCATCCTTGCTCGCATCTTCGGCTGCAGATGTGGCGTCACCGTTTGTTTCCTCATTGCTCGTGTCAACGGTGGTGGCCGCGGCAGGAGCTTCGGCGTCATCTACATCCTTCTTCTCTTGGCTGGCCTTGTCGTTTTCGGCTGTTGACTCGGACTCGAGAGGAGCCATGGCTTTCTGTCGCTCGGCCTTCTTTGCTTGTTCAGTCTTGATCTCGTGATCAAGCTTGTCCGAGACCTTTCGGGCATCAAGCAGACTGTTAACTGCGGCAAGAAGTTGTTCATATTGATGCGTAGTCGCTGCAGTAGGCATGATGAGCTTATTAGGTACGTCCAATTCGTTGAGAACATTCGTGATGCGCATCTGCTGCTGGTTCGACTTGTGCGAAAATAACTTGTTGATTTTCTCCGTTCGGAAAGTCGGCCCAGATCCCAGTCGGTCGTGGTGGGTGACACCATAAAGCAACTCCTCTTGCGTCGTAAGTTTGCGTCGCTCTTGTTGCTGTTGCTGGCCCTTCTTGTTGTTTGCAGTTGCCGGTGTGGGAGCAGGTCCGGTAGATTCACGGGGTCCAGTAGATGCAGCTGTACTTTCGCGTCTTCCAGCTTCTTGAGCGGCGGCGGCGGCCGTAGCAGCAGCAGAAGCAGCGGCTGCAGTTTGCGGGGGCATTGTACCAGCAGGACTGTTGCCATCGCCGGGCATGAGCGATTTGCGCTTCTTGGTCTTGTCTGCGGTCATCAGATTCTGCAAGAGATTCTGCAGACCAGCAGAGGATTTGAAAGCATTGATGTCCGTATCCGATCGAGGATAATCAAGGCGGTTGTACAACTCACGACGCTCGTCGTTGAATCGTTCACTACGTGCTAGGATACGCTTAATCTCCAGCAACAGTGACTCTTCTTCACGTGCCTCCTCCCGCGATCGTGTCAAGGCGTTCAGTGCGAACTCCTTTCTCAACTTCTCCTGTTGAGGGTTGAAGTGTGCCATAAGCTCGTGGAGAGAGAATTCCGGTTGCGTCATGTACTGCACAGGCTTCTGCGCTGCCATCATTTTGGACGCGACTTCATAATACCGTGCTTTGAGATCTTCTAGGGTCCGCGACCTTGTTGCAGGCACGATAGCCTTACTCTCGTCGCCGTCATCATCAGCCTCCCCATTGGTGGCTGGAGGGTTCCACTCGTAGCGATCCCATATCAATGGCCATCGAAGGTCGAAATCTTGTGCTAGCTCTAACAAGTAATCTGTCTCCTCCTTGGTCCAGTCAACGTGTTGTAGTGACTGCTGGTACTGTCCCTCGCTATACTGGGGTACCGAAACTTGCACGTTGTATTTTGCAAAAGCGGAATCCTCGAGCTCGTCCTTTGGTGGTTGCGGTCGGTCTTCTTGACTGGTTTGTTCTCGTGATTCGTCGTTTCCCTCTTGCTTCTCATCCTTTCTCCTCCAGTGTCGCAAAGTTAAACTCGAGTCGGCACGCGCCGAGTTTTTAAAAGATCGCATCTCCCATTTCGCAGCCGGTTTCCGGCTCGTAAATCGTCTCTTCTTGAAATGTGTGACTTCGGGGACTATGGCAATGGGGTTGTCGCCGCCAAGGTTTTGTACTTCACGCGCCAGACCCTTTAAGTTTGGTCTGGGCGCGGTAAGCTTTTGCTTCTTGCTTGGCCGGGGGCCAACAGACCCATCTCCCAAGTTGAGAACATCGCGAACGTCGGAAGAAGTCATGGTTGATGTATGTCGTTGGCGAGGTGGGTAAACAGTGGTGAGGTTGGTTGGTCCAAGGAACCTTTAAATTCGAGATTTCATCACCAATTCCATCAATACGGGGCGCTTTCTGCTCTGGTTGTATCCAGCCAGGAATTATTTCGCTTATACTTTTTTCGTCGTATTCGAACCGGCGGTTGTGACGCGTTAAATTTTGGGGGATGGTTTTGGATGAAGTAACTACAGTCTAGTTAGCCTACAGATGCGCCGCTTCTCCAGGATTTGGAAATCGTTATCTCCACGTGACACTTCTGAACCCCCCTGACAAGCCGATCTTTGAACGTGGCAGCTTCGCGGGCGCCAACGCCAGAGCCAGAGCCAGAGCCAAAGGGGGAGAGCTACCATTGACTTCACACATACGACTTTGTTTTTATACAACGTGAAAGGTTTCTTTCCTTCGACCACAAACCGAATCGTTCAATTGCGCCAATTCGATTTGCGCAAAAGCAGTCAACATCATGAAATTCCTCCTTCCCATTCTGTCGCTCAGCGCTGCTGTCAATGCGTTGCACTTCTTCATTGACGGCACAACACCCAAGTGTTTCTACGAGGAGCTTCCCAAGGACACACTTGTTGTCGGACACTACACTGCTGAGGAGTGGGACGATCGAGTATCGGCCTGGGTCAAGCACGACGGAATCAGCATCTACATCAACGTCGATGTATGTTTGTCCTAAACAGCTAGCTGTCCACATGTGAATTCTTCACTAACAAGTTGCAGGAAATCTTCGACAATGACCACCGTGTTGTCTCTCAGCGCGGTCTATCCTCCGGCCGCTTCACATTCTCCGCTGCCGATGCTGGCGACCACAAGATCTGCTTCACCCCGTCATCCAGCTCCGGCCGCACCTCATGGCTCTCTGCCAAGAACCCCAACGGTGGCATCAAGCTCACCCTCGACCTCGTAATCGGCGAAACCAACCAGATTGAGAGCAGCGACAAGGGCAAGATTCAGGACATTACTTCTCGTGTTAAGGACCTCAACGCCCGTCTGGCTGATATCCGAAGAGAGCAAGTTTTCCAACGTGTAAGTGCTATACGTCTTACTGCGATACTGAAAAGAACTTTGAACTGATCACAAGATGTATAGGAGCGAGAGGCTGAGTTCCGAGATCAGTCCGAGTCTACCAACGCCCGTGTTATTCGATGGATCGTTATCCAGCTCATTGTGCTTGGCATTACTTGCACCTGGCAGCTTTCGCATCTTCGATCATTCTTCATCAAGCAGAAGCTGACCTAAATAATCCATGAATCAATCGTTTGTTTACAAGTTGGAAGTTACACTTTGACGATTCAAGTACAGCCATGAAGTTGTCCATTGAGCCGGGTGTTGATGGGATTGCGTTCCATAAAAGAGTAAAAAGGGATTTGCTTGACAGTAGATTTACGACCGACAGTTACTCTGTCGTTGATTAGGAGCTGTGTAATGTTACAAATACATGATGATGTTTATTTCATATCGATGAACCTATATATATGCATGCAAGGATAGAACAAGGGGACTATAATAAAAATGGCAACGCCGTTTTCTTTTCCCATTAAAAAATTGCCAAAACGAGAACTCCCTATAGTGCTCTATCTTCATTCACGACAAATCACCAAACTTGCAAACTTCATCCCCACGCTAACTGCTCGCTCCATCAACACCAGGCAAGACTGTGCATTTTCAGGTAGCCCAATAGTAGCTTTGGTCTCACTCAGTGATTACACGGATATTATGGACAGCGTCATAAGAAATTAAAAAAAAGAAACACCCAACCAGACCCAAAATGCTGCCCTACACCGTCTCGTTGCGCCGTGCTGCGCTGCGGTGAAGATTAAACGAGGCTTTAGTATAATTTCGTGATGGTTGTCAGACATGAGAAAGGAAAGCCCTTTGCCGTAATCCCAAGCCAATATCTGCTTCCCCTCTCGGGCGGTCATGCAAAAATTTCGACTGGTAAAAGGCTGACTAGGTGGCGGAAGGGTTCTAAAGTACCGAGATGATGGGGATCGAGTTCGAATGTGGTTGTCTTTTTTTTCAGTGAGCGACAACGCTTGGGCGAGCAGTTCAGGAACAAGCTTGTGACCCGAACTACTCTGCCGCGGTTGACTACACCCAGCTATCTGCAAACACATCTGTTTGCAACACAGCCTAAGCATCCGCTGGGCGTTCCAATCCCCATCCATTTCCCGTTTTGAACAAATAGGGGCGACCCTCCTCAAACTTGGTCTGTCGTCGTATACAGATCCTGAAGCACAACGCCGCAGCAATGAAGAAACAAAGAAAAGTCTTAGCCATTGGTCAAGGTCGATTTAACCACAGCACAGGGTCTTCATCAGCTTCTGGAAACCACTGGGCTGAGGGTTGGCCTGTTGACCGCTAGCTTGGGTAGGCTGGGTCGCCGGGCCTTGCTGAGAGGTCCTCGGCTGCTGAGGCAGGTTCTGGGCACTGTTCTGGAACTGGGCCTGAGTCGAGCCAGTGGGCGTGGCCATGTCCCGGAGACCCCCAACCCCGCTCCCCCTCTGTGCTGACAATGCGCCGAGGGCGTTTGGCCGATCTCTCTGCTTGCCCATCTGCTTGATCGGAGAGGGAGGAGGGGGTTGCGCGGCGTTTAAACGGCCGACAGTAAGGTTTTGTGCTTGTTGGTGAGAGGTGGTATTCCCGGGACGATGGCCGCTGTGCAGCTCCATCTGGGAGGGCCCAGGGCGAGCATTCGGGTTGTGGAGGTAGGCGTTGCTGTGGTTCTTCGAGTCCCATCCCTTTCCCGAATCCTTGGAGATCTTCATCCAGTCATACTCGCCATCCTCGACCTCGCCGGTGTTCTTGAGTGCCTGTGTGAAAAGCTCGCGAAGGTAGTCGTAGTCGGGAGTGTCCTCGAAACCCAGGTTTCGGACGTAAGTCAAGTACTTGGAGAACTCCTCAGGGAAACCCTCACACAGGTCCTTGATGATAGTAGTCTGCTTCTTTTCGCCGATCTTCTCATACTTCTGCTTGTTCGTGGCAGCCTTCAGGCCCTGCCAGGGGAGGCCACCGCGAAGGAAATACAAGAAAACGTGACCGAGGGCTTCAAGATCGTCTCGGCGTGACTGCTCACGGCCCAAATGAGTGTTGATACTCATGTATCGGGCGGTTCCGGAAAGGGATTTCCGCTCGCGGTAAGGAATATGTTGCTTCGTCTTCGGGTCACGATACTGCTTGGCCATGCCGAAGTCGACAACATGGATCACGCTAGAGGCCTTGGTGCCGGGACGGCCGATCAAAAAGTTATCGGGCTTGATATCGCGGTAGATGAGATTCTTCTCGTGGATGGTCTGGACCCTTGAGAGCATCTGCTTGGCGACCATGACAACTGTCTTGATGGAAAATCTTCTGCCGCAGTGATCGAAAAGATCCTCAAGTGAGGGTCCAAGGAGGTCGATCACCAGGATGTTGTGGAGTCCTTCCTGGCCAAAGTAGTAAACATTGGGGATACCAGCTAGATTGCTTGTTAGCATACAGCCGCACACGTTATTTAGATAAGGATATCTTACGGCAGCCGACAAGGATTTTGTATGTTCGGTACTCGTCGCGCAATTGAGGAGCATCACTCTTGCGAGGTTCCTGATCGGATGTTAGTATGGCCAGTCAAACAGGTAGGGAGAAATGCTGAGCAATTCGGAAACTAACGAATTTGATAGCAACTTGCTGGTTGTTGAGTAGATTGGTACCCTCGAAGATGACACCAAAAGAACCCTCTCCGATCTTCTTACCGACTCGGTAGTGAACGCCTACGACGTTGGATGATGATGAAGCCATTTCGGCGGCGTAGGCGGTCTAGGGACCACCGTTACAAAATGTTTAGACAAATACGGGAAGTCTGGTCGTCGCGATGAAGGCGTAAGTCGTGTTTGGAATCGAAACGGTTTCAAGAAATCGATGCCTGTAAGCGTGCACAAAGCGACGGTCAGTATTGACGAGACTTGATGAAATGTTTGGTCCTGCAGGCATAAAAAGCAAGAAATGAGGTAGATGAGAAACAAAAGTAGCGGCACTGCTCGCGGTTGGACGGGACCAGAAGATGAGGCGACAGACAGGTTGGCCAAGTTGGGTCGCTTTGCTAGGTGCTGGGATCTTGATTGGAGGCGCGGCAAAAAAGACAGTTCCAACCCGAGAACGCAGCCGCCAGCCGCAGCTTCAGTATGGGCAGCCCCCTGTTGGAGAAGGCGAGTAGGTCGATTTCACGCGTCGTAACGAGTCAATCCAGCAGTCGAACGTTGTGTTGTTGCCGGTAGGATTCGCAGAGTCGAGAAGATCCAAATGTATTGATCGAGAGCAGGAATCCGGAGTAGATCAGATCACATCAGATCACATCAGGTTGTTGAATATCGACGCCTGGGGAGCTCCCTTTTTGTCGCGGAGAGACGACCGAACCACAACACAGCTGAACAGACCACCAATACACAGTGCCGTGGACAAACCCGGGTCGAGTAAACGCAAAAAAGCCAATTTCACTCACCAGAATTAACAGAAGAGATGCCAAAATACAATAGAGAAAGGGCAGCTCATAGGGCTATCGATTAAAGTCGAGTCGATTCGGAGGGAGAGTCGATCGAAGGGGGACGCCCCAAGAGAGAGAGCGAGAGCAAGCAAGACGATGTCGGTAACGTTGATGGGGAGATCAAGTTTGGAAAGGGGAAAGAGAAGCAGTGGAAGAGAAGACCCGACCGGGACGGGAGTGGGAATGGGAATGGGAGAGACTGGAGAGCCCACTTCACCTGCAGGCACTGCTCCATGGGCTTGCTGCACCTCACCTCAGTTCTCAGCACAGCCAAAGCAACCTACCTACCTACGCACAGCACAACACAGCATAACACGGCGTTAGCACAACATAGCACACCCAGCAATGGGGGGACCTAGGGGGGAAAAGCCCAGGCCATGCCAGGCCAGGCACCTCAGAAATCAAATCAGCGGTCCCAACTCCACTGGACTGCGAGGGAACAGCCCCGGTCCCCGGCCACAAGGCGGGCGGGCAACCTACCTCCAAGGTACTAAGCATGGATGAGAGCGCTACAGAATGGAACAAGCGAACCTACCCTGGGCGCCCCAAGGGGGCCAGGGCCTAGCACTAACAATGCCCGTACGCCAACCAGCAACCGACATTCGACCTGGGCTTCCAGAGGGTCTAGGCCAATCCGCTCCTAGGGAGATGACCAGCCGGATGCAGTAGGAGGTACATGCACCTGAGGCTAGCAAGGTACCTCGAATAGGAGTATCCGTAAACCAGTTCAGCCACTTTTCGAGTTATGTACTGTACAGCGTTTGGTGAAGCACCTGTCATCTGTCAAGGCGCAAGAAAGTGATAAAGTTGTGCCAAGACCCTCGAGACACTGTGCATAGTTTAGACTTTGTGTAGTCCATGTCTACGTACTTGAGCAAAGAGTATCGTGTATCATCTACTCTGTATCTGTACGGATATCCGTATCCCATGAATCTCTCTCGTAACTTTAGGTCTGGTGGTTTCTCTTTTTTTTTCCCTTGAGCCCCCCTGTGAGTCCCGGACGTTTGATCCTTTCTTTGATTTTTATGAAAAACTAACGACAATTATCGTGTCAGATCCCAGTTACTACCAAGTCGTGGGTCAAGAGGGACGTGATGTATAAAAAGGTTTATTGCCTCGGTGCCATCACCTGGACAATGCGAAAAACACTTAACACATGCAGCACATAGCCATTGACGTATCTAAACTCATCGGTGAGCCCAAATCAGAATAACTCTTGCAGAATCTCTGACAGAGGAATTGCTCACATAACAGATATCGTCTCGATATTCATCTCTCTCGCCAAACTGGTCACTGGTTGATCCGCATGCCTACAAACTCCGTCTGTGCTCTCGCAGCATTTCCCCAATGGATTGAATGAACGACTGGACTGGACTTGACTCGGCGCTGTCCGCTAATTCAGTGGAGTGCCCTAACGTACCTAGGTAGAATGTATTCGTATGGATACAGAACAATCCATGGCCCCAACGGCGGAGCCGGGGTACAAAACTCTACCTTGGCTAACGCGCAATTTCCCAGCCTCTCGTCAGGTACCGGTACTGGGCCCCGTACCTTAATATTCACCGTCTGTCATCTGGTCTGTGATGCTATCGACAAGGGTCAAACGGTTGAGATTCAAGGTTCTTGTCGGCGAGAATCTGTTTCTGGCTCTCTACTCTGGCACGGAAGAGTGAGACCGATCCTTGGGCCTGCAGCCGGTCAGAACACACGTACATACGCACACGCAAAATGTCCAATTTCGAAACTGTCCTCTCATCCATTGGGGGGAATGAGTGACGGATCTACGAGCTGTGCTGTGAGTGCAGGGGGAGCTTGTTGAGCATTCGCTTGACACCATCACTTCGTCTACCTGCTGAAACGTAAGTAGTTACTTAGTATACAACATGACAGAGCAGAACAGTTTCTAGTGCAGACGATCTACCTCGCTTCACTAAAATGCCTCGCTTCTTGTCGTGATGCCTCTCCTCTTGTCTTGACCGCAACATGATCCAGCAACAAACAAACGTACCTACTACATATACCGCAGTGGGTATCGGGTTCCTTTCTCTCCCTATTGCCAAACTTTAGTCTGCTAGCGATTCATTCATTCACTCTATTTCTCCAGACTCGAATAGTTTTAGTGTCAACAAGTTACCTTGATCAACGTATTGGATGCATCCATAAAGTCGCAGCACCACACCAAAAGAAACAAGACGTTGCTAGCGCCCGTCTACAGTGCAGCAATGTACATATGTATCACACTCTCGTGTCTGGGCCACGATGGAAATATTTCCGTTGCCCATTCTTCGATCCAAATTCCTGCATAATGGTATCCTCTTTTCGTTGATACTCAATATCGTTCTTCTTCGCATGGCTTACGATTCGTGTCTCCGCTCTCATGAATCGACTGCGTTCACCATGTGTCTTGTTCGTAGAATTATCCAACAATTTAGCTCGCCACCAAACAATCCGCCTTTCAGATCTTTTTGCTGAAGCTACCCCGGCTCCAACAGCAACAACTGACCTAGAAGAGACAATCATGACCAGGGGGTCCCCCGCCTGAAGCGGCTCTCAGTCTCGGCTGGCCCTTGTTAACTCGATTCTCGTCACATCAACTTCCACCTCCCTTTTTTTGTCTGTATCGTGTGTCTCCTTATTATTAGGTTCAGGTATGCATGTATATACTCTGTATGTACTGACTAGATGGTGGGTTAATCAGATGTAGGCCTAGGCCCTGCAGATGCAGGTCCCTTACTCTAGTCCTACAGTCATTCGTACAACAAACAATTGCAGTCAGTTACTTGCCACAATTGCCAACACATGGCCTTTGTACACGTACATGCACTTGCCACACCAATCAATCATGTTCAATCGTAGCTTTTTTTGGTTCAAGCTTACGAGTAGAGTGATGAGCCTCTCTCACCTTCGTCATGTTCCATCTCACTCTCATACTATGATCCTGCCAGCCTGCGTATTATCTCATCCATTCCACTAAGCCTCTTCATGTTTACGATCAGAGCAATGCTTCGCATAAACTATATACTTGTGCTACGTACTTTGAGACTGAGTGCGGTTCCTCATTCGTTGTCGGGCCAGGGTTAGAGCAAGCCTGAGTCCAATACAATACGTACCAGCTTGTGTAAGACCCGTACGCAGGTACCCTACTAATCCTCGTCATCGCAGATTCCTTATTTGCTTTCCCTGTTTCTAACAATATACTGCACGGCACATACGTGGATACCTAGGTAGGTATGTACTGGTTGCTGATGTTCCTTAGGGAAGGAAAACACTCAAGTGCACGTCACTCTCGGAGATTTGACATTCTTCTTCCCTGTTGAAATTTCCGAAATACTAATCTCTAGCGCTCAGTCGGTCAGATCAGACATTTATTGCATTAACTTATAATACGTAGGCCAATTACATTCTGCATGTCAAAGCTCATTTTAGCTTTTCAACTTGGGATCGACCAATTGCAATTGCGATCGATCGTTTCTGATTGACAATGAGACGCTGCGATATATGATAATTGTATAAAGATTATTACATGCTTCCTCATCATTCAACGTTTGGCTTCGTCTGAACTTGGACCCTTCATTACTGTTGTCATGGCATGACATGGTCGGCCTCGGTACTAAGCCTTGCCGAGTTAATAAACCATGACAAAGGATGTACCGGCTGACTTCGTTCCGTTTCCTACCGTTTAATATTCGTGAGTATTAAGCTGCAATGAGTATGGTCTCGAACTCTTAAGCTGTTGTATAAGAGCATGGTTTCATATCATGAGGCTTGCGGACGACTGACATGGTCAATCCCTTGGTTGAAGAACATATCTGCTGCGTACAATTCGTCAATCCCTTCCAGAACATCAGATGTCCGAACGAGATCTAGGGGCAATCTCATTGTATTTCGGATGGTTAACACAATCTTGATGGGCGAGTGAAAGTTCCCTGTCACGATTAGGCGAGAAAGAAATCAATGCCACGGTGGAAGGGTTAAATTTTACGATTTGATATAATAAAGTAACCTAGAGAAACTAGTCTCCTCTTGCAGACGCAGAACATACATACTAGACCTATAGTACATAATAATACAAGTTCTAGTGAGTTACTGGCAGGTGAACGGATATTATATGTAATTGTATAGGGTAGCTATATTGACAGGTAATACGTCAATCAACTTGTCTCCATGGGACAAGCATGAGTCGATACCAAGTTACAACAATTAAGTGCTTCAAAGTTCTATTTGCCAATCGTATATCATTTTCAGTTACTTGGTCATGTTACATGCTTAACATCATCTTAACAATACAACGTTGAACCAACAAGACAGTACAGCTTGTTGCATTTCAAGCTGAACAACACTTGGCTCTGAGGTTCCGTTCCATTCCGCTGAGTAATTTCCGTCGTTAGATTCAGTATGTTACGGACGGAGTCTCGAGAGCACATTCGAAACGAAACAGTACCCTTACCTTACTAACACCAGGTACCGCGTTTCAAGGTGTAGTCTTTGTAACAAAGGTTAATTGTTGAGAGGCGCCCGGCGGTGGCCTGATCATCATAAATAGTTAAGGGTCCATATTGTTGAGCGGATCGACGTTACCCTCGAGAGTTTTAGACTTCCATTATGTCGATCTCATATACACTCACCGACCTGATCGTCAACCTCTCACGAAAGAAAATATTCATGCATTTGGCTGATGCTTCAGGGATAGATCAACCGTTACTCAAGTCTTTGACTGGTTCGAAACTTGGAGACTGACTTGGCAGGCGTTGCATACCTATGAGAGATTCAATGTGAGATTTATGCAATAGCAGATAACCACAGGGACACATTGATAAGCATGATCTGATGGATACAGATATCGCACACCTGGCATATAGCATATCCAATAGTGTGATATCAACAACAACAAAGGTTCTCGCTTGTATCATGAACTGGGTCTGAATGTGTTTCCGCTTACCAATTGAGATGTTATTTCATGCGATTGCAACAAAGTAGAATGGCCAAGTCCGATTATCGATGTTCAGGGGGTTGAATGTTTTTATGAGATGGATGGGGAAGATACACGAATCTGTAGTATTAAACATGTCAACTAGCTGGAATTTATTGCTAAGGAACTTAGTGTTAGGCTAAAATTTCTCACCACGAGTTGAAACCTTAGCTCTAAGAGGACCACTCATTATATCGCCGTGTGACAATAACTTGATATATTTGTGACTCTGTCGAACGTGGTGGAGATTTATCCGATTTGACACGCTGATAAGGATCCCGAGATTTGAAGTGAAGCAACATTCATAGTAAATGTATCTCAGGGCACTATCGAATTTGAAGGCGCGTTTAAATCTGGAGGGGTTGACATAATCACGGAGGGATGTTGAAGATGGCGGCACGATAGATATCCCGTAAATAAACCAATTTTGAGATATGACAAATCTTAGCAAGGGCAGCTTATATCGCATCTCCACTTCGATCGAGTAGATGAATGTTAAATACCAAGTAAGATCCAATTCATCCTTAGGTCAATATCATAACCACATCTGTCTTCTATCATAATGAGCCCTTCGCAGTTGCTTAACCGGTTTCCTTGGGCGAAGAGCCCTCTCATCAGCAATGCACCAATGCTCGGAATAGCCACACCTCGCATGACGGCCGAAGTCACCAAGGCTGGTGGTCTTGGTAAAACTCACTTTGATAACTTGACTTGCAAGATATTTCCGAGTTATCTGACATCCAACACCAGGTTTTCTCCCTTGCGTAGCATACATTGAACCCGACTCGGAACATGTCAATAGGCTTGCGGATCACTTTGACGAGGTGCGGGCCCTTCTCGGGGCGGATCACTCATCTGATGGCACACTCCCAGTTGGGGCAAGCTTCATAACCAGCCATGGCTCCATAAGCTACTTTGAGGAAACGGCGTTGCCACTCATAGCCAAGAACCGCCCAGCAGCGGTATGGCTCTTTGCTCCAGATGGTGATCTCAAGCCTCACAGCAAGATCATCCCTAGCCTCAAAAGACTCGAGCATCCTCCTGTTGTGTTTGTGCAAGTCGGGAACGTGGCCGTAGCTCGAGAGGCAGTGGACGACGGCGCAGATGTACTGGTAACACAGGGTGTTGATGCTGGTGGCCATCAATTTCGTCAAGGCTCGGGCATCGTGAGCTTGGTCCCGGAAGTGAGGGACATGTTGAACAAAGAGTTTTCAGGTAGAGGAATAAGTATTGTGGCTGCGGGAGGTATTGCTGATGGGAGAGGCGTCGCTAGTGCCTTGGTTCTGGGTAAGTGTACAAACCAGGGACGTTTATTATAAAAGGGACTAACAATGTCTAGGTGCCGAGGGAGTCGTGATGGGAACCAAGGTGAGTGGCGGCCAAGACTTAATTCGCGATAACCTGCTAAAACACAAGACCTAGTTCACTATCGCGCCCGAGTCAAACTATCCGAAGATTCGAAAGCAAAAGGTTCTCGAGGCTGTAGACGGAGGCGTATCCACGTTCAAGTATATCCCTTTCCCCATTACATGAAGACTCAATACTTACATGATACAGATCTACCTTTAACGACAGGATAACCAACAGTCCACTCTGGGGACCTCTTTATGACGGACGTGCCATCGTCGGTCCTATTCATGAGAAGTTTATTGCAGGAGCAAGCCTGGAAGAATGCCAGCGAAGTCTCAAGGAAGACTATGAAGAGGAAGAAGCTCGCTATATCATCAATACTTGGGCGTGAGTAATGTCATTGTCTCTGGCGTGTATATACATACCTACTGACATGAATAGTGGAACCGGCGTTGGGCTTATTAACAAAGTACAACCTTCAGGCGAAATTGTTCGCGAGGTTCGCGAGGAGGCCAAACGTGAGATACAAAGAGTAGCTGGTTTGGTCTAAGATGCGATATAGATCGTGAGCACTGGTGGCTGTCACGTTCGATATATCAATACATGAACCCCTCTTCAGTAAAGGACTGAAGAGAACCTAGTCATTGTATCGGGACTTGTGTACCGAGTTCAATAAGATAGCAAGCAACCATGTCGTTTGGCAGTTGTATGAAATAGACACGAGCTCGACGACAGATACAGACTGACCAAACTTGTGTTGTGCTGGGCAAGACATAGTTACACATACAGTACATGAATCGGTAGCCGAGACACGACCAACAATATCTCCACTGAGCGTTGTAGTTGATGTTTCTCTTCTATCATGTTGAAAAGGTATCAAAATTGATATCGACGCGTATACTCCTATATGCATTCGCATCCAGGAAGTATGGAGCGATTGACAACCAGCAGGTAGATATCATACAGAAAGAAACAACAAAATAATGCACGATGCTATCCAAAAAGCCATATAAGAAACACGCCTCAACTACAGCTTGGCCTTGTCCTGGGCCTTCTTCAGTACAGGGTCAAGCTTGGTCGCCTTCATGACGTTACCCTTGATCTTGAGCTTGCCGCCCATGAAGAGACGCTGGGCATTGGCCTTGCCAGCGACAAGCTTGCCAAAGTTCTCCTCGGAGAGGACAAGGGTGACTAGAAAACGGAGATGTCAGTTAGAATTGCGCCAAGCAAGCGCGTGTGTGTTGAAGTCGCGTCATACCATCAGGCTTTTCGCCGGTGCCAGTCGCAACCTTTCCGGTCTCCTTGAGATCGATATGCCAGCTGGCCTCTTCGCCGCTCGCGTTCTTGAGTGTAAAGGCGTAGACGCCGTTGCCCTGCTTAATGGCGTCCTTGCGATCGGCATCGCTGGCGTTGATAGCCTGTTGGATGGCGTCGAAGGCGGCCGAGGCGGGGAACTTGTCTATTAATAGGAGTCAGTCTCGGATGGTCTTAAGTCGGCAGAGATGATATTCCATGTCACAGAGGACAATTATGGATATGGACAGTTTCTTGCGACATACCGTTCTTGAGAGACATGGCTGCTAGTTGGATGGTATGAATTGAGGTTAATGGGTGCAATCAGAACAAGAGTATACAGTTATGAAAAGGTTGAGAAAACGTGGGGAGAAACGACCGAGGTTTTAAATGTGACGGACAGTCGTTGATCTTTGAGGTTTCATAGAATCTGGGGGCTTCTCAATTTGGGGTCCTTTATTGATTGCATGTGATGCGAACCTCGGCGGATCTGGGGGAGACGGGGACGGGACGGGGGATGAGATCATCCATTCATACCACATGTTTCCTCCCCCACAAAATGCACCATAAACCGGGTAAAAGACTACGACCACGCGGGGGGAGATTCCTTTCACTACTATACCTCTGGAAAGAAAGACTGACTCGGGCACGCAAATATTGTGACCACGTGCTTTTTGGTATTCCCAAGCCATTATAGCCACTGGCAACTGCCGACAATTTCATTCCATCAGTTCAAAGCTCTCGTCAGCTTGCAGATCATCCAGTCAACGACCGAGTACTAATTAGGGTTTGTTTCCATCAACTCCCTGGCGATGGATCATACGTAGCTAACTGGATAGCCATTTGCACGTGAGAATGCCGACTTTGCTGATCATTATGTATCTATCTTTTTTTTTCAATGCCTACCTAGGTATCCGGCTTCTCATATGCCATGCCCAACATCCTATAGCTGCCATTCAGGCACAGCGAAGTCTCGTTGCTGGGGCCAGTTTTCCGGTCTGGTTTATTCCGAATTAGCAATGTCAAACAACTAGCACAAATTCAAAGCACATGACATACCTGGTTAGAAACAAAACGGCCATACGCCGTCTCCTCTCATCAATATCCTCAGAGGCCGTCAAGCGCAGCCAGTCGCCGAGCCATCCTCTCAGCTCAGTCTCGCTCTTGCCAAGTGTATCAATACCTCGTTCAGCGCACGCAATTCGTAGTTCTTCGTAGTGGAGTCCCATAGGACCACCATCCTCGACGATATTTCTGTCATCACCCTCCAGATACGCCATGCGAAACCGTCCCTTGGCTTGCCACATGCCAGGCGGGAGAAAGCCTAGGCGATCCCAGATTGTACCACTCAAATGCAGAGACTTGAGAACATGAGCGCGAGCGACGGATTGCGTAACTCGCGGGCTGAGGACGCCGTGGGGATATCTGGTTTCCAATTCGTCAAATGAAGCTTTGCGGCGCTGCTCTGCCTTCTCCAGAGCTGCGAATATTTGCGTTGGTATCCTGCACGGATACGGTACTACGCTGTCGACGTAGGCAACAACCAAAACTGTGAATTCCCCAATGACAATCAACATAAGCCCAAACAGAGGCAACCGTATCATATCATGTCGCACTCGCCAGAGGAGGACCCAGTCCGCTCTGGAAAACGTTTTGGGTACATAATGCGGCTTGGATATCGAGGGTCGGTCGTCGGCAGGCGTCCGCTGAAGCTTTTCGCGAAGGAGACGTCGACTTGTCCATACGTTCTTGAGGCCCTGTTTGTAGAACTTGAGGTAACCTTTTCCCAGCTCAAAGTAGTATTTTGGCGCTGATTCGAAATCTCTTCGTCGAGGAAGCGTGAGCGGTGGCGGTCGAGTGACGTCGGGAGGGTTGATGAGCGGGTTCAAGCTCTTTGGGCCGTCATTATGGATGGAACGGGATGCTATTCGCAGCGGGATTGGAGACCGTGACAATGAAGTCGTTGTGAGAAGTGGCCAATGGTGTAGAGTCCGACTACTCTGGCAGAGTTGCCCTAGAATTTGAGAGCTCATGATCATAAAGTGAGCTCTAGGTGAGGTTATGTCTAAGTTTTGGAGGGGAGCTTTGGAGACCAAGAGTTCGAAATCTCAAAACTTGATGCGTCATTGGCCAGGCTGTCCGTTCGTTGACGTCGGCGAACTTTTGGATGTGCCGATCTTCAGGTACCGTCACAACAACGTCAATTGAACGTTTCAGCGATGATATGCTGCTATTGGATATAGTTCTAGAAAGGTAAATCTGTGAATATTCGCTAGTTTTTTCTTGCTTTTGTTTGACCAAGGCACGTGCTACACAATGTTTACTATGTACCTACTATTTAATAGGTACGGAGTAGAGTATATAGATAGTATGCTCAGTGAAGTCCGGGTTGCGGCGATAGATGAAATTGCAACACGAATTGTCGTTTTTAGTATGGGAATATTGCGATAGGCCTACTTCCTATAGAAATTCTGTCGATTCACCATGTTAGCACGTAAAAAAACACAACAAACATTTCTATCAATGTAAAATTCGAGTTACCCTAAAATGCAAGAGGCCACCTTGCGTTGAAAGACAATTGATAATGCAAGTATCCGTACTTGGCGAACATGGCCCCTGGTACAACACAGGCAAAGCTCCAGGGGATCGTTTCTCGGTGAAAGAAAAGATCGGCAAGTGCCTTGCATTAATGTATATCGGGGATTTCTTCACCTGCCATTGGGTCACCAAATCCAGCCTCATTCTTCATTACCAACCTCCAGTGAACAAAGTGTTAGGCTGCTTGTTAGGTTAGGTTAGGTTCCGAATGGAGACGGTTGCCATCCGAGATCTGCATGTTAGTTACAGTAGCGGTCAATTTCACGGGGGTCGTCAATCGCTGTCTTCATGGATCTCAGCTGAGGTCCTCTTGGCAACTTGATGTCAAACCCTAGGGTGGGCCACTGTTGATATGCAGCTCGTGTCGACATACTACTACAGAATAGGAACGCAATTATTGATCAATATTGGGGGGCATGTTTCTATAGACAATATGTGTATATACGTATATGAGCCACTGCAATTGAGATTATATGGGCTACCTAGGTAGGTACTGTATTTCTACATCCAGTACAGACATTTCTCACTGGCACTAAAATGACATCAATTAGACAGTTTAATAATAGTAGGCGCACTTTTTTTGCGGGGAGGTAGCAAATTTATACGTGCTGTACCGACGATCCAGTCACGTCAACTCCACCAGGTCTCTCGTTACCGACTTCGAAATTTCTTCTAGAACGGACTGAACCATATCGTCAATTCTGTCAGTGCAACTTTGAACATCATTGAAAAACTCTATAACACAAATCAAGATGGTATGTCCGTCCTACTTCCATCCCTTTCCACTCTACACCCAGACCCTACACATGTGAATGACTTACTTAACTCCGTCTATAGGTTCATGCTGATGCATCAAACTTTGCCGAGGGCGTCACTAAAGAGGATGCCTATGAGCAAGTGCTCTGGCAGGCCGAGGGCCTAGTCACAGACCAGCGTAACTGGGTTCGTCAAATCACTTTGTGTATTGGATGCACTTGACTCACCTTTTAACCCATTGCCATTTTTAGGTTTGGTGAGCAACTCAAGATCCCTTACATGCATATGTGTCTGACAATTCTGCAGCAATCTTTCAAACGCCGCCTCTCTACTATGGCACGCATACAAGTCCTTGGGTTCACCAAGTAAGGACGTGAACTGGGCTGGTAGGTCACAACCGTCGCAAACCCACATGACGATCAATAATGACACTGTCTCCGACTGAAGGGTTCTATGTCCTCGACAAGTCATCCAAAGACCCGCAACTTATCCTCGGCCCATTTCAGGGCAAAGTGGCTTGCCAGACCATCAAGTTCGGCAAAGGCGTCTGTGGTACGGCGGCAGCAACTCATGAGACACAACTGGTTCGAGATGTGGAGGAGTTTCCTGGACACATCGCCTGTGACGGAGACAGTAAGAGCGAGATCGTTGTGCCTATCCTCGTTGCTCAGGACGACGGCTCCAAGAAGCTGGTGGCTATCATTGACATCGATTGTGCTGAGCTGAATGGCTTCGATGAGGTCGACAAGTCACATCTGGAGCAGCTTGCGGCTCTGCTCGCCACGAGCTGTGACTGGTAGTTGGATAGCATATGCAATGACACAATATGACCGACCAACAAGGATCGCCAACATTCCTCTGAGCAAGCTTTTGCAAATCTCTTTCCTTAATGCGCTTGAGATTGAATACTCCGCGTTGGCCTGGCCATGGCAATCATGCCGTCATAGTCTTGATGCAGTCGAGATTTGTGAAAATATTGGATCTTGTTGACATCGAACAATACTGCACGTCCCTTGTTGACTTCCGTTCGCTTTCTTCTGCCCACTTATATCAGAAACCACTTTTTGGTGATGAAACCCACAATCCTGTAGCGGTATAAACTGTCATATTAGCAATGGGGATATGTACGGCCGTTGTGCGAAACCGGCTTATACCGTAATGGACGTAAGCCGAGAGGGGAAGTCAATAGTTTGAGAGTTCATGTCTTAGCAGAGAATAGAGAATAGAGGGGCCTGACACTATTTCTTTGTTTCCCATGGCAACCCGAGTGCCCTTTACCGCCGCAAACATGCTGTGACATCAAACCGGATTCGGTATCACGATGATGAATGTTTTGAAGAAGGTTGTTCCTGGCGTTCAGCCAGCCATGGAACGATCCAGCCAGTGGGTCGTGCAATTGGGGATCTCGACCGAGGACAGGACATCTCCCAATTAGACTCGGAAAGGTTGAGAGCCGTTATTACTCCAAAAGACGGGCCAACTGATGATAAGTGACATTCAAAGCAGGGGTCTCTCAACGCCCAGGGCCCGTTATCCCGGCTCTGCTTTTGGGTTTGGAGAGCGCCTCAGCGATTTGCGTTAGAGTAAGTTCCACAATCTAGATGGGCCCTCGAGTGCACGATCACGTTGTCAGGCTTGGAGATTGGTGCTTTTCGCTTTCCGCCATTGCCCAACTTCAGTATAACTCCAGCCATCCAAGGCGGTAAAGAGACTCTTGACATGGTATAGCCAGCACTGACCACGATTGATCTCGTGAACGGAAACCGATACGATTTAAGGTCCAAGTTCAAGAAAAAAGTCATGATTCCAAGTTGAGAATAATGAATCGCTCGAGGTGGAACTGGCAACGTCAGCCAGTAGCTTGGCAATCGCGAGTCCGAATCTGCGTCTGAGCCGGTACGCAATGGCTGTGTGGCTGTGAGCACAACTTCGCCAAACACGCGCGTACAATGAGTGAGTCTACATAGAGTATCTTTTCTATTCCCGAATGTGGTGTGATGTAGGAGTATGGCAGTGCGGGTAATGGAGAGTCATGACTGGTGCAATGGGTTAAAGTACGTATCTCATTCTCAGGTCCTTCTCTCACCTCAGAATTAAAGCCATGATCTGGATGAAACCGTCCATCCATCCACTGATGGGGGTCTGTCTTTCTTCGTTCCTGAAATGCCGAACCAGGCTGAGGTGGATTCCATGGATTTCCAGTCCCTGAATGATCCCCTGATTCGGATGAGAGCGGGAGGTCGGAAAAAACAAGGCCTTTTGATCTTTCACATGGTTTGTCCTATGGATTCTGTCCATTCGTGCGAATGTGACGCGACTTTGCTGCAACTGACCATTTCTATCGATGCAATTTTCGATGCTGCCAAGGCCCCAGTCCACATTCCCTGGACGCACACAAACTTTAGGTGCTAAGTTAGAGCTTCTCAGCTTTCCCCTGTTGAATCTGGGCAAGTATTCCCTGTAAATCCCCCAGAGCCAGTCGACGAATAGGCGGCTCTAGGGGTTGCTTCAGCCCCTGCAGTAGGTGCACCAGCCTCCTTGTTTCCAGCCCGCCCAAGCCCAGCCTCCCGTCAGAGGCTCCACTGCTGGTGTTCCACTGAGACCCACCCGATTACCGCTTTCAGCCCCCAACCACACGCAAGCCCAGCCGTATACAACGCCTCGATATCCTGCTCCATTGCATCGATTCATTTGTTACAGAGAGCGATCGAATGCTCTCTTTCACTTGAAAACTCACCCTCTCTTGTTCAATACTCAGAGAGTATAGTTTATCCTCAGCGGCTGGTCTACTAATTTGAAGCCTACTCATCTCTACGTTATCTATCACGCCCGCCCGTCTGCCCGCTTCGTTTCGCTTTGCTTCCTCGTTATTACAAGCTGTCGGGTGCCAGTCATTCCGTCATCGCGCTCTCTACCTACTCTCACCTATTCAACTCATTCAGCTTGTTCTCGTTATAACCCCGAACCGACCGATTACTTTCTGTCCTTTCAATCCAAGCACTCTGGAACGTTCGCTCTACCAAAAGCTTAATTCCACTTTATACCCAAATTCCTCTTAGCCCGGTACTGTCATTCAACGCCCAGCTGGTTCGTTTTAAACTTTACCTTTTTGACTGTTCATTCTCCGGGATTTCATTTATCGGCTATTTCATCATTCTGGATTCGACTTCTTCCTGTCAGGCGTCGTCTTTGCTTTCGCGCTAGTCGTATTATCGTTCCTAACACCAGCCCGACTTTGGATCTACCAAAACCGAACTATCTTTAGTCAAACAGCAACCATTTTTCATGTAAACAAACCGACCGCACTGATTATCGAAACCCCTCATTCGCTTCATCCTCCACACTGCACTGTCACTCTAGCCTTTGTGCGCAAAGCTGCAATGGCTGCCAAAGTCAAGAACCTCATGAGCGCAGCGCACACTGCAGGCATCTTTGCCGATATTGCAGTAGATGGCCCAGAAATCGGAACCCTGGTCGCTATCGTCGATCGAGCCAAAAATTTGCCGAATCGCAAGACAATCGGAAAGCAAGATCCCTACTGCGCAGCCAGGTTGGGAAAGGAAGCTAGGAAGACAACAACTGATGTCCGTGGTGGACAAACGCCAAAGTGGTAAGACTTCCAATCTCAAGGGATTATTGAGGATCAGCTGACACTAACTCAAATATTAGGGATCAGGAGCTGCGATTCACAGTTCATGACTGTCCAGATTACTATCAACTCAAGCTCTCTATATTCACAGACGATAAACGTACAGACTTGATTGGCGAGTCATGGATCGATTTGAGGGCAATTATCGTCCCTGGCGGTGGACAAAACGATTTTTGGCAAACATTGACCTGTAAAGGCAAATATGCTGGCGAAATCAGAGTTGAAATCACCTTCTACGACTCTCGACCCAAGCCCGATAAGCCGGTAGCGAAACCAAAGCAGATCGCAGCAGCTGAACCAGACCAAGGATCTGTTAAACAAAGAACTCCCGTGAAAAGGCGTCCTTTGCCATCGGATCCTGTCACTGGTGAAGCTCCATCTGTGTCGCCCCCTGCTCCAGCCCCAGCTCCAGCTCCGGCACCTGCACCGTTGCCAGTACCAGCAGCAGCACCCTCAGAAATACCAGCTGGTCCTGACCACCGCACACCTCCACGAGCACATGCCAAACAGATTTCTCACTCGGGCAATTTTATACCAAGTCAATCACCCCTTCAAGTTGTTGAGTACAACACCCCGCCTTCACACTCCCGTCGTCAAACGGAACAGTATTCCACATCCCCACATGCGCATATGCCGCAGGAATATACATCTGCAACCCGTGGAGATGCGTCTCGTCCGTCTCGAAGGTCGATGATCGCTTATGAGGAACCCAGACAGTACGATGACAGAGAGTATAGCCCCAGATACGCACCTCAACAGGAGCAGATGGATCCTCGTGGTCACTACACATCTCAGCAAGATTTCTATGACCAGCCGCCGGCATTGTTAGATGACCCAAGGCAGTACTCTCCTGTAGAGAATGAGCGTCCTCCACCACCGCCTGCACACCGGATGAGAGGGAATAGTTCAGGGCAAGAGCTTGTACCGAGAAGAAGCATGGAGACGTCGCCAAATAAGCTTCCACAGATGAGACATGACGTCCTGAGACACGAGGCTCAGAGACAACAGATGGTGCCATACCCCGGGCGCCCAGCTTTCCGGGGGTATGATTCAGCCCCTGCTGCTAACCAAGTCTCTTCTCCCAACTCGAACGTCTATGATAATATGCCGAGACACAGCTCTTATGATGCGAGTTACGATCCTCACTATCGATCTATGCAGCCCACAGTTGAGGATGTACCTGATGCTTCCAGTCCGTCAGCGCAAAAATATACGCAGAATGGCTCGCAGTTCCAACGTTCTGACGAACTTTGTTTCGACGAAAACCCCAGCCCTGCGCCTCTGGTCTTGCGAAGGTCCCCTGCCCCAGCTCAATACCGAGAGGATTACTCACCGACCCATTCCCCTAGAGGATACCAGAATCCTGAGGACTGGCAAGTTGCTCTGTCATCGTCTCACGGTCGAAGCTACTCCAGAAGCCCTGTCGATAATGGATATTACTCTCACAATGGTCAAGGCAATTATGCAGACTACCCACCTAATATGAACGCTTCGCATGTGCAAAGTCAGCACAACCATGCGCCCCCAGCTCTGCCAGCGGCTCTTGTGCCAGGATTGGACGCAAGCCAATCTCAAGAATTGACAAACCTTATCTACGAGGACCGTCGGCACGACCGAAGGCAACACTCCCAGAGCATGTCCAGCATGCCCACGCCTCCTCGAGGGCGTCCTAGGAACGAGTCCTTTCAAGGACATAACCAGTCACCACCTGACCAAGGGTATGGTCAGCCACCAGCTGAGCATGCGTATGCTGTCCAGCCTTACAACCGACGGGCTATTACTTACAATCCACCGGAACAACAAATTGTGAAGCATCGAGGCGTCTCCCCTGACCCACGCACAAGCCCGAACCCGCACCACAGAATCAAGCGCAAGTCAGTGAGCCCTGCGCCCCCTCCTCTTGAAGACCAGAGGAGGAAGTCAGATATTCCTTTTGGACCTGATTCATATGACGCCCTCAACCCCAGTCTTGTCTCATCTAAAAATGGAGCAAGCCCCTCACCAGACTTTATGGACGAAGAGCCAAAGAAGATTATCACATATGACGGACGGGAGATTGATCCCTCCGATCATCTTCCTATGGAGACGTGGGCACCCGAACCAGAGACAAAGAAGCCAGCGCCTGGCAGTGAAACACGTTCAAGACCTCAGCTGTCAGGAGTTAAGCCAATGCCTCCCAGTAACCGACGGGCCCCGCGAAACGGACGTCACTCGATGTCCGCTGTAAACACATCTTATTCGTTCGGCGATGAAGCTCGTACACCTCCCCAAGCTGGTCGCACTCGCCTCCAAAAGCGAACGAACCGCGTATCAGCGGACAACTCTCCAGCGGCCTCGAGCCCACTGGCACCAATTTCTAAGGACAATTACCAAGAGAGATCGCCGTATGGTAACGCTTCGCTTCGCGGATTGCCTCGTGCGGGCACATGGGATTTTGAGGATGAGAACCGTGGTGTGTATGGCGGTCCACCGATTCCAGCCAAGATTCCTATGCCAACAATGAGCGGGGCAAACGGCACTGGCCAAGAGCTAGCACTGGTGCAAGAGATGCAGCGCATAGATATTGGGACAGGCAGGTCCCGAAGAAGGGGAGGATATTAGTCAAACAAGGAAACGAGACCTAGACGAAATGTATATTATCATAGTCACTGCGGTAATGATTTTGGCGTTGAGTAAAGCAAGATTCGGAAGGATACGTAAGGCAATGTTGGAGTTTTCTTTGAGATGCCCAGCTGGCAGAATTGAAAAAAAAAACAAATATATATATATATATACCTATACCACAACAACTCAAATGTGTGACATTATTCTGTTTTTACTTGTGAGCACAGGGAATAAAATAAGTATTCTACTTACTGTTCAAGAAAGACTACTCGACTCAATCAGATGTATGACATTTGATTGCGGCAACACAGGAATACTTGCAGGGTTGTACCATAAAGGGCTATCTGTATACTAAGTAATTGAATCACTGCTTTAGTCCTATCGCCCATCTATTTGTGCTGCCGAATCTTTAAAGGTTATACTGGGGAAGTAGTCTTTTTGTAGGTATGTTAATAAGCTGCGAAGGTTGATAGTACCTATCTAGGTAGGTACTATGTAGCTTTGCAGAAATAATGACCTAACCAAAACCGGCTAGTGTGTACATACGCCCCCACCAAGTTCTCTCAGCCATCTAAATTCCATATCTTATCTTTATCGCAGAAAAAAAATCACGGTTTCGAAGCAACAAGCGGCAGTCCAGCAGCTTAACTTCTACCACCACAACAAAAGTCCGTCATCGCGAATCGACACAATGGCAGCTCAGGTGGGACCTCTCCCGCAGCTCAAACTGCCTTCGGGCCCTACACCCATCACCGCAGAGCAGCGATACTGGAAGACCTTCAAGAATCAGATTCTGATTCCTTCGCCTACGAATTATCCCATCGTCCACATCTCATCCAACAGCGATTCTTTTGCAATCACGACAGGCACGCGCATACAAATATTCTCGAACAGAACGCGCAAGCTTCTCAAGACCGTCACTCGTTTCGGAGATGTTGCGCGCAGCGGTGAAATCAGAAGGGATGGGAGGGTCCTGACTGCAGGTGACGACACTGGAAAGATTCAGGTCTTTGACATCAGTTCTAGGGCCATCCTCAAGACATGGACGCATCACAAGCAGCCCGTCTGGACCACAAAGTTCTCGCCGACCGAGTTGACCACTCTTTTGAGTGCAAGCGACGACAAGACCGTCCGACTTTGGGATCTTCCTAGTAACGACCCTACCACTACATTCGTTGGCCACTCCGATTACGTTCGATGCGCCAACTTCATGCCTGGCACCATGTCCAACATGATCGTGTCTGGAAGTTACGATTCGACCGTCAAGCTTTGGGATCCCCGAACAGGAAGCAACAGCGCTGTCATGACTTTCAAGCATGCGGCACCCATTGAGGATGTCCTGTCCATGCCAACCGGAACCACCGTTCTTGCTGCCGCTGGCGAATCGATCAGTGTTCTCGACCTGGTCGCCGCGCGCCCTCTACACATGATCACAAACCACCAAAAGACTGTCACATCTCTCAGTTTGGCATCCAATGGCCGACGACTGGTCAGTGGTGGTCTTGAGGGTCACGTCAAGGTCTTTGAAACGACCGGATGGAATGTCGTCTCAAGCACTAAGTACCAATCTCCCGTCCTGTCAGTCAAGGTTATTTCCTCTGGCGACGATTCCGATTCAAGCGATCGCCACCTCGCTGTTGGTATGCAGTCGGGTGTCCTCAGTGTGCGAACTCGCCTTACTGCACCCGAAGCAAACAGGGAAGCCGAGCGCGAGAAGGAAATGGCTGCCCTTGTCGCTGGTACAATAGACGCTCATGATGCCAAGCGAAAGAAGCGCAAGCGTCGGGTCACTGCCGCTAAGAAGCTGGACATGATTGGTGAAGGGGCTGATGTTGTCATCGCAAACGAGCCGCGCGCGCACAAGAAGAAGGAGCGCTCCTGGCAAAGTGATCTACGACACGCCCGATATGCGCGTGCTTTGGACCTGGTCCTTGATAAGCACTCCCCTGACCACTCTCCTCTCAACGTCCTCACCCTTCTCCTTGCTCTCCGTCACCGAAGCGCCCTTCGAGATGCCCTGGAGTCCCGAGATGAACACACAGTCCAGCCCATCCTTAAGTGGGTTTGCGGCCATATTTGTGACCCTCGTTACGTGAGCGTATGTGTCGAGGTTGGCCTTCACCTTATAGAGCTCTACGCTGAGTTTGCAGGCGGTTCAGCAGAACTGCAAGAGGGATTCAGGACTTTATACCGCCGAGTTAAGGCCGAGGTGGAAAGAGCCCAATCAGCATGCCAAACAGGAGGTATGCTGGAGAGCTTGATGGCCGGGGTCCTCTAATAAACTGTCACGATAAGCGTGGTTAGGTATATATCCCGATGTTGTTAAGCTCAATTTGCATTGCGCGTGGCGTTACGGCGGACTAAAATGGGAGTATTGGAATACGGACTTTGTATAAGGCTTGTACGCACCTAGAAGTCAGAGAAACGGAGGAGTGAGGAGGGTAGTTGTACGACTGTTGAGGCGGTGTCATACGAGATCTTGGTGCAGATTGTCTAGATAGTTAACGTCCTTTTTATATTCTGGGTCTCTTACATGATTGTCTTGTACAATGACTGTTCAGGTTCCATGTAAGTCTGCGAATATGTTTGAAAAGCTAAAAGCCAGTTGTCCCTCTGGGTGAGAAGCTGTGTTACTGTTGTTCTGAACATGGACCAACAGTACCAGGCTGCCAGGCTTTGCCTTGCCAGCAATCAGTGACTGGACCTATATTGTCTTCCGATGATTTAGTACTTTTGTCTCCTGGCCCGCTACTTTGTTTGCAAACCTACCTAGCTACATTGCGTTGAGTTATGGTAGCTTGCTGCTTGTGACACTCTGGTCAAGCGGCAGGTGGCAGGCACTGGCAAGCAAGTGCTCCTTCGATCTTGATAAAGCACCTGCCTAGGTATTCTCTACTTTAAGTACCTACCTACGTAGTCTACCTAGTAGGTAGGTACGCGCCTGCTTTCTATATACCTAGAGATCTCACTTCTCTACCTCCAGGGACATTCTCGTTTTCTCTTCTCAGATTCCCCTTGACGCTGTCTCATCGTTCTCATGAAACAGTCCAGGCGACAAAGCTCTCATCATGCGCCCTGATGCTACAATCGAGACACTTCGGGACTGGTATCAAGGCCAGAGTCCGCTTACAGTGGACATTGTGGGAGATTTTGCCGGTCACGAGTTGTTCGCGATTCATGGCGAATCACTTATTCGCTACTGTTTGACAGAAGCCAAAGTCGATATTGATGGTAAGCTTCTTCTTTGGCTGCTTGTCAACAAAATCCATCTAACTCTATATCTACAGAAGGCTTTCAGCTTCTCCATGCTGTGCATTCTGTAGAGAAGTTACTCAGCGAGTTGAAGCGACGGGATTGTAATTTTGACGTTCTCTTCTTCAGGGATCACGAGAATCTTTGCGTACCTCAACAGGCAGCTGCTTCGTCCAAAGGTGCCAAGTATCGCCTGACTCGACGAATTCTCATTCAACACTTCATCAAATCGAACCTTGATTTTAGGATTCTAGAATTCGCCTCCTTCGAAAGCAATGAATGCAAGAACTACTTGTCCGGCCACGGTGTGCATTTTATGCTATGTGATGATGGCAGAGCCAGCAGCATCGACCAGGCTGCTCACCTGCAACACCTGATATATAAAGTCTTGACCAGTGGAAGACACGTCGCTAACATCAATTCTATCACTTGGAAAAGTTCAAAGGTCAGGTTCTTTCTAAGTTACCAAGTCGACGTTACTAACCCATATAGGTGTTTATGTCATCGTTGAGTGGAAAGAAAGATGTGCGTGGCTCATCTCTCAAGTTGCCGGAGCTTGGGGCGAAGGAGCCTTTGTCGCTTACGAAAGCAGTGCTTCTACAAATAACTCAGCATCCAGTCGGCGATACAGATCTTTCCGCCAGAGAGAAACATGCCGTGGCTTTCTGTCGTGCTTACATTGAGCATTGCACTTCTGCAAATGAAACTACCGAAGCTGACCTGCATCGAGTGGGAGCTTTCCTACTTCAGATCGCAACCCTCAAGTATTGTTCTCTTCAAGAGAGGACCTGCGTGGAAGTTTGCAAGGAGGATAGAATCATCCAAAGCCAGGACCACGAATTTCTTCACATGTTCTGTGCAGCAACTCAAGGTTTGAGAGAGATGCCATCCGAATTCACTGAACAGGAAGGATGGGAACTTTTTGACATTGTCGATGGACGGGTGTTTTTCTATTTCCTTCGGGCGATCAGAAGCGAAGGAGATGTTCCTTCTGAAATTCTAGAGCATGCCCATGCTCTCTATAACGAGACTTTCAGAGGACGGGACCTAGAAGTCAAGCAGCCCTTTGCTACACTCAAGTCATTCAAGGGCTCGCGGCCCACACCAAAAGCTGAAAAGAACTTGACTGCACTGCCTTTTAATCATCCCGTACTGAAAGACTTTCTGAAAGATGTCAGGATCGGAGAGTCAGAAGAAATTCAAGATCCTAATGTAGAGCTTGTGTTCGAAGATCTCAGGCATTGGCATGCCTACAAACCTGTCAACCAACTCCAGGGCCGTGAGAGATATCCCATTTGGGTTGAAAAGAAGCGACAGAAGAGAATGCAGTTGCGAATGGCTGACGTCGTTTCCTATGCGGCAAGTCTTAATAGTTCAACTGGCAAGACTTTCAATCGAGAAACCGTCGTGGTCGGTTCTCAACCGAAACAGAGTATTAGTACTGCCAGCAAGATTGTTCAGCCCAAGTACCGCAAACACAAACTTGGAAAAGGAGGCAGACAGAATGCCATGCAGGAGGCACAAAAACAGAATGACCAGAAAGCACAGGCCAAACTAATAGACATCCTGAACCACTGGCGCGATAAATGCAACGAATTTGAGAAGGCTGACAACCTAATTCATCGCTACCTCAAGGCTCTGGATTTCCAATCCCAAGGATCTAGCGGCAATCATGATGCCGTAAAGCCAGAGGTACAGTTGTATTTGTGCCATGTCTTGATGGGGATATGGAACCGAGTGCGCAAGCGAACTCGTAAGGATTCGCTCGAAGGTAAGTGACGATCTTGTTCTGTTATTGATATGTTTCTAACAGTGCCAGGGCTGTATCTAGTTTCAATGATCTGGAGCTGGCTTGGGGAAATATCCAAGTCGGCTAATTGTACACCCAACATGGCCAACGCTGTTCAGGAGATCCTCAAGGCACTAGCGGCGAGTCCGTTGTCTATCAACACTCTCGACACCCCCCGAATGCTCCCGTTCTCAATCAGACCAATAGTTTTAAGAAATGTTCCCGAACTTGCGGAAAACATTCGACTTCTGCAACTTGAACATGGCGGCCCCTACATGGACAGACGGTTCGACTCGCAGCCAGATCCCAGAGTGCAGTTTGAGCCTGATGCTTGGCAACGTGATGTCCTCGACTGTATCGATGCGAACGAAAGCGTCTTGGTGGTAGCTCCAACATCTGCCGGTAAAACATTTATCTCCTTCTACGCAATGAAGAAAGTACTTGAAGAGAGTGACGATGGGGTTTTGGTCTACGTAGCGCCAACGAAAGCCTTGGTAAACCAGATCGCTGCTGAGATAGAAGCGCGATTCTCCAAGTCATACCGGAAGCAAACGGGCAAATCGATATGGGCAGTCCATACTCGAGACTACCGTATCAACAACCCATCTCAGTGCCAGATCTTGGTCACTGTGCCCCATATGCTGCAGATCATGTTACTATCTCCCACGAATGCAGTCAGTACAAATTCGTGGTCTCGCCGAGTGAAGAGAATAATCTTTGACGAGGTCCATTGCATAGGACAAGCGGATGATGGTGTTGTATGGGAACAGCTGCTACTACTTGCACCCTGTCCTACCATTGCCCTTTCGGCCACGGTAGGCAACCCTAACGAGCTCAGAGACTGGCTGGCAACATCACAAGCACAAAAGGGCTATGACATGAAGATGGTAGTTCACGGGGTAAGATACTCAGATCTCCGTAAGTTCACATATGAGCCGCCGAAGGATTTTGCCTTCGAGGGCCTCTCGAACTCGGCGCAGCTTCCTGTCCCTGGTTTGGATGAAGGCGACAGCATCATTCAAAATTTCGGGTTTGTGCATCCAGTGGTTGCGCTGAAAGATCGGTAGGTTGTTGTTTTGTCGCATTTGACAGGTGTTGCTGATATCGTATATCTAGAAACAGATCTGTGTTGGACGACGTGAATCTGGAGGCACGGGATTGTCTCACGCTGTGGAAGCACATGAGAAAGACATTCCCTGCGACACTTTTGCCCGAAATAACTAAACTAGATCCCGTGAACGTCTTACCTGAATGGATCGAAAAGCAACATGTTATTGAATGGGAGCAAGACCTCAAGGCTGTGCTCAGGAGAGCCATGAAAATGGAGAATTCACCATTTCCAGACTTACAGGAGAGCCTTGAGAATCTGGAGTCTCCGGATCAAGTCGTTGGTGCTCTTGGGCGACATTTTAAGAAACTCTTCCCTTTGATCTGTGATCTCCACAAACTAGATGCTCTCCCGGCTCTCGTGTTCAATTACGACCGCTCAGAATGCGAACAATGCGTCCAACACGTTCTCCTCGAACTCAAAAATGCAGAGCGCAACTTCAAAGAAAAAGACCACGCATGGCGGCAAAAGGTCCAGGGTTTTGAGCATTGGAAGAAACAAAAGGACAGTGGCCGTGTTCCCAATCGACCTAGGGCTATAGAAGATGATGATATTTCTAAGCTGGACCTGGCTCGTGAAGAAGCGAGTGAAGAGGTCAGTGGATGGGAAAACTTCAACCCGGAGGCTCCTTTGGACCAATTCAGTTTCGCAGACATGACAAGTATGCAACAAAGTGATTTCGACGGCATGGTTCACAGTCTGAATAGGGACAAGGTTGCCTCATGGTTGATCGACGCTCTACGCCGTGGGTTGGGCGTTCACCACGCTGGCATGAACCGGCGCTATCGTCAGATGTAAGTACTCTCTTTTCAAGGCATGCTTCAAGCCACTCTATACCTTCCGCGACTCTCTCACAGCTCATGCCATACTATTGCAGCTAACAGATTCCAGCGTGGAAATGCTATTTCGTCGGGGCTACCTCAGGGTTGTTGTCGCCACTGGGACGCTCGCACTTGGCATCAATATGCCCTGCAAAACCGTTGTATTCAGCGGAGATTCTGTTTTCTTATCACCTCAGAACTATCGACAGGCCTCTGGTCGTGCTGGGCGAAGAGGCTTTGACCTTCTGGGCAATATTGTTTTCAATGGCATTGCCCAAGAGCGAGTTCATGAAATCATGTCCTCGCGCTTACCGGCCCTGAGAGGCCAATTTCCTGTTTCGACTACTCTGATTCTCCGATTGTTTGTCCTTCTTGATGGCACAGGTAACTGTGATTTTGCAGTCAATGCAGTCAATGCACTTTTGTCTCAAACCCGATTGTACCTCGGAGGGCCAGACGCCGAAATGTCCGTCAAACATCATCTACGGTTCTCAATCGAGTACCTACGACGACAGAATCTTTTATCGGCAAAGGGGGCACCTATAAACTTTGCCGGGCTAGTTGGCCACTTGTATTTCACTGAGAATGCCGTTTTTGCCTTTCACTCTTTGCTTCGCGGTGGCTATTTTCACAGATTGTGTGAAGATATTGAGAATGCTCAGGAACGGGTTCTTCGTGAGTTGATGCTGGTACTCAGTCATCTTTTCAGCCGCATTCCCGTCAAGCGAACACCAAAGCTTGCTGCTATAGCAGGCCGGTCTTCATCGGAAATATTTTTGAGGCGGCTACCAGAGCCTGCAGAGAAGCTCCTTATTAGCCACAATCAGGATGTGTTATCAATTTTCAAAGACTACGTCAACTCATACATCAACCAGCACCTCAGTCATAAACCGGACCGAGAACTACCCTTAACCAAGGCGTTGGTTGGGCCCAAAAATCTTTGCGACTCCTCGTTTATGGGTGGAAAGCAAACGGCCATTCGGTCACCTTTCGCGGCCCTTTCTGGATTGGATGATGATTTCACGACCATCAATGAGCTGTGCTCGGGTGTGAGAGGTGATGTCTTTTTGGAGGAGTCTGCCATATCATGCATCCCCATCTGGCCTCATGACACTGACACTGAATTCAACGCTTATCTCTACGACTTTTTCAAACATGGCAGTATGAAAGTACTCGTACGTGACAATCATGTCAAGCAAGGAGATGTTTGGTTTCACCTAAAAGACTTTTCACTCGTGCTCAAGACCATTGTGACTAGTCTAAAGGGTGTCATGAGTGCTGAAGGAGATTATGATCCGGACGATCTTGACGAAGACGACACCTACGTGGAGGAACCAGAAGTATTTCTGGACGAGTTTCAGACACAGAAACCGGCCGAGGTTACCAAGGAGACTGTCAAACTTCCAAAAAAGGGCAAACCAGTTGCGGACAGCTGGGATGACGACAGCGAAGAGTCAGAGCCCGAGAACACTGAATCAACTGCTGCCAATACTCCAGGGACGTCACAGTCGAGTGTGAACAGAAAAGGTGGGTTGATCTTGGTGCTGAAGGCATTCAAGTTGTTGGAGGAAGAGTTCGGACAGAAGTTCTACAAGGCTGGGGCCTAGACACAGCATTACTAGTCGTTGCGGGACATATGCATTAATTCATGGCCGTTAAGATCACCAAACAATATCCATATACTTGCATCGCCATCGCTAGTCCTTTACTGGGTACCAATACCGAACAGGTTTTGCAAATGTCAGGGTTACATACATACAGTCTCGGCAGCAAGATGAATTGGGAGAGACAGTGGTCACCCTCGGCGTGTACTTGATTGACCGCCTTGTAGTCGCTACCTAGTATGTAGTGACTGCTGCAAATACATCGATATCTTACGTACAGAGTGGCCCCTCAATATCTGTGGGGTGCCAATGCCTACTTATCTGATTCTCGTGTTTCGCTACCCCTGCTGTGAATCTTTATGACAGGTAGAACGAATTGCTTTTTCCTTGTCGGCGCCAAACCTCAATCCCTGTGATTTCCACCTAAAGGTGGTTGTTAGTATGACTCGTTTGAGACCATAAGAGGTAACGGATCTGGGAGTCGGTGTGTGAAGATAAATTGATTCATCATTCCAACTGAGTCAAGTTGCTACATAGGTACCCAGACAGGTTAATGTGCTGCCCCTTTTCTAGTTCCCCCTCGCGTCCCTGACGTTCTAGAAGTATGGACGGAAACGCCGAAGAAGGCTATAAAAACTTCTGGAAGACTTTTCTTTTGGTGGGGTGAGCAATATGTACGTACCTTCATGCTGTGGTGCCTCCCCCACGCATTTTTTACGCACTGCTAGTGCTATGCATCTTCAGGGGCAGGGGGACTGCAAGCCTGGACTGGGTCTGGGCTGTTGGCGTTTGCTAGCTACTATCGAGATGCTGCATGCAATGAATGGGATGCAGGAAGAGTGCCAGGATTAAAAGACGAGGGCCTCGATGGCGTCATTGAACATACGTGGAAACACGGGCCTGTAGGTTTCTCTACTTTTTTATTCACAGTTCATAGATCAAGATTTGAGTATTTGCGTCGTTGGCTATGTATAATTTTGGCCTCTTTTCAAAATTGAGTTGCCTCTAAAATATCCAGAAAAACAAAACGACAGTAAGCTTGCAAATGTTTTCCTCCTCTCCCTCATCCAATATGTGTATGTACTAGGTATATATAATGCTCAGCAACCATGAGTGGTATCTCCTCCGAATCCCTCCACGTCAAAAAGGAAAATCGAGATCCATGATGTTCCAGAAAACCATTTGCCATACCAAGTAGCCATGCAATGCAATTCTTGTAAATAAATCAAAACAAATGACAGATGTGCCTCTATAAGCAAAATCAAGCAAATGACTGGCAAAATCAATGAGAAAATACATCCATCAATGTATATACAACCGCGTGTGCTCGAATTGGGGTTTGCACCCCAAGGGGGTATTCTTTTGCTATACGTCACTGCTGATGGTACATTGTAACAAGTCGAGAAGGCACTGGGTAGGCTAAAACCAACCTCGAGACACCTGTACTCGACATTAATGGTGCGGTGCGGTGCGCCATCCATCCATCCTGGTCATATCCGAATGTGCGCAATCCGTGCGTAATGGGTATTGTTGCGTTATCCGTCAAGTACATCTTGGTTGGCGAGGCGTCTTGAAACGCACTACCATACTCTGTCCGGCACGCTTCCATGATCTCTTGCGGCGCGTTTGAATCAGTTTCCAAAACGCCATTTCATGATGAAAAGTTGATAAGAAAGTCATCAGTGTGAGGTTGAGTGCGAGAATCGCAACGATCCGACTACTGCCCGTGCGATGTCATCTGAAGATGATGAGGCATGGAACGTGGGTGTCCTTGGTCACTCATCGAATGAGGCATCTGGGGAGGTGCAGCCATGGCAACGGGTCTTGGGGTGTGATAGCCAGGCGCGCTTGTGCCACTCGAGAAGCTCGAGTTGGTTCGGGGATCATAGCTGAACAGATCTCTCTGAAGGCCCTCGAGAATGTGCATGTCCGTTCGAAGTGCACTTGTTGCTGTTGCCGACTGTCGCAAGAACTGGATTGTTTTATGGAACAAAGTTCGCAGTAATTCCTCGTCCACATAACTGTGAAGCACAGGGTCGCGGAAAGCAGCTGAAAGGACCAAGAGGTTGCCCCATTGACTGAAACTGGTCAGCATGGTTGGTTATACATAGTTTGAAGGAGGGGGACTCACGCATGGGCAGTGCCGAAGATATTGGTGATAATCGGCCTCTTGTCTCCTAGACCATGAAAGGCGCGGGTACTCTCGATAAGCGCCTTGATGCCTTTCTTAGCCAGCTCAACCACTTGGGGATCAATGTCTCCAATCGTCCTGGCCTTGGGGTGAATGACAGGCGCAGTGACGTCTTGTCGGAATTCGGAGCTAACACTGGGAAAGTTAGGACTCGAAGCATGGTTTTTGATCGAGTGCGAGAACTGGAGAATCTGTCGGATAAAAGGCCGGTAAGTGATAACCTGAGCACCCCAGTACTTCGCCCGCAATCTTGCGGCCAAGATATCGTCAGCTGGCGGGTCATCCTCTCGAAATGCGAAGCTTGGTGCAACCCAGTGCATGCCAGAAACAGCGTCAGATACGACACCCACGTTTCTAAACTTGTCCTTGCCTGCTTTGGCGGGATCTTCAGGCGCGTAAAACATCCGGTGTATGCTGTTTAAGTGAGTTCTCAGATATAATTGGCCTGGGTAACTGTCCAGAATGCGTTGATTGAAGCCTTCCAGTAGACTCATATTAGGATGCGGCATATCATCTTCATATGATAGCAGTCCGGATGGAGGAAGTTGCATTTCAGCAATGAGGTCACTCTCAAGCTGCAGGCAAGTCCAGAAAGTCAGAGCAAGCTGGTTGTACTTGGTCTCCTGGATGAACTCGCTATTCCTCTTAATTCTTCTCATCTTGTCCAAGCTCCTGCAACATAGTTAGTCGTCGTCGATAGCCTTTTAATCGAGGTTTTTAAAAACTTACGGTCTCATGATCACCTGCAGCTTATGGCTGGCTTTATGAATGAAAGCAAAACTTTCCATTGGTCTGCCCAGCTGACCGTGATATAAACCAGCGAAGATGTTGGCGTAAACATTCTTCATATTGTTATACGCGCCAAGATGGTTTCCAAGAATGTCTGTGGCATACGCGAAATACTCCAAGCCGGGTATCACCTCATAGTTCTTTTTCAAGCTATAGCCGGAGCGGAAACCGCCGACACCATGAATGGATGATCGGCGGCTATGTACGTTCCTTTCTTGCTCCTTTGGGGATGGCAGGCCCGAAGAGTGCGAGTGAGATGAGTATCCCGGAGGAGAGCCTTGGTTGGGTGAAGGCGGGATGGCTCCATTCCGAATAGCCGGGCTGCCATGTGGAAGCTGCTCGGTAGGGTGAACAACATCAGGTACATTATCGCGGTGTAGGCAGACCTTGCCCAAAGCCAGAACAGTGAGGACAAGAGCGCTGTGGATAGACCGATCTGGTCTGCCAGCACGTTGTGGCGCGGGTGTGGGTGGCTCGGAACCATCCGGTCCTGGCGATCGTTTCCTTTTTGAGCCTGCAGCTTCTGGCGTCTGTGAACCTCCTCCAACAGCAAATGTAGGCTTGGATGCTTGGGGTTTCGCCGACCGTGGGTGCGAGGCTGGGAGATTATCAAGGAAGTGTCTGACCCAATAGTCCAATAGCTTGGGCTGTATGATAGGGTGCATATTCAGGATGTTTTCTTTGAAACTCTCAACATAAGACCACACCTTCGACTCTGAGAAGTCAGGGTTTCCGTCAAATGCCAAGACCCCGCCCTTATATTCCACTTGATCCGGAGGACTGAGTCCACCTAGTTGGCCCCAATCGGCCGCTGGCGAAGGAGATGCCATATCAGATGAATCGTCAGCCATATCCAGGTTGCCATGGTCGGTCGGTTCCCGAACGTGTCGCGAAGGGTGAGAATCTTCACCTCGCCCATAGACAATCAAGACCCCTCGGTTTTGCTCCTGACTGATGGGATACTCGCTGATATATCGAATGCCCTCTCGCTCGATGTGATGCTTTGTCAGCTCACGGACAGACGGCCATTCCAAAAGCAGTCCGGCCAACGTCGTGTGATTAATAGGGATAGCAGGCTCTCCTGGAGGCACGGGTGGACCGGGCTCAACCTCCATTTCATCTTCAGCCATCATACGAAGTGGCATAGACTCCGATGAAGGGTGATCGCGGTGAGGATCGGCGTAGTAAGGGTCGGCAGAAGCGCCGTTGGCCACATAAGGCGATGCTGGCGCTCGTTTGTACTCTTCTTCGACGGACGGTTCGGTTTTGAGGGTTGATGCTAGAAGATGTTTTGGCAGAACCGACTCAATCTTGATCATCCTTTGATCGACCCTTCCCAAATGCGAAATGATCGAATTGAGTGTGGTCTGGACGGTGCTGAGACCATCTAGAATGTCGGCTTGGGCCTTGTCCGTCCTATTTACTGTATTTAGTTACGGCATCCTCCAGAAAAGAAATTACCAAACCTACGCTTTAGGAACAGGGTCACGGTATTTGCACTCTACACCCTTTTCTTTGCAGGTTTTGCATGGCTTTGTCTCGTCGCACTTGGCCTTTAATTGTCGGCAGCTGTCACACGCCTACTTCTTATTAGTACTTAAACGAGTTAGATATTAGAGGGAATAGTACCTGGGAAGCTCGCGTGTTCTTCTTCTTGGCGGGTACAGACGACGAATAGACACTATAAAATGGTTCGTGGCTCGAAGGGTATCCTCCATGTTGCTCGTAAGATGCTTGGTGCGGTACAGGGGTGGGCGGAGGATAGCTGGGCGCACGGTAGCCACCCGGCGTTGGGGGCATCGAAGGCGCGCTGTCGTAATTCATGTGTCGCGAGTTATCCGAGTATGCGCCAGGAGGCGGTGGTGGTGGAAGCGAAGTCGGTGGGAGATGTGGTGTGGACGACATCCCCTCGGGCGCATGGCCCGTCGAATTAGGTCGGCGTTGATCCTCGGCAGGGTCTCGTTTTATCGGAGGATCTCTTGGGCCGTAAGGCGGGTACGGGTGATGCGCTGGATGCGCCGGCGACGGAGGCAGAGACGGGTGCTGTTGATGGTGCTGCGGATGCTGCTGCGGGTGCTGTTGCGGATGCTGGTGTGGGTGTTGCGGCGGGTGTTGTTGCGGATGTTGATGTGGGTGTTGCTGTCGGTGGTATTCTTGAACAGGAGGATAGGGCTCTGGCTCATGATGGCGACGATCGGGTTCGTGTGATTGCGCGGGCGCAGCGTGAGAAGGCGTCGGTGGAGCTGAAGAATGCTCGATAGGTCGCGGAGGATAATGCTGATACGGGCTCGGGGGAGGATGAGGGTGATGTAGAGCGCCGGGCGGAGGCGGCGGCGGCGGCGGTGGAAGTTGATGAGCGTGAGGATGTGGTAGTGATACTCCTTGTTGAGGTGTACCGACAGGCCACGAAGAGAGGCGCGGACGTTTACTATCGGGAGGTGCTGGATCCATGCTTGAGTACTATATATGTATTGTAGTACTTGCACACATAATCAGGAACAAGGCGAAGAGAGAAGCAGGGACCACGTAGAGGCGGTGGCCATGGATAGGTACGAGAGGATAATGGCAGAGGCGAAACAAAAAGAAAGCCCCGGGGAGTGAAGTGAAGCTTCCAATTGCTTTGGAAGCTGGAGGGGCGGGTGATAATTGGGCCCTTTAGCAAGTGAGGTTGAGAGACCAGGAAAGCATGGGGGTGGGCGTGTCTGAAACGACTGGGTATGATGACATGTATGTGTACGAAGTACCGTACCCGTCAGCGAGAAGTGAGTGAGGTTTGAGAGAGGTAGAGAGACAGGAAGAGAGAAACGAGATGTCGAGTAGACTCTTCCAGCCAGCCCGGGCCCCAGTGACGCGGTAGGATCAGCAGTTGGGCAGAGACGAGATGGAGATTCGACAAGCTCTTTCGGTACCTGGGAGACGGACAGCGGTGGGGGAGCACAGACGCGACGCTGGTAGCGAAACGAATTGTATTGCACAGTGAGAAGCAAGGGCAGCGTGAGCGATGCAAAGGTACGCGCTCGGGACTGTGGGAGAGCTGGGGATTGAGGGAAGAAAGGCGCAAATTTGGTGAGCGAACGGATCGATTCTTGGGCAAGTATGATGTCGACTTCAAGTCGAGCGCAAATCTGGGACCGACAGCCTCAAACCCCAAGGCACAAAAGACTGTCTGCCGGGGGTGGGCGAGCTTGGGCGGGCCAGACGCAGGTAGATTTGGAGCCAGTAGACGAACCGACCGTGCCGAGTTGACAGTCGAAGGAGGCTAAACAA